>CM056501.1:25116640-25716640 GCA_029783415.1 Anisodus acutangulus
CCTTGTCTGAGGAATCCTCGGTTTCATACTCTGAGTCCTCTGGTTCAGAGTTGAGCAAAAGTTTGGACAATGATTCTTTGAGATCATCTCCGATGTTAAGGGCTACACAAGAAGACTCCTTACCGCTCCGTGGGGAGCGGGATGAGTGATACATCTAGCGAGCGCCGGTGAAGAACGCCTGCGATGGCTACTGAATAACCTCCTTTTACTTTCTCAATAATAAAGCCTGCCATGTTTACAAGTAGCTATAGGTAACAGAAGTTCAGCACTTCTTATCATAAATGATGAATATCATCAAGAACAAGAATACTGTTAAAAACAGTAAAAAAGAGGAATATGATATACCTCACCACCTAGATCTACTTAATAAGTGGACTATTCCAAAAATCCAACCCAGGTTGATATACCAAATGGGTACTTTTGAAAAATTAGGATTAAAACAAGTAGTCAAAACTACTGAAGAAACTATCACTGTAGATAGCGATCATGCTACCTTTAAATTATTGAATGACAGTGATATTGCACCTTATAGAGAAACCCATCGTTTCATGCATATTGGTCTTATACAGGTTGCTTTTAAGCCACTTACTCTAAGAGGCTTACCTGAAAGTTTTATAGCTGTATTAAGAGATGGCCGAAACCAGAACTGGAAGAAGTCCCTAATAGGGACAGTACAGACTAGTCTGGCTTATGCTCCTGTTTATTTTAATGCTTATCCTAACTTGCAGATATCTTTGCAGGATGAGAACTCTTTAAATGCTTTAAATTTAAGCATTAAATTGCATGGCTATGATTATATGTCTGGTACTGAAGTTATATGTATTTGTTATAGGATTTATTTCAAACCTTTATATACCATGAATCCTATGTGCAAAATTATGGATTTCAAAAATGAAACTATTTTGATAGAAATTAATTTTGGTAAATCTAAGATTACTACTAGAAGACCTATTAAATGGGATGAAATTGATTTTCCCACAGAATGGGTCATAGAGTGAGCTGCACCTCCCCAGAACAGTAGTAATACTGATCTTACTCATATAGATCAAGCCCCTGATGGAACTGTCAAGTTAAAATTTTCTAAACCTGCTTACTTGACAAATGATTCGGGTTCTAGCCTTTCAAGCCCAATTCGCAACAGCCCAATGGTTTTCGACGCAGTGATGGGCCGGGGTGCTTGGGACTCGGCCTTCGCAGGCCCACCATACAGCGGGCCCCACACAAACTGACATTGAAGCCGCAATGCACATACTTGGATTGAATCCGTCAGATCTGAATTGGTACATGGACACCGGAGCCACTACTCACATGACATCCGATCAAGGTATTCTCTCATCTTATTCCAATTTGAGCAACAATCGTGGCATAATTATTGGTAATAGTAATTCAATTCCAATTCATGGTTATGGTCATAAAATGTTGTCTCCCCTCCCCCCTCATCCACCCATTATCTTGAAAAATACTCTTCATGCCCCTAAATTGATTAAAAATTCGGTGTATGTCCGTAAATTCACCACTGATAATTCCTTTTCTGTTGAATTTGATTCGTTTGGGTTTTCTGTGAAGGATTTCAAGACGGGCAATCCTCTCATGAGGTGTGATAGTAGGGGAGATCTTTATCCTATCACGCCATATTTCGGTCTCTCGAGTCAAGCCTTGCCTTCAACTTTTGCAGCCCTTGCTCCTTTCTTGTGGCATGCTCGTCTAGCTCATCCGGGGCCGTCGATTTTGTCTTCCTTAGATAAAAATAATTTTATTTCTTGTAAGGGTACGCGTAGTACTCCGAATTGTCAATCTTGCTATTTAGGAAAAAATGTTAGATTGTCATTTGTAGACTCGAATTCTCATACTTTAATGTCATTTGATATTATTCATAGTGATTTATGGACATCTCTCGTTCCCAGTTCTTTGGGTCATCGTTATTATGTTCTGTTTCTGGATGATTATTCTAATTTTTTATGGACTTTTCCTATAGCTTTCCGATATGTATGCTTACTCTTTTTCCTAGTTGCTAGGACGTAAACCTTAGTGGATCACTCTGTTGTTACCACCAAAAGTCAAAAATAGACCTCGGTGAAAGCCTCTTAGTCAGTCGAACTCTCGGGAATCTCCTAAAAACTTAGTGAGAAATGTCAATTGCGAGCTACGCGTCTGTCATGTTCCTTCCAGGTATCAAATTGCAGACATCTTTACAAAGGGTCTTCCCTCGGTCCTTTTTGAAGATTTTAGGGACAGTCTCAGCATACGAAGACCGCCCGCTATGACTGCGGGTGTGTGTTAAATATCCATAGGATATACACGATATAGACATGTATATCCTATGTATATTGGGCCTCGGTTTTGTATATATGACCGTGTATATGGTCTAGATTTTAGGTAATATTTTAGTGTAAATATTACATTAATTAGTATTGTACACTTACCATAATTATAGGTTCTTGTACTACTATAATAGGGTTTTGGGAGTAGAATAGGAATAAATTTTCTATTATGGAAAATTGTAAATTGTATATATACTCTTTCAATTAATGAGAATAATCAAAGAATTATTTTTTTCACTAAGAAATTTATATTCACGACATAAAGATAGTTAGAGATTGCATAGGATGGAGAATGTGTTGGAAATTTACTAATGTGGAATTAAGTATATCTCATTATTTATGACTCAAACAATTGGGTCCCCGCACGTCGAAAATATCATTTCCACACACGTGCACACGTAGTGCCAAGTATCGCAAATTTTATTAGTGAAAGAGATATTGGTACGTATGTAATACGTTTGAGACATAGAATGATGGACGGTTATTGGCCAAATGACAAAGTATTCCACGTTGGTAAACGAAGGAAGAAGTGTACGAAGTGTAAAATAAAACGAGTCAGAAATCGTCGCGGAGCCGTGAAGGGCCGCGGCGCTACACCGTCGGAGCCGCGATGCCGAAGCACCGTGGCGCCTCCCAGGCAGCGCCGCGGCGCTAATTGGTTGGCAGTCACTAGAGCCACGGCGCTTCGGAGGCAGAATGTTGTGACGGGAAGTTGGAAAGTTCTGACCTTTTGAGCTGGTTTTGGAGCATTGAATCTCCATTACTTGACACATGAATTCAGCCATTTTTTGGCAGAATGTAACCCCTCTCAATAAGTGCCATTATATGGCTATTGAAAGCCATTAGTTGTCTAGTTGAGGGGTCTTCTCCTTACACTATAAATTGAGTTATTTGGCTCAATTGAAGAACACTACACAACACTTAGAAAATACTCCAGAATTTTTTGAATGCATCTTCTTCCTCTCTAGCAAAGTTACTATATTCAAAGTTCTTCAAGAGTAACTCTTGAGTTTCCTTTGCTCAATTGTTAAGTTGTTGTATCTTGGGAGACTATTTCCCGACAACGTAAAATGAGATATACGGGGCAATCTTGTCTTAAAGACAGAGTGAGATCATTCGACTCAGCAAATCACACAAGCAGTTTGTTAAGTTCTTGATTTCCAGTTTATTATAATATTTAGTTTATCCTTTCTTACAATTGTAATAGTTACTTATTTCCCGTTCCCTGCAACAACTGTATCCCAACAATTTTAAGACAAGATTTGTTGTAAGTACTTAGGAAGATGACTGGAAGAGAACAAATTGCTTCTGATTCTGATTCTGCTGCTACTCAAGGCAATCCCTCTGCCTTCCCCACTGCTCAAGGCACACCTAATGCCTTTCCGGTTGCTCAAGGCTCATCCAACACCTTTATTACTGCTCAAGGGAACGTTGTCGTTCCTCCACCCGCTGGATTCCACCACGAACGCCCTGAAAAGTTCATGGGCTCCAACTTCAAGAGATGACAACAGAAGATGCTATTCTATCTGACTATTATGGGAATAACTCATTTCCTAACAGAAGATCCTCCACAAACTGGAGATGAAATGGACCATTCGCCTACTGAAACGGATGAATGGGGCCTAGGTATCCATGTCATTAATGGCATGAAGATGGTTCTTGATGCATGGAGTCATAGTGATTTTATGTGTAAAAACTATGTATTGAACTGCTTGTCATACCCTCTATACACGGTGCATTGCACCGTAGGCACTGCCAAAGAGTTGTGGGAGAAACTGTAGAAGAAGTACAATGCACAAGATGCAGGTACTAAGAAATTCATCATTGGAAAAATTCTGAAATTTCAAATGGTGGTTAGTAAAACAGTGATGTCCCAAGTCCAGGAATTTCAAATGATTCTACATCACCTGGATTTGGAAAGTATGAAACCAAATGAGCAGTTTTTGGTTGCATCACTGATTGAAAAGTTACATCCCTCGTGGAATGAGTTTATGAGTTACTTAAAACTCAAAACAAAGGAAATGACATTTGAATAACTTATTATCAAACTCCAAATTCAGGAAGATAATAAGAAGGTCTTGCCTAGGGGTAAATAACTCGCTGAGGTAAAGGTAAATCTGGCTGAGGCCAAAGGAAACCCAAACAAGAAGCGCAAGTTTCAGAAAGACGGCAAGACCCAAGCGGCGGAGAAGTTCAAAGGAAACTGTCACCACTGTGGAAAACCTGGTCACATGATCATGGACTGCCGCAAGCTCAAGACTGAGCAACAAGAGAAAGCCAAGGCTAAGGGCAAGGCACAGGTTAACATCATCAAAGACAAGTTTCTGGATGACATGATTGAGGAGTTCTCAGCGGTGGTGCTAGAAGCAAACCTTGTTGAGAATCCCATGCAATGGTGGATGGACACAGGTGCTACAAGACACATCTATTCTAATAGAGATGCCTTATCCACTTATACACCGGTTACAAACAAGAAGATGTTCATGGGCAACAACGCTTCCTCTGACATGCTGGAGGTAGGAAATGTAGTCCTGAAGATGACTTCTGGAAAGGATCTCACTCTGAAGGAGGTGATGCATGTTCCTGAGATTAGAAGAAATTTAATTTCAGGTCATTTATTGGTTAATGCTGGTTTTAGGCTAGTGTTTGAGTCCAATAAATTTGTAATCACTAAGAATGGAACATTTGTGGGAAGAGGATTCATCTCTGAATGCCTCTTCAAAGTTAACGCCATGTCTGTATTACGTACAAGTAATAATATTGAAGCTTCTTCTTACTTGCTTGAGTCCTCTAATTTATGACATCATAGATTAGGACATGTCAACTACAAGTCCATCCAAAGGTTGGTAAAGTTGGAGTTGTTGCAGTCTATCGACGTAAACCCTCAACATAAGTGTGAGGTGTGCGTAGAGGCAAAACTCACAAAGCTTTTTTTCGATCCGTCGAAAGGAATATCGCTCATCTAGAACTTATTCACACAGATATATGTGATTTGAAGTTTGCACAAACTAGGGGGAATAAGTACTTTGTGATATTCATTGATGATAGCACAAGGTATTGTTACATTTACTTGTTGAAACGTAAGGATGAAGCCTTTGAAGCGTTCCAACGTTACAAAGCAGAAGTTGAGAACCAACTAAGCATGCAGATTAAATCCATTCGTAGTGATAGAGGGGGAGAATATGTAGCGCCATTTGAGGAATATTTTGCCTAATCGGGCATTGTTCATCAAACGACGTCTTCATACTCACCTCAGTCGAACGGTGTGGCGGAACGCAAGAAATGCACATTGAAGGAAATGATGAATGCCTTGTTCATCAATTTCGATCTTCCACAAAACATGTAGGGAGAAGTTGTTCTTACCGCTAATACGATTCTTAACAGAGTCTCACATAAGGGTGAGGACAAAACTCCATATGAATCGTGGAAGGGAAAGAAATCCACCTATAAATATTTAAAGGTGTGGGTACCCAAGCCTAAGCAGGTCAATATTGAGCCTAAGACTGTAGATTGCATATTCATCGGATATGAAAATAACAGTAGTGCTTATCGCTTCTTAGTGTATAAGTCAGATATTCCAGATATCCACGGGGGTACAATCATGGAATCAAGGAATGCTCAATTCTTTGAATATGTCTTTCCTATAAAGGAAAAAGACATAACCTCTCGCAAACGAAGTTATGAACAAAGTTCTTAGGAACTGGGAGTCATTGACGGCCCGGATCAAGATGGTTCAGATCTAGTGGATCTCGAAGTGGCTGAATATCCAGAATCTTGTGTTCCAGACTCTTAGAACTTGGAGACTCCAGAGATGGAACCAAGGTAAAGTAAAAGGGCCAGGAATGATAAATCCTTCGGTCCTGACTTTGTAGCTTATATGGTTAATGATGAACCAAGGACAATTGCTGAAGCATTGTCAACTCCAGAGGCACCGCTCTGGAAAGAAGCTATTGAGAGTGAAATAGACTGCATCCTGCATAACCATAATTAGGAGTTGGTTGATCTTCCTCCGGGAAATAAATCGTTGGGTTGTAAATGAATACTCAAATGGAAGTATAAAGCATATGGATCTATAGATAAGTACAAGGCCAGGTTGGTAGTCAAGGGCTATCGGCAGAAAGAAGGCCTTGACTATTTTGACACGTACTCCTCGGTGTCTAGGATGACGTCCATATGAGTATTCATTGTGATAGCAACGTTGTGTGACCTTGAGATACATCAAATGGATGTCAAGACTGCCTTCCTAAATGGTGATTTGAAAGAATAAATTTATATGGAACAACTCGAGGGGTATGTGGTTCCAAGGCAAGAGAAAAAAGTCTATCGGCTTGACAAATCTCTGTACGGGTTGAAATAAGCCCCGAAGCAATGGCACAAAAAAATTGATAGTACTCTACTATCGAAGGGTTTCGTCATTAATGAGTGTGACAAATGTGTCTACATGAAAGGTAACTCTGACTCATTCGTCATGATATGCATGTATGTAGATGACATGTTGATCACATGGAGCAGTCCTAGCTTGATCCTAGAGACTAAGAACATGTTGAAACAATGCTTCGACATGAATGATATGGGTATCACAGATGTCATCTTAGGGATAAATATCTCTAAGACGTCTGACAGACTGGTCTTATCTCAGTCTCACTACATCGAGGATGTTTTGAGAAAGTTCGAGATGTTTGACAGTTCGCCTATGAAGTCACCAATGGATAGAAATCAAAAGCTTGATAAAAATCGTGGTGCACCCTATACCAGGAGCAATATGCACATGTGATTGGGAGTTTGATGTACATAACAAACTGCACCCTACCTAATATTGCTTATGCAGTCAACAAGTTGGCTAGGTTTACCCGTAATCTGAGTAATAATCATTGGAAGGCGTTGAATCGGGTACTACGATACCTGAAATACACGCTAACTTACGGGTTGCATTATTCGAGATATTTAGATGTACTAGAGAGGTACAGTGATGCAAACTGGATATCTGATATAGAGAACACCAAGTCCACCAGTGGGTATGTATTTACAATTGGTAGTGGGGCTGTGTCTTGGAAATCCTCTAAGCAAACTTGCATCGCCCGATCCACGATGGAATCAGAGTTTATCACTTTAGACAAAGCAGGAGAAGAAGCTGAGTGGATTCACGACTTCTTAGATGATGTTCCTTGTTGGGACAAACATGTACCTTCTGTAATGATCTACTGCGACAGTCAGTCGGCTCTAGGAAGGGCACGGAGTTCTATGTACAACGGCAAGTCTCGTCATATTCGATGCAGACATAAGACCGTTAGACAGTTGATCACCACGGGTATAATATCCATTGATTATATAAAGTCAAAGGATAACATAGCGGACCCACTGATGTTCTGCATGTCTAGGGGAATGGGCTTAAAACCCAAGGTATAAGGACCAATACGGTGGTAACCCAACATTACTGACTGGATATTCCAGGAATTAGGTTCAATGGAAAAACTAAGCTGTAAAGGTTCAGTTGAGCGCTTCGGTGGAAGCATGAGCACTTCGGATAGTGATTTCTGTAAAGAAACACCAAAATCCAAAGTCGTTCCCGCGATAAACTATAAGTGCTATCTGCAGTGTGGGTAAAGGTTAAGTTTCCAAAACCTTTAATGATCTTCACCGGTTGAGGTTAGGTTTGGGAAAACATTTAATGGGTCCTAACACTTATAAAGTGGGGTATAGCAGGATACCTTGTAGGAGACCACCTATTTAAGTGCGAGGACATGTCGCCTCAAATGAACACACTTAAGAATACAAGAAGTGTCAATTGCCACAACGGATAAAACATTACGAAGAACAGAGTAAGGAAAGTTTTTGTGTTGGTACCGTTGACTTGGCTTATACTAAACACTGACGGTTTAAGACATCACGTTCACCGTGCAGTAAGTAAGTCCGATGGTATTCAACTATGGAAGGTTCAAAGCGAAAGCTACCTATCCAGATACAACATCGGTCCGCTGAAAGATTGCTGGAAAAACACCATGTGAGTGCGCCAAAATCTCTTTCAAGAGGGGATTGTTGGAAATTTACTAATGTGGAATTAAGTATATCTCATTATTTATGACTCAAACAATTGAGGGGCCCGCACGTCGAAAACGTCGTTTCCACACACGTGCACACGTAGTGCCAAGTATCGCAAATTTTATTAGTGAAAGAGATATTGGTACGTATGTAATACGTTTGAGACATCGAATGATGGACGGTTATTGGCCAAATGACAAAGTATTCCACGTTGGTAAACGAAGGAAGAAGTGTACGAAGTGTAAGATGAAACGAGTCGGAAATCGTCGCGAAGCCGTGAAGGGCCGCGGCGCCACGCCGTCGGAGCCGCGAAGCTATTTGGTTGGCCAGTCACTGGAGCCGCGGCGCTTCGGAGGCAGAATGTTGCGACGGAAAGTTGGAAAGTTCTGACCTTTGGGTGGTTTTGGAGCATTGAATCTACATTACTTGACACATGAATTCAGCCATTATTTGGCTGAATGTAACCCCTCTCAATAAGTGTCATTACATGACTATTGAAGGCCATTAGTTAGCTAGTTGAAGGGTCTTCTCCTTACACTATAAATTGAGGCCTTTGACTCAATTGAAGAACACTACACAGCACTTAGAAAATACTCCAGATTTTTTTGAATTCATCTTCTTCCTCTCTAGCAAAGTTACTATACTCAAAGTTCTTCAAGAGTAACACTTGAGTTTTCTTTGCTCAATTGTTAAGTTGTTGTTGTATCTTGAGAGACTATTTCCCTACAACGTAAAAGGAGATATACGGGACAATCTTGTCTTAAAGACAGAGTGACATCACTCGACTCAGCAAATCACACAAGCAGTTTGTTAAGTTCTTGTTTTTTAGTTTATTGTAATATTTAGTTTATCCTTTCTTACAATTATAATAGTTACTTACTTTTCGTTCTCTGCAACAACTGTATCCCAACAGAATGTGTGCGAGATTTTTCCTATTCAACTCTCTCAAGATTCCTTTCAGTTATCTATGCCTCCAATGGCACGTAGGTGGGGTGGGCAGTGGGAGGACATGAAGAATAGATGAAATTCCCCTGTGGTTGTATTAAGAGGATAGAACGAGAAGAAATTGATATTCCCCGTGGTTGCATGTGGAATGTTTGAAGTAATTTCTGGTGTAATTAGCTTTTAACAAACATGAGTAAGTTTCCATATGACAAGAATTCATCTCTGTTCTAAATTTTGTTTTTCCTAGTTCTTTTCAATGTTTTATTGTTTTGAAGATACACAAAAGAGTGAACAAAGTGATTTTGCATTATGAAGTTCTTTATATCATCCTTTAAAGCACTCTTGGTCAACCACTGCTTACTTTTTGAGTTCTTAATAATCTGTCGGGGGTGTGTGAACCTGTTGGAAAATTTACATTAGTTTCTAAAGTATCTTGGTCTACAGTGTTCTTCTTCGTACAGAGCTTCCAAACTGATGAAACCAAGAAAAATGAAAAACCATGCCTTGTTTAGAACAGAAATTGTGAAATGCCGAGTTAGTAAATTCACGTTCATTATCACATTGGAATGATTTAATAGGTTTTTCAAATTGTGTCTTAATGAATTTTTGAAACTCGAGGAATTTTGCAAAAACTTCATATTTGAATTTCAGTGGGTAAATCCAGACAAAATGTGAAAAATCATCCAAGAATACTAGATAGAATTTATGACCCAAAGAGCTAGCAATCGGAGATGTCCACAAATCAGCATGAACAATATCAAACGGAGAAAAAATAACATTGTTTGATGACATAAAGAGAAGACGAGTATGTTTGCCTAGTGGACAAGAAAAACAGTGTTGGGCAATTTTCCCATTATTACATTGAATACGCTTAGAAGTCCTAAGAAAAATAAAAATTGGGTCTCCGGTGTGTCCGAGTCTGTTGTGCCAAGTTGAGGGAGAGATCGCCGCAAGGGATAGAGGTGCTTGCGGTTTGACATCGGAAGATTGAGTGAATGGGTAGAGGTCTCCCACACTATTGCAGCGTGTAAGAATTTTCCCCGTATTGAGTTCTTTCACAAAAAAACCAAAAGGGTCAAATTCGACAGACACATAATTATTGCTAGTGAATTTTCTAACAGATATTAAGTTTTTAATGATGTTAGGTGTGTATAGGACGTGGTTTAGGGAGAAAGGTGGGTGTGGATGTTCGGTGTGTGTGTTACCGTAACCTTCAATTGGAATGCGATGACCATTGCCGACAGTAATAAATTAAGGACACTTTAACCGACGTAGTTGAGATGGGTTACCTGACGACCGGGTGAGGTGAGATGTGGCTCCGATGTCAATGTACCAATTATCGTCGGGCTGTTGAAGGTTCACGGTGGTGTATGCCTGGCCCAAAGCAGTCGGGGCGGTGATGTGTTCTTCTTCTGGCTGGATCGCGGCCAGGTGGGCTGCTTCTTCTTTGGTGGTTGCTTTGCCTGGTGGTGAGGCGGGGCCCGAGGCGGTCGACCACGGCTGCTGGGCTGGGCCCTGCGTTAGTGTTCTTCTTCTTTGGTTGTGCCCTGCCGCCTGGTTCGATTCTGGCTTTGGCTGCTTCTTGGTTGCGTTGGCCCTTTCCGTGGCCCTTGCCTTTGTTGTTGCGACTTCTGCCGCCACTGGCATCCTGCTTCTTCTTTGGACTGCTGCCATTCTTTGGTTGTTCTTCGCATTCTTTGTTTGTTCTTTGGTCGCAGGTGTTGTCATCCCATCAACGGCTAAGGTCTTTTGATATTGTTCCTCTTGTTTAGCACGTCTAGTTTCTTTCAACAATAGTTGTGAGCGTGCCTTGTTGAAACTTGGGAGAGGGTCGGCTTGTTGAATTATTGTTGCGAGTGTGTCATATTCACCTTTTGGTAAACCCGCAACAAGTTGAAGCACCATCTTGGTTTCTGAAACAGAAGTCCCGACGTTGGATAGTTGATCGGTTATGAGTTTCAGTTGCTTACAATATTCAGACATGTTGTTAAAATTCTCAAGGCGGGTATTATTGAATTGCTCTTCCAAATATACGTCCCGAGTATTTTTATTGTCCTGAAAGATTTCTTCTAGCCGGACCCAAAGTTCACGTGTCGTAGCACCTGTTTTCATGATAGTGCACAACAGGTCTTTGGAGATAGTGTCGTAGATCCATTGTTTGACGATGGTGTCAAGACGACGCCAGATTGAGTCTGTAACATCGGTGGGACGAGGAACAAATTCGTCAATATGATCGAGCACGTTGTATGCACATGCATGAATGTAGAATAGTTTCATCCACATGGAATATTGACAGTCTTCTTGGTCAAGAATTATAGGGATAAAATTCTTGATGTTGTTAACGGCGAATGCCGGATGAAAAGAAGATATTGAACGTTGAGAGGGTTTGTCAAGTGTGCTAGTGGATGGACCGGAATTTGTGGGGGAAGACATGGTTGCCGCCTGCCGAGGGAAGGGAATTTTCTGGTTTGGCCGAGAAAGGGAAGAAACCAAATTTTTTTTTATTTTTTTTTTGTGAAATCAGAAGAAAAATGTTGATTTCGGCCGAGAATGAGGGAGAGAAGGGATTTAGGTTTTAGGCTCTTGATACCATGAAAGATAGAATAATTTCCCTTGGGATTCCTTTCATTATTCACAATATATATAGTTGTACAAGGTTGATTCCTAATATGGTACGAATCCTAACTTACCTTACAAAGGTTGATTCCTAATACAATTAGAATTCTAAATTACCTTAAATATACATTTATTATAATTATAAAATATACGAAAAATATTCACTAATACATCCCGTCGAAGATGCATTTTGTCTTGTTGGAATTTGGAGAGGGTTACTTTGTGAAGGGTTTGCGGTCTTTGTCTGACAGGTGTCTGAAAAACTACTAGCTATAGCACTGCAAGTTAAACGATTGAGCACAAACCCTTTCTCAAGAAGAACTCCCAATGCTTCACCATACTTCCCATCCAAGCATAAAGCTTCAATGAGCATCGTATATGTGTCCTGATCATGTTCAACACATAAAGCTTCAATGACGAAATGAAAGAATATATACAGAGAGAAGATAGAAAATAGTAAGCAATTTTGAGAAAAAAAATCATGTCCATGAGGGTGAGATTTTTTTATAGGGGTTGTTATTTATACTTCCCACTAAAAAGTCACACAAATTCCATTGAGAAAAAAAATCTTTTGAAATTAGCAAGTTTTTAAATATCGAAAGACTTTTTGTTACTTATTTAAAATTCTAATTGAATACCACTAGATTTGGACACCTCTTTAAAAAATTCTAATAATCTTAATTAAATATCATAAGATTTGTTTAGATTATTTAAAAAATTTAATTGAATACTACAAGACTTATTTATTCCAAAATAATCTTTTAAATTCTAATTGAATACAGCCCTTAGTGAAGAACCTGAGATTTTTCCCACTCTTGAACCTCTCGTCAGGCCTAGTGTTGGTCTCCTTAGCAGCAGTACATAACATTTTTCAGATAAAAAATTAAAAACAGTGACCGTGGGAGTTGTTAGGCTTCGTAATTTTTTTACACATTTAAATTATTTATGTCGAAGACTAAAAGTACATCCGCAGTATATGCTTCTTTTTAAAAAGATAAAGTGATCGAACTAATTATTGATTACATTTTAAATATTCACAAATGTGCCAAGCTAGTCATACTCATCCTGTCATGTTAGTGTAGTAATATTATTATGGTAGTTATTTATCTTTCGATTTTTGTTACTATTTATATTTTTTTGTACTTTGATTAAGGTATTACTTTGTGATAGTTATGACTCTTTTTTTTCCAGTCACTTTTATCATGTTTGCTATAGTATTTTGTCATGACTTCTTATATTGCTTTGAATTGCTTGTTCTTGTGCCAAGAGTCTACTTAAAACAATATTTCTATCTCTCAAGGTCGGGATAAGATCAACGTACACTCTACCCTCTCCAGACCCACTTTATAAAATTTTACTGGGTATGTTGTTGTTGTTATTGTACAAATATACAAAGCTAAAGAATTCAAAAAAATTTTAAAAAAATATATTCATGTATGCTATTTTTAATACCTCAAACCAAATATTCGATAAGAAATAATCTCAGTATAACTAATACATTATTACTAATACACCATCTTCACTACTATTCTTATACACTCTACCAACGACCCCTTAGAATACTTTGGCAGGAGATATTAGACAAAATAATATTAATATTAGCTTTGATATTATTTAGTAGTGTATGTTTAACCTTTAAACATTCCATTTAGTACTATTCTTATTCATAATATTAAAATCATATGATTATTTTGTGTTTAATCTTTCGTTCAAATACTAATTTGGTTATTTGCTTGAAGAATCTCATAACTCTATTGTTAGCCCTTTAAAAGCATTGAATAAGATAACATGAATTTCCTGGATTTGATGTCGTTTGAGCAAATTGGTGATTGAGATTAGGCTTTATTTTAAATTTGAGATCATTTAGGGCGTATTTAAGGTGGGTTGGTCAAAACTAAAATTACAAATTCAAAGGTTTTATTGAACGATACATACAAATCATACTAATTTGGCATAACTTGTGAAAAAATTAACAATAGGTAGAATGAAGATAGTATCAAGTCATACCAATATGACATAACTTGTGAACAATTTAATAAGATAGTTAGAATGAAGATAGTACCGAGTCATACTAGTTTGTCATCAGTTGCACGCCATAGTTTTAAATGTATTTTTTTCTCTTCTTTATTTATAGGTCTAAAATCATGATGATCCAGTATGATTTATGAGTAGTTCAACATGACTACTAGATGAATATAACATTGAAGTCATACATGTTTGTCAAGGCATGCATGCCACAAACTTAGTTTGTAGCTTTGGAATCATGATATTCCAGTATTGTTTTGAAAGTAGTCCAATATGATAACTAGCTAACTTGAACATAAGATATAGTTATATCGGTCGGTGATTACTTGCATAAGTTGTTGGAATATGTAAAGCACGTACGGGAATAGTAAATAACTATTACAGTGATCGAAAGGATAAACAACAATGAGGACAACAACAAGTTGTCAATAGCTTGATCTTGAATTGAAACTTTAAATATGGAACTTGTATTCGAAAATACAAGAACATGAACTACTACACTTGTGGCTTGTAGATCCGCTGAGAATTCGGAAATACAAATACAAGAACATGAACTTCCAACTGTTGGCTTTACACACTTTTAATAATTACACCCAAAAGAACGGATCTTTTAAATTTTGTTTACAATAGTCCAATCTTTAACCGGGAAGGAAGGAGATTCAATATCTGATTTTAGAGTGTGGGGAATATAAGTTTTTAATGAAAACACTTTCATATTCCCAGCCTTGCTTTACACACTTTTATTCAAATATTAACTAAACATTTAATTGATAAGGAAGGATTAAATTAGACCTTTTGGATTCTGGCCCACTTTAGTAAGACTGAGTGTCCATATCCTCCTTACCATAATTCGGATCCTTTGTCTAGGACAGATATAGGAGTTTTACTATATGATAGAACATCATCTTCAGCCTTCTCCTCTTGTCCCAGTTGACATCCTCAGCCTCTCGTGGGCACTTGTTTCCACCACCATGGGAGCGGTGACACCAACTCGTCCTTGATCTTTAGCCGTACTAGCATGACTATCAGCAGTATCTTGAAGCTCAGCATCAGATTCAGAGATCGCTCTTTTGACGGAAACAGACTTGTAACTGTTGTCAAAGAGAGAACCATAACTAGGCCCAATCTTGAAAGCACGGTTGTGGTTTGAACTTTTAGCAAAACTCTCAACAGAACTGTTTTCAAGAAGAAAACAATAGCCAGATTTGGTCACACACTTGTCGACCAACATCTTTCGAATCACTAATACAATCTTGTCTTAAAATTGTTGAAATATGTAAAGAACGTACGGGAATAGTAAATAACTATTACAGTGATCGAAAGGATAAACAACAATGAGGACAACAACAAGTTGTCAATATCTTGATCTTGAATTGGAACTTCAAATATGGAACGTGTATTCGAAAATACAAGAACATGAACTGCTACACTTGTGGCTTGTAGATTCGCTGAGAATACGAACGATTATAGTCCTTCGTCTGTTAAGTTACTCTTGAAACACTTAGCAATCAATTAGATAAACACAACACCACATGCTGAGTCGAGAGATGGCTCTCTGTCTTTAAGAAAAGATTTTCCCCGTATATAGGTTTTACAGAAGTGTGGACAATAGTCTCCCAAGATGAAACAACAAACTATCAAGTGTGCAAAGCCTACACAAATGATCTCAGCGAAGAACACGAATAATGAAGATTGCTAAGAGAATGATTGATATTAGGAAAATCTGATCTTTTTGTGGTGTTGTGAACTTGTTTTTCTGTTCATATGTGCATATATGTTCTCATGTTTATCTATAGAATTGAGTCAAGGCTTCAATTTATAGGTGTGTAAGATAACATCTTCAAGTGCCCCATAATGGCAATCAATTGTCATGTAATGGATGATATTTAACCCCAAGTAATGCAGCAACATAATGGTCCAAGTAATGACCATTTTTAGTGGTTTCAATGCCATTGAAGCCCCCTCAACAACCAAGACTTTTGGGATTCCGTCAAGAAGTCACTGCCCATGAAGCGTCGCGGCTCTGCCACATTCGCGCCGCGACGCTAATTCGACACAAAACTCACTGCCAGTCACGCGCCGCGGCGTTGCTAGGGGGCGCCGCGGCCCAGTCGGGGAGGCCCCGAGGCCCTTCTCAGCTCCGCGGCTCTTTTCCGACCCGTTCCATCTTACACCTCGCACAATCCTTCCTTCGTTTACCAACGTGGAACACTTGTCATTTAGCAAATAACCATCCATCATTCTATGTCTCAAACATTTCACTTATGTACCAATATCTCTTTCATTAATGAAATTTACGATACTTGGCACTAAGATTGCACGTGTGTGGAAATGATATTTTCGATGTGCGGGGCCCAATTGTTCGAGTCATAAATAATGGGATAAACTTAATTCCATATTAGAAAATTTCCAACATAATTTCCATGTTACAATTCACTAGTATTGATTCGCTTGCCGACCTCTATTTACCATCTCTTCTGATCAACTTAAGGTATTTTAATCTATAATTTTTAATCGAATTTAAGATGGCTAAGTCTGCACAAATATGAAAAACGAGAATAAAATTAAATGCCAATCCTAAAATGTCCTTTTGTGCAAATCTCCCAATTTACTAAGGGGATACATCTCTCTATCACTTTTCATTCTGTCACATTGGTTCCTCTATGGTGAATATTTGTATGTTCAAAGCGAATAAATATAATCCGTGTTTTAAGTCTTTTCTCCCTTTCCTACATGTGTGGGCGTACAAGGAGGGATAAGATTAGAAATGATAATATATGGGGCAGAGTGGAAGTGGTCTCGATGGAGGATAAGATGCGGGAAGCGAGATTGAGATAGTTTGGACATGTGCGGATGAGAGAAATAAATGCCCCAGTGCGGAGGTGTAAGAGGTTCGCTATGGACGGGTTTAGGAGGGGTAGAGGTAATTAGACGGGATATGGAGCAGACACAATTTACTGAGAACATGACTTTAGATAGGGGGTTGTGGAGGACAGAGATTAGGGTAGAGGGGTAGTAGGTAGTCGAGCGTAGTCCTACTTACGCCTACAAACGGGTAGCTGTAGTGTTATTACTGTAGGTCCGCTTAGCATATCATAAGAATAGGCGTATTATTGTTTTATAGCCTTCTGTAGTTTTATTTCTATTGGTAATCGTTCTTTAATGTACTTGGTTTATCTTATTTATTTGTGTTAGTTACTACTTCTTTTTTCTTCTTTTTCTTTTCCTTTTCAGGATGCGCTATTATAGCGTATTTGCGTTTGCTGTCAGCATTTTCATACTGCTTTAAATTTTTAAATTTTTGACCGGGGCTGACTGTGTTTTCTGCTTTGCTTGTCCTGAGCCGAGGGTCTCTCGAAAACAACCGCTCTACCTATCAAGGTAGATGTAAGGTATGCGTACACTCTACCCTCCCTAGACCCCACGTTGTGGAATTACACTGAGTATGTTGTTGTTGTTCATTTCCTACTAAATGGTAATGTAGTTGGGCTAACCTACAGTTCAGTTTTTCCTCCTTTTGTTAAGAGATTTTTAACTGTATAATTGTTTATCAAAATAATAGTTGATAATTACAGATTTTTATATATAATACATATATTTTATATATAATTAATGTATATTTTGTATACATTTAACTAGCTGTTGTAATAATTATTTTGATAGAATGGCCGAATATGCTAAAAGCCCGATTAAACCACATTATAGGCCTTGAAAGGACCGCTGACAAAGAATCCAGCCCAATATTTTTCTAGCAGTTAGGGCACACGTTAACTGAATATTCCTTACTTGGACCCAAAATTCCGATTTCAGCCCACCAATTTAAAACGACACCATAGTCGATCGAACGACCACCACTCTCCATCGGCGGCGAACCTCCTTCCCCGACAAATTTTTCCGATCTCCTTCTCCGACGAATATAATTTGTAAGTTCCTCTGTTTTCCATACTTACACATGTGTTTCTCATATGACCAAAAAACCCTACATTCTTTATGCTAGAATAGGAATTTTAGGGCATATGCTCCTTCTGTACTGAGAAAGGTTCAAAATTTGATCTCTGTAGTCTTTGTTTTGCGTGCGTGTTAATTTGCATTATCATTTGGTTTCATGTGACAATTGCTACAACGTTGTGACCTTTAATTGAACTACTCCGAAGTATTATTAATCAATTTAATGAATATTACTCTCAGTAAAAGGTTAAACTGATTACACCTTAAAATATGAATTGTAATCCTTCAAATAGTGAATTTTATTCCTTTTGTCTCATTTTATGTGTCTGTATTTGACTGGTGTTTAAAATATTGGTATGGCTTATCTATTAAGTATATTAGTGATAGTGGGAAAATATTAAAGTATTGGTTGAAAAAATAGGTTGATAGAGTAAACATTACATCATATTTTTTAATATCAGTACTTGAAGGTTGTGAAAATGGTGTACCGATGGAATGTCATACATTCAGGGACCTCCCGAGATGGAAAGAGTATCATATAATTTGGACATAGGGAATTATTACCAACCATTTATAATTTTAGTTATTGATATTGATTCCAACGGAGGCAAAAACACTAGGTGGTTTCTTTCCATCGGTAGGGTTTTCTGTTTGTTAATTTTCCATTCCAAGATTTACATCTCCTTTTCTTTTAATGTTTTTTTCTTCATAACTCATGGTTTGTGGATCGGGATAAATTTTTAAAATCTAATCAATCAACTGTTGTCATTGTTAATCCATCTTATGGATGTGAAAGTTGGAGATCCTTCTATGACTGACTCACTCTGGTTTGTTGTTGCAAGTGATCCACCAGGTGCTCTCCTTAAAGTTCTGCATATCTAAATGGACGCACTTTCAACTGAAGATTCTATTACGAAGAGTGCAGAATTGATATCAAAGAGGAAGAGAAAAAGGGCGAGGAAGAGTGCTAACAGAAAGGAAAGACAGCAAAGGTTGGATCAAATGCTGAAAAATCTGGAGTCTCCTAAAAATGAAGAAAGTTCCATCAAAGATGTGTCTAATTTAGAGAATTCTGATGCACAGTTGCTTCCTTTAGGACATCTAGAAATACAAAAAGAATCGACCACAACTCTTTCGGAAAAGAGTCCTGCTAAGAAAAAGAGAAGGAACAAAAGAAGTGTGATGAAGGCGTTGAACGAAAAGGTTGACCCCTGTAGCATGGATCAGAACAATGTTCCTTCAAATCTAAGCCTGCTGGAAAACAATCATGGAGAAGTAGAAAATGGTCTACTACTCAATCCAAATATTTCCATCGAAGATGTGGCTAGTTTGGAGAATTCTGATACACAATTGCTTTCTTTAGGACATCTAGAAATACAAACAGAAGCGACCACAACTCTTTTGGAAAAGAGTCCTGTTAAGAAAAAGAGAAAGAGAAAGAAGAAAAGAAGTGTGATGAAGGCGTTGAACAAAAAGGTTGATCCCTGTAGCATGGCTCAGAACAATGTTCCCTCAAATCCAAGCCTGCTGGATAACAAGCATGGAGAAGTAAAATATGGTCAACTCAATCCAAAATTTTCCCTGATGAGGGGTCCTCGTTTGAGGAGAAAACTTCTCATCCTTGATGTTAATGGGCTACTTGCAGATGTAGTCAATCCACCGCCAAAAGATTGTAATCCCGATGCATGTTTTTGGAGAAGGGCAAGTGAGAATTGATGATTTCCTTTTATTTAATTGCTTTAATGACCTTTCGAGCTTACTTCATTCACAAGATGAACAAACACATGGTTCTTACTTAAAAATACTTGTCACTTTTGTTTGCAGTATTCAAGAGACCCTACTGTAATGATTTTCTGAAATTTTGCTTTGAAAGATTTGACGTGAGCATCTGGTCTTCGAGATCCAAGTAATCCTTGATTTTGAAATGCTTCTTGAGTTTCTGTCATTTTCCTGACTTGGTCTTTTATGTTTTACCCCTGTTAATGATTTAAGTTCTAATGCATTTTATGGTTTACTTGGGCATAAACATTTACTGGAATATATGTTTTTGCAGGAAGATCATTGTTAAAGTGGTTGATTATTTATTGGGAAACCTGCAGCACAAGCTGTTATTTTGTTGGGTAAGCAGTCTTTCTTCCACACATAGTTCCACATCGCTCCTCCTAGCTGCACCCTTAAATTCCTCTTTCAAACAGCAGGAAGTGACAAAAAGAAAAGCAAAGAAAAAGGACTATGATCTCCTTATTAAAAAAGAAAAAGGAGTATGATTCCCTATCATTATTTTTCTTTGCTTGGGGAAAGATCCAATTTCCTTTGTGGTCTGTTGGCCGTGATCTACGCTGATGCTTAAGGAATTCTTGTGGTCTGCCAGATTGTCAGGACTCTGATGGATAATTGTGATTTTACATATCCTTTGCGAGCATGAGACTAATATTACAACTGCATGAACACATGGGCTGTTTTCCCCTTTAGGGTTTAGGATTCCGAGTTTAGGGTTATTACAAACTGCATGAACACATGGGCTGTTTTCCCTTTTAGGGTTTAGGATTCCGAGTTTAGGGTTATTACAAACTGCATGAACACATGGGCTGTTTTCCCTTTTTGGAAATGAAAGGGGGCTGGGAAGTTATATTTAGTTCCTTCTTGTAACTATACTGGCCCTAGTTCATTTATATTGCATGTCTATGCATTTTATTGGTTATGTTGCTTGACCATGCCCTTGGCAAGGATAGCGAATTGTGATAGAAACCACCTTTGTTGTAAGGTGGGAGAGGAGGTTACTGGTGAAAATTTATCTCCTTATGTAGCCCCGCCAGAACTTCCTTAACCAAAGCTTAGTTCATTCTTTTCTTCTCTCTCAGCCCCACCATTAAGAAAATGTAAAGGAAAAGAAAAAGAAGAATAAATGAGCGTGCAGCCACAGCATGATACTTCTCTGTGACAATTGATTTGTGGAAATGTGTGTGTGTTACAGATAGTTTGGTTTTTCCATTTATTGTTTGGCCCTTCCTTCTTAGAAGAATAAGCAGTTTCTATTTACTAAATGTCGCAGGATATGTCACATAGCACTCAGACGATGTTCAAGACACTCGAGAACAATCATAAGCCCTTGGTTTGCAAGGAGTTGAGCAAGGTGTGGGACAGATATGATCCCAATCTACCCTGGGAAAGAGGGGATTATGATGAATCAAATACTTTACTCTTGGATGATTCTCCCTACAAGGCCTTGCTAAATCCTGTAAGCTTTACCACCCTCTTTTTGGTTCCAAGACTACCCCTCAAATGTCCCCTTCTGACTTGATATTTCTTTGCGTGATTGTAACTACATTATGCATGACTTGTTCTTCAGGCGCACACTGCAATATTTCCTCATTCTTACAACTTTAAGGCTGAGAATGATAATTCACTAGGTGAGACCCCTTTGTCTGGTACTGCTTAATACTCATATACTGTTGTTTTCTTTTCATGTTTAATGTGCCCCTTTTAGTGGTTATTACTTGTTAGAACTGATTCCCACCGTCTGACTAGTGTGAACCACAATGGGCTTAGACACTCTTGCCGCTTGATTTCTTTTCTTGCTTAATGACGTTAGATGTGATGCATATTAGCAAAACACTAAGTTAGAATAGCATAGACAGACATGCAAGCAGCAATCTGCTAGCGGTGATCGATTGACTATGAGTATTAAGCAGGGGCGGCTTAATGGGATTTGTGGCAATTTTTTATTTTCATATATTGTTCTTTTGACTTCAAAGTAGAGTGCCTATTTTGCTTCTCACTTCAAGCCTCATGGACCTTTTCTGCACTTTTTGCTTTAAAAAACACTGATGATGATTGAATCTAATTTATGTTGGTATAAAATGATGGAAATTAAAGGGGAGCCTTGGAGTAACTGGTAAAGTTGTCTCCATGTGACCAAGAGGTCATGGGTTCAAGCCGTGTAAACAACCTCTTGCAGAAATGTGGGGTAAGGCTGCGTACAATAGACCCTTGTGGTCCGGCCCTTCCCCGGACCCTGCGCATATCGGGAGCTTAGTGAACCGAGCTGCCTTTTTTTTTATTATATAAAATGATGGAAATTATGAAGATTGAAAAGTTGCACTATGTTGTAGGCCCTGGAGGTGATTTGCGAAATTATTTGGAAGAGTTATTAAAAGCCGAACATGTACAGAAATACGTAGAGCAGCATCCATTTGGTCAGCGGGCAATTGATCAGACAAGCTCAGATTGGAACTTCTACTCGGATGTTCTTTCCAGTTTGCTTGGCCAATCAGGCTAAGATTCTTGATCTGCACTTGTAAAATTGCATGTGATAGAGAGTTGCTGCTAACGTTTTGGGAAGATCTCATATTTTGAGCTCATAGGCGGTCTTATCCTTTAAGAGGGTCGTCTTTAATTTTTAGCATGTTGTTATGTTGTAACATTATCCAGTTAACGTTCTTGATTTAATTCCTCTCCCTCTTTATTTTGGTTTGGGGGGGGGGGGGACTTTTCTTTTGTAAGACTAGAGTGTTGTTCCTCCTGTTGATCTTGTAATATTATATGCTATTTTCATGATGTCCTCGTTCGTCTGCCTTTTTTTTGGTGTGGCAGCAGTGATTTTGTAGCTTAGGCTTAAACTGCATTTCTTTGATTTGTTATCGATGTCTTAAGGAAAAATTCAATTGATGGGTGAATGATTGCAATTTTTTTCAAGAAAATCAAGTTTTTTTTCATGCTATTGTAGCTGATTTTATAGAATAGAAGTAGCTCCGATACAAGTTTCATGAAAGGAAATAGAGACTAGCCCAACCACCAAGTAATCTTCAAGTAAAATCAGCAAACTGAGCTTTATACATTCTTATTCTACTCAATTATTATCACATATATTCATATTCTGCGGAGAGGTTATCACTAGTATAACACAACTGCTAGCATTTGTTTTCAACTTTCATCCATACACTGTTTTTACTTTGTCATCTAGACAAATAGTGAACAAACCTCTCACTTGCATGATCTCTTAATTTCTACATAAACAACGAACTTTAATTTCCTAAAAGATAGTATATTTAGAACACTGGAAATTCTAAATAAGGCTTCTTTTTTTTTTTTCCCATTTCTTTTTAGCCTGGATACATGAACAATGACTTCTAGAAGGGAGAACAGGAAAAAAACATGTAGGGTTTTAATCAAGAAACATATTTACAAAGGTTCATGACGCAATTGATGATAGTACTACCTCAATAAATTACAAGTGGGAAAACTATCACTCTAATAAGACTAGTGGTAATCTTTACAGTCCAAGCACAAACAATTGTTAGTCACTAAATTTCATAAACCGAAACCAAAAGCAAAATTGAACAGAGGTAATTTAGTGAAAAGCAATGCAAGTGGTCCTTTTTTTTTACATACAGAACAGAGGTAAAAAGATAAAAAATTTCAAAACCCTACTTTATCATCTCATTTTCATGATCCAGGACCGCTAACTATCTTCTCATCTATCACCTCTTTCATTCACTATATATACAAGGCACCCTACTGCATGTACCGGCCACCCCTATCTTTCCTAATGTTATCAACAAATTCACAACATCTATATGATGTTCACGTCGTTTCATTTAAACACGTGTCAGTTAAATTTTTGAAGAAATGTTAGTCTCTCCAATGCAAGAAGCTAGTTCTCTATACTTTCTGATGATGTATGAATTTCTGACAAGACAACAAAGACTCCCCTAAAATAAATGTACTAACTTCCTGACTAAAACTTAATCATCACATCTAATTTGTATTGCACCTGTAGATCTTTTTCTTCCTATCTTTCCATAGGTGATAGGTCTACATGGATGCCAGCAGCCGCAATATTCAATAAAAAGAAAAAGAAAAAGAGAAAGAAATTTATACTTCCATTCCACACATCGAGCTAGGGTTATGCCGTACGGTATATTGCCTCATCAGGTAGTAAACTAGGTAGAATAGTGTAATTATTCTTGATTAATTTTCTTATTAAGGTCATATATATAGAATATACAATTGTAGTCCTAATAGAATTAGGATATCTATTTTATCTTAATTACAATTGTAGTCCTAATAAAATTAGGATATCTATTTTACCTTAATTACACTAAATATTAATTACAGAATATATTGTGAATATATATGGAATATATTCACTATCACACCCCCTCAGTCGGAGCAGGAGGAGGCCGGACGCTGAGACTGAATCTGAAGTCAAGAAACAGTTGCCGAGGAAACCCCTTCGTGAAGAGTTCAAGGAACAGTTGTCGAAGAAGCCCCTTCGTGAAGATATCTGCGTACTGATATGAAGAAGGAACATGCAACACTCTAACGTGACCCATTGCAACCTTCTCACGAACAAAGTGAATATCCATCTCAATATGCTTGGTTCGCTGATGCTGAATCGGGTTATGAGACAAGTAGACAGCAGATATATTATCACAGTAAACCAAAGATGCCTTACGTATGGGACAATGAAGCTCAAGAAGGAGATTTCTAAGCCAACATAGATCGGCAACAACATTCACAACTCCTCGATATTCTGCTTCTGCACTCGAACAAGAAAGCGTGGCTTGCCGCTTGGCAGACCACGATATGATGTTATCCCCCAAAAATATACAATAGCCGGACGTAGAGCGATGGGTGTCCGGACAATCTGCCCAATCTGCATCTGTGTAGGAGATCAATCTAGTCGGTGCTGAGGGATATAAATGAAGTCCATAGTCAAGAGTGCCCTTAACGTACTGAATGATACGCTTAAGCGCTGTAAAGTGATGCTCCCTAGGGGCGTGCATGGACAAGTACACCTGCTGAACCGCATATGCAATATCTGGCCGAGTGAAGGTGAGATACTGAAGAGCACATGCGAGACTCCTATAAAGAGATGGATCATTGACCGTATCCCAATCATCTGCACTGAGTTTGGACTTGGAGTCGACGGGAGTGGGCATGATCTTACAGTTTGCCATTTTAGCCTTGTAGACGATCTCCTCTGCATACTTACGCCGACACAAGAACATGGCATGTGCGGATCTGGTCACTGATATCCCCAAAAAATAACTCAACTTACCCAAGTCAGTCATAGCAAATTCAAACTTGAGTAGATCAATGATCTCGTGCTTCAGGCCATCTGAAGAAGTTGTCATAACAATATCATCCACATATAACAAAAGGTAAGATGTGGCAGTACCTCGATGAAAAATGAATAATGAATGATCACTCTTGCTGCACACGAAACTGATCTGTATGATGTATGTAGCAAACCGCTCATATCAAGCCCTGAGGGCTTGTTTCAGCCCATAAAGCAACTTACGAAGACGACAAATATGACAAGGAGCCTCCGGATGCAGAAATCCTGGTGGTTGATGCATATAGACGGTTTATTTCAAATCCCCATGTAAGAAATCATTATTTATATCAAGCTGGTAAATAAGCCAATTCTTCCCCATAGCAATGCTCAAAACTGTGCGGATGGTAGATGACTTAACCACTGTGCTAAAAGTCTCACCACAATCAACACCCTCCTGCTGCCCTGTGCCATTTGCCACAAGTCTGGCCTTGTAACGTTCAAAGGCACCATTATCTCTGAACTTATGACAAAATAGCCACACTAAACGGATTACATTCACCCCATCAGGTCGCGGAATAAGATCCCAAGTGCGATGTGAAGTAAGCGCATTAAACTTCTCTCGCATGGCCGCATTCCAATTCGGGTCAAGTTTGGCTAAGGTTGGGTTTTTAGAAATGAGTGAGATGGTTTGAGTCGATAGGTTAAAGTGAACTTTTGGTTTGAAAATCTCATATTATGCACGGGTTTCCATGCGGTGAGTGGGGACGATCATGGGTGGAGTAAGTCTTTGAGTGGTGATGGCGGGGTGGCGGCGGGTTCGGGAATAGGAATCGGTGGCGAGCGGTGGGGCGGCGGTGTGTTGAAGTGGGCATGGTGGCGAGTAGGGTTTGGCTGGCAGTGGGTTGGGGTGTTGTTTCAGGCAGTGATGGGGATGGGACCGGGTAGTGGGGTGGGGTCAACGGGACAGGTGGTTGGACGACCGAAGGTTGTAGATTTTGTAGTACATTTTGGAGTAGAGAGGAGGTGTCCGAGTCATCAAGAAAATCGTAATCAGTGACTCAATTTTTTTGGTTGGTGTTGAACGGGAAGACGTACTCAACTAACGTGACATGGCGTGAGATTAAGATTTTATCTGTGGATATCTCATAGCACAAGTACCCCATATGGTTTGACGGGAAACCGAGGAAGACGCACGGAATGGAGCGATGTGATAATTTATGAGGGACCGTGGAGGCCACATTCAGGTAACAAATACAACCAAAAATTCGAAGGTGATCATAGGAAGGGATTCGACAGAAGAGAATTTTGGTAGGTGTCCGATTTTGAATCGTACTGGTAGGTAAGATGTTAAGAATGTGTTCAACTATTTTAATGCATAAACCTAAAAGGCAGGGGGAGAGACACATGAAAAAGAAGGGTACGAATTATGTTGTTAATGGTGCAGAGAATTCTTTCTGCTTTACCATTTTGAGGGAAAGTATGGGGGCAGGAGAAATGGAAAACCATACCATTAGCCGTACAAAAATTATGAAAGTGGGAGTTATTGAACTTACGACCATTATCACATAGAAATATTTTGATGTCTTTTTCAAATTGCATTTTAACCCATGTACGAAATTCAAGAAATTTGGAGTAGACTTGAGACTTAAGTTTAAGCGGAAAGATCCAAAGAAAGTGAGAGAAGTCATCCAAAAATATCAAATAATATTTATGACCTAGGTTGCTAATTATAGGAGATGTTCATAAATCTGCATGAATAATATCAAATGGAGTGAAAGTAACACTTAGAGAAGACGTAAACGGAAGTCTAACATGTTTTCCTAGATGACAAGAGGGAGAAATTATAGGCAAGGTTCCCTTTATTACATTTAATTAAATTGTGATTTCTAAGAATATAAAAAATATGAGTTTTGGGATGTCCAAGTCTACTATGCCACGTTGAGGAGGAGACGACAACTAGATATGTGGGAGGATTGACACTTACAATGGACGTGGATAGGAAATGATAGAGGCCTCCCTCACTATTGCATCTCGTAAGAAGTTTCCCGGTACGTATGTCCGTTACAGAAAAACCAAACGGGTCAAAATTAATGGATACAAAATTATCAGTGGCAAATTTTCTAATAGAGATGAGGTTCTTGATAATGTTAGGGGCATATAGGACATTTTAAGGGAGAAATGGGGTTGCAGTGGTGGAGTTAGTGTGTGGCCAAACCTTTGAATTGGAATGCGATGACCATTTCCGACCATAATAGATTGAGGAGTATTTAAATTGCGCAGTTGAGGAAGATTACCAGAATTGTTGGTGAGGTGAGACTTGGCACATGTATCCATATACCACACATCATCAAGCTGCTGAATTTTTAAAGAATTGAAAGCATGGCCCAAATTCGTTGGACTGAGGCTGGGCGAATGATGCTGGGCCGTTATGTAATGGGCCTGGTGCTGGTGGCCCATGTACTATGGGCCTGAAGGTGGGCCCAGTATAACACCCCGTACTTTCGGGCGATGTTTCGAACCGCTAGATGTATGCCAGTAGACCCGCGTTTTGGGAAGCTATGTCATATTCACGTATGTCAATAAAGAGTTCAATATATAAAAGGATGCACCCCGAACCTAATTTAGGACATATCGGCTAATTGATGACAGTGATCAGCTAATCGATAACAACGATCGGCTAAAGGATGGTCGGCTAATCGGTGAATGGCTAATTAATAAATGTTAGTGGGGGACAAGACTGAGTGGGGATACTTACGTGTAACATGTAGATGAATTCCCTAAGTGACTAATACACTTCACATACCCTTTTGATGACAAGTGGATAATACACTTCACATAGTAAGATATAAGCCTTAGAGACTTCATCTTAGCCAAATATTTCTCTTATAACTAAATAGGAGCAACAACATATACAAGAGCAAAACATTCAACAACTTTAAAAGTTGGGAGTCAATTTGAAGAGCAAACACCAACAACGACTTTAGCTTTGATAATTCAATTTGAAATCCATCTTGGTGTTTCCAGACAGTATTAGCAAAAATAATGCTCTCTTGACTCGGATAATTAAGTGAAATCGAGGTATGTTAAGATAAATTATTTCTTTCTTTTGGCATATTCCATATAACGAAACGTAACTGTGATATTATTCCATAAATTACTCTACTTTTAGTAGTTAAGGAATGTTCATATTATTGATTCATATGTTAAACACGTGTCTAAATGTGTTCCTAAATCCTTATTGAGGTATAGACGGCCAATTTCCTTTAGCTGCCTCCAGCTTCTTCTTTATATTCTGGATTATAGTCTTGTTCGTCGACTTTGCTTGTCCGTTTGCACTGGGATGATAGGGAGTAGAGGTAATCCACTTGATATTTAAGCCATCAAAGAATTCAGTGACCTTGACTCCGATAAAATTCCTACCATTATCACAAAGATATCTCCTTCAGGATGCCAAAACGACAAATAATGTGTTAAAATATGAAGTCATTCACCTCTTTCTCCCGTATCTTTGTATAAGCTACAGTTTCAAACCCATTTAGAGAAATCATCAGTCATAAATATAATTTGACATACCTGTCCTGGTGCCGCTGATAAGGGTCTGACAATGTCCATCCCCCACTTCATGAACGACCACAGGGATACCACCGGATGCATTTTTTCTCCCGGTTAGTAAAGCAGTTGTGTATGACGCTGACACTCATCACATTTTCGTGCAAATGTTTTTGTATCTTCTTTGATCCGGGGCCAATAATAATCGGTCCTCATGAGCTTCCTCATTAGGGATTCTACTCCCACATATTTTTCACAAATGCCTTGATAGAATTCTTTCATCAGGTAATCAGCTTCGTTGAGGCCTACGCATCGAGCTAGGGGACCATAAAAATACATACAATAAAGTTTTCAGTCTATGACACAATATCGAGCAGCTTTGGTCCTCAAATCTCTAGATGCTTTCGGGTCCTCCGGGAGCTTTCCGTGTATAAGGTAGTCCAAGAACTCATTTCTCCAGTCCCAAGATTGGATGGTAGAATTTATCTCATCATATTCAATGGGATCCAGTGCTGAATGCAACAACTGAACAACCGACTCGATTTTAGAACCTTCGGCCTCCATGTGAAGCCTAAGTTTGTGAGTGCATCTGCCTCTATGTTTTCTTCCCGGGGTATGTGCACCACCGTCCATTCTTGTAAATGAGACAAAATCTTCAAGGCATTTTCAAGGTATCTTGACATGCGTTTCTCTTTGGCTTTAAACACTCTATGGATTTGGTTCACTACCAGTAGTGAGTCACACTCGACTTCAATGATTTGTGAGCCTAATCCTCGGGCCAGCTCTAAACGTGCAACCAAAGCCTCATACTCTGTTTCATTGTTAGTCAACAGAGGACAGTGTATTGCTTGCCTTACAGTTTCACTGATGGGAGTTCGCAATACCACTCCCAGACCGGTCCCCTTGACGTTGGAAGTACCATCTATATAAAGTGTTCAAATTTCGAGGGTAGTCCTCGAGACCAGGATAACCTCCTTTTCCGCCTGGGGGTTACTCCCGGACTGAAATTGGCCACAAAGTCCGCGAGGACTTGTGACTTTATCGCAGTCCAGAGTCTACATTCAATGTCAATTTCACTTAGTTCTACCGTCCATTTAGTCAGGCGCTCAAAAAGCTCGGGCTTATGCAACACATTTTAAAGAGGAAATATAGTTACTACGGCAATTAGGTGGCATTGAAAATATGGTCAAAGCTTTCACGAAGACATTACTAAGGCAAAAGCCAGTCTTTTGAGTAATGGGTACCAGGTTTTGGCCATGACATTACTCTACTTACGTAATAAATAGAAAATTGTGTACTTTTTCATCCCGTACCAGCACTACACTTACTACTACCTCCAAGACCGCCAAATATATCAATAGTTATTCTCTGTCCTTAGGCTTTGACATGAGCGAAGGTATACATAGGTAATCCTTCAGGTCCCGTAAGACTTGCTCGCATTCGGGCGTCCAAACAAAATCATTCTTCATCTTCAGAAGTGAAAATAACTTGTGACATTTTTCTAAAGACCGAATAAGTCTGCTTAAGGCCACCACACATCCGGTCAGTCATTGTACTGCTTTCGCATCTTCAAGTGTGTCTGATATATCTTTGATAACCTTTATTTTATTAGGGTTTACCTCGATTCCTCTCGGGGAAACCAAGAAACCCAAAAGTTTTCTAGAGCCTACCCCGAAAGCACATCGGGGTTTAACTTCATATTGTACTTCCTCAGCACCTGAAAAGTATCCTGTTGCAGAGTTCGGCGACTGGCCGTAGTTGTGACTTCTGGAGGAATGTATGTCATATCTTCATGAGACCATGCAAAGCAATCAACATTATATTTAAGATATTCAAGAATTAAATCACTGAGCCTCGGGGTTAACCTGGTGCCCAGGTATACTTTTCTTTCGAGGGTTTCTGATGGTAGTGCAATCTGCTCCAATTCCTCTACAATGGACTTGGTGGTATCTAATTCATCCGGTACCTGAAAGTATATGGGTATTTGGTACCAATCCGAAAACTCTTCCTCCGGATAGACTGATTCTGCTTCCATCGGCGGAACCTGGTGAACATCTTCTAGTACCGACTCTGCTTCCTGTAATTGCTATTTTGGGTATGTTGACGCCTCTGGTTCCTCTATGGCGTACATTTCTCTTACAACAGGTTGTTCACCCTGGATTTGTTGAATCCCCTTTGGTGTAGGAAATTTCACTAACAGATGTAGTGTTGACGGGACCGCCTTCATATCATGTATCTATGGCCTTTTGAATATTACATTATACCTCATGTCCCCGTCGAGGATATAAAATTTGGTCAACTTAATAACTCTCATCACGTCCACCGGTTGATCTACTTCCCCTTTTGTGGTTTCACTTGACTTATTGAAGCCCGAGAGAGTTCTGGAGGCCAGAACTATCTTGTCTGCCATGTTCATTTCTTCCACTACCTTCAGCCGAATTATATTAGTTGAGCTTCCTAGATCAATTAGAAATCTCTTCACCTGAAAGCAATCTATAGGCGCCTTGATCACCAATGCATCATTGTGAGATAAACTTATATCGGCGGCATCTTCTTCGGTGAATGTGATAGTATGCTCATCATGTATCTCCCAGAATCTTCTCTCCCCGGTTATAGAGATCTTTATGTTCTTAGCCGCAGTGAAAGATGTAGCGGCGATCATCGACCCATCATAAATCATGTTTATAACATGAGGTGGTACAACTGAATTTGACTTATTTTTGCAGGTGGTCCTCGCTTATAATTATTGCGAGCCCTTTCACTCAAGTACTCTCAGAGGTGGCCCCTGCTTAGCATTGCTGCCACCTCTTCTCATAGATTTCTGCAGTCTGCAGATTTATGCTTGTGTGTGCCGTGGAAATTGCACCAAACGGACTGGTATCCTTTTCTAGGATTTGATTGCAGTGGTTTCGGTGGTCAGGACACCGGATGAGTTCTCAGTACCGCCACCATTTGCTCTTCGTTAATGTTGAAGTTATACTCGGACAATTTGAGATACCCGGTACCCTTAGATGAATTACCTTTATCAGAACTTACAAATCCTTGATTGTTTCATTTGGATCCTCCTTTGTTATTTGATTTTTCAAAGAAGTGAAAACCCTGTCCAAGCTCACTTCTTTCCTGGAGTAGGATAAGGTTGTTAACAGTTCTTCGAGAAATTCAGGTCAGTTCCGGCTCCTTTGTCAGGCTTTGCAAAGATACTCATGACTTTAGATCCAAACATATCATCCTTAATATGGATCTTGAATTCATACCGGTTATGCACATCTTCCTAAGTTGTCGCTTGGAACTCCAAGAGATTTTCCTTGAGCTTTCGGGAGGCATTCGAACTTGCCGGATTCAAACCTTTTGTGAAAGCCTCCGCAGCCCATTCGTCTGGGACTGCTGGTAATAGCATTCGCTTCTTCTGGAACCATGTAACAAAGTACCTAAGGTGTTTTGTTTCTCCTTGCGCAATGCGAAAGATATTCGTCTTACGTGTCTTCACCTTCCGAGACCCCAGCAAGAGCTTTTATGAACATGTCGATGAGCTGGGTGAACGAACCGATTGAATGCTTTGAGAGTTGTGAATACAATGTCAAACCCCCCTTAGCAAGTTTTCAGGAAATTTTTTTATCAGAACCAATTCTATTTCGTATTCTCTTAGATCATTTTCTTTCACGATCGTAGTATAGGCCATGATATGCTCATGGGATCAGTAGTTCCATTATATTTGGCCACAAAAGGCATTTTGAACCTTTTGGGGATTAGTTCGAGCATTGCCTCTGGCTTATATGCCAATTGAATATATTTATTTGCATTCGAACCATCAACCATAGGAGGAGACCCCGATATCTAGCTGAACTAGCGCCGGAACTCCTGGGCGGTTTTCTCCACCTTCTCTGCATTGGAATCAACTTTGCTCATCATGTCCTTCATGTATTTCAAAAATTATTCCTGGAACGCATTTTCAGGGATGGCTTTGCTCTCTGAACTATCATTTCCTGATCTGTGTTGATCATTACCGGTTTCTCCATTTGCATTTGGTGGATGCACCAGTTCCCCTATTGGAGTACTGCCATCATTTTTGGACATAAACTCCTCTTGAAACCACTTCAGATGCTCCAACTCCTCACTCATTGTGGCGTTCTGCACCCGAATATTCTATATAGTTTCTTCAGGTGTTTCGTCAGTGGAAACATCCTCATGCTGAGTATGTCCATCACCGAATGTGACTTCATCTGTAAACATCGAGTCTTCGAGTCTCGTGGTTCCTGTCAGCAAACCATCTGACCCAAGATTGTTTGTGTTGCCCCCAACGTTGCGACTGCTTTCTCCTATTCCTGGCATTTGTCTGATCTGAACAAAGAATAAGACTTAAAGAAAAAATTAGATTAGTAGAGGGTCACTTGTGACACCACAATTGTCCAGGCCCCACGGTGGCGCCAAACTATTTACCCGTAAAATGGTACAGTTGAATTTGTATACGTGGATCTCAAGTGACACATTAGTTAGGAATTCTAGATGAATAATATTGAAAACAAGTAATGACAAGATAAAATAAAGTAATGATTAGCCTGAGCCTTGTGACAACTTCTGGACAAAGCTACGATAACTTGTATGAAAGCACTGAAATAGAGAGAATATGAGCAAATATCTTGTAATAACTAGAATGTGATGATTTACAATGGGACAATGTGTCCTATTTCTACATGAGCAACACGGGCACCCAACCCACAAAATATGCTCTCATTAATACAGGGGAATGAATGTTGTAATAATTGGATAATCAATATCTCAATAAATGCCATCATAGCTTCATTGGAAGACGTATGACCGGTTTGGTAACGACTGCCCACAATTCAAATAGCTCTCAGCCTTCTGTATTACCGATACCAGTCATGCTTGTGTCGCTCCCAGTACCACGCGTACCTAATCGGTAGTGCCTTAGTCAGACGTGGTCCTGACTCAACACTGTGCTCCACGTATCATACTATAATTCGTACAGTTATCTTATACGAATTTTAACCTATACAGTGCAATTTGTTTTTGTAAGCTAAGGACTTTGCTGCTGGCTGGCCAAAAGGCCTTCTGTACAGGGGCTTGCTCATATGCACTCTTTTGATGGAATAAAGGATATGGACGTAATATTTTTTTAAAAAATAGGGTTTGTATCAATACATATTATAGCTAAACGAATCAAACAAAAAAAACTAACCTATGTTTTGTAATGACCTGCTTTGCTTTGATTATAAATAAATCTCTATTTAGTAGTGTTGATTAATAATCTAGACTAATGGCATGTATCTATTAACTAGACATAGTATGTTGAATTACATTGATAATATAAATAATATATTATGTTTTCAGTATATATGACTTTTAAATCCTTATAAATAACGTTAAAGTCTTAACTGCCATAATAAGACTCTATCGTGTGACTTTCCACATAAGTTTCAACCTGATAGAAGACGTGATATACACAGACAAATCGTGTATATCAAAGGACCGGTTTTTGTATATTAATTTACCATAGTTGTAGAATAATTGTACAAGTGTAATTATGGTATTGATCTTGTATTAGAAAAAGCTATTAGAATTATAGTAGGAAAATGCAGATTTATTTTTCATAATTAGGTATTGTATATTTGTATATATACCTTTTCATTAATGAAAATAATAAAGAGATTATTCTCTCTCATGGTATCAGAAGTCTAGGGAAAATATTTTTCTTCTCCCCACATTCCGAAGCCCTCTCGTCTCGGCAACCATGACTTGGCCGTCGGCCACCCTCATTTTTCTTCCCAAATTTTATCCAAATGTCTAATTCTCCTCTTGTTCTTTCATTATGTCCACCTCAAAGAACATGTTTGATCCGGCCCTTACAGTCTCCAACATCAAGAACCACATCCCTATTGTTCTTGAGATGGAAAACGTCCAATATGTAATGTGGGTGTAATTATTTAAGGTTCACACTCGCATCAAGTCCTTCATTACATCATCCCCTCGGTAACAGGCAATGAGAATGTGCCTACCCCCGAGGATGACCCTATGTTATGGACAACCATTGATGTTATCGTTCTCCAGTGGATTTATTCCACTATCTCTACAGACCTCTTGCAGACGATTATTGAACCTGACGCAACAGCGATGGAAACTTGAAATATGGTGCGTGATATATTCCAAGATAATAAAAATTCACATGCTGTCACTCTTGAGCAGGAATTTTCCCATGTCAACATGGAGGATTTTCCAAATGTCTCAGCCGATTGTAAAAGGCTGAAGGAATTGGCGGATTAACTCAGACCGCACCAATGATCGTCTTGTTCTTCAGATGGTTGCAGGCCTATCCGAGGCCTATAATGTCATTGAGACGCTTCTTCGTCAAAGTAATCCTCTCCCACCGTTCTACCAAATTCCGTCATGATAATAGCCACGTCAGACGACCCTCACTCGTTCTCGGATAATTCTAGCCAAAATCATAACAACGTTGGCGGCAAAAAGGGTCAAAATCATAAAAATGGTGGCAAGAACTGAGGCCGCGGCAGTGGCGGTGGTCGGAACATTGGGTCGTAAAACCACTTGCTGCAGCCTTGGGCCAATTGGCCGTGGGGCTGGGCCAGTGGCCCAACTCACCTTACCCATCAATTTCCAACACCTTGGCCCAGTTCCAGCATGCATCCAGGCCCAATTTTCCGATCCAGTTTCAGAATGCATCCACATGACCTACTGGGCCTTGGCAGCAAGCTGGACTACTTGGGCTTCAGCCTCAACAGGCCTTCACTGTTGCGGGCCCAACATCGGTCCCATCACCCACATATATCGAGGTCGCGATGCATACACTTGGATTAAATCTCCCAGGCGCAAATTGGTATATGTACACCGATGTCACTTGTCACATGACATCCGCACCAGGTAATCTCTCATCTTATTTCAATTTGAGCAACAATCGTGGTATAATTGTTGGTAATGGTCATTCAATTCCAATTCGTGGTTATGGTCACGCAAATCTGTCTCCCCCGCATCCATCTCTAGTCTTAAAAATTATTCTTCATGCCCCCCAGTTAATTAAAAATTTGGTGTCAGTCCGAAAATTCACAACTGATAATTGGGTTTCTCTTAATTTGACCGTCTATCTCTCTGGGATCTTTACTGTGATAATGTTAGTGTCGTATATCTCTCTGGAAATTCGGTCCAACATCAGCGCACTAAACACATCGAGATGGATATTCACTTTGTTCGCGAAAAGGTAGTTCGTGGACAAGTACGTGTCTCGCATGAGGTACCAAATTGCTGACATCTTTACTAAGGGCTTCCCTTGGTTCTGTTTGAAGATTTTAGGGACAGTCTCAGCGTACGACAACCACCCGCTATGACTGCGGGGGTGTGATAGAAGATGTGATATACACGGACAAATCGTGTATATCAAAGGACCAGTTTTTGTTTATTAACTTACCATAATTGTAGAATTCTTATACAAATGTAATTAGGGTATTAGTCTTGTATTAGAAAAAGCTATTTGTATATATACCTCTTCATTAATGAAAATAATCAATGGATTATTCTCTCTCACAACCGCCATATAAAATATGTATCCACGTGACACTATATATATAAACTCTTGTTCCCCCCCACCTTTTAGCTTTTTGGGGCACTACTATGTATTAAAATGTGAATATTATTTCTTTCGCCTCCAAAGAATGGAGGGGGTATACAACGAAAAAAGCCTGAAGGGGTCGGATCACTTGGGTTACTGAAGAATTGTCTGACTTCTCGGTGATCGAATAAGAGAGGTTTTGACCACTTTCTCTTCTCTTCAGCACTCTCGGACCGATCATTTTGCTGCAACAAAGCAAGTATATATATATAGTTTTGATCTCTTTAATTGTGAATATTGACCGATTTAACGAATTATGAAGTGCTAAACCATTTAATTATCTACGTGCTTTGCTAAGTTACATTGTTTCTTCATTTTTAGAGTAAATATAGTTCTAGAAATAGTCTAAATATCAAATAGGCAATGTATAAAGGATAAAAACACATTTTAATTAACTGAATGATTAAATATGTCCACTTTTTAAAAAGTATTGGAAGGTATTTGAATTTTATCTTCATTAATTAAAACTTCACTTTTGCAGGTAACAAACTTTCTGTGCTTTAAGAATGCATCAATAAAATAATTGCCTGATTTCAGTCCGATCTTTCTCTCTCTTTGTTATGCGTTTTTTGTGTGTTTGGTATTTCTAAAGCATAGTATAATCAAGCCACTTATGAATACTGAATTCAAAGCGAAATGGACGTATTTTCTGTAAATTGTTGATGATTTAGACACTAGTGTCTACAATGTTTTCATTTACAAAGCAAATGTTTAGTAGTTATTAGCAAATATAAATTATTTTTACATTTTAATGAAATTTAGCCCGTTATAGCGTAATACTATCTACATATTATTGTTGTAGATTATAATTTATATAGTATAATGATCTTGGGTTGAAAATTATAGAATATAATAGGAGATTAACGTTTGCGGGGAATGTAATATATGAATTGTATAAGGATTAGTAATACGCGTATTAGTAATACATGAGGCATGTTTGATTAGATGTATTAGACAAAATAATCACGGTATAAAAATATGTATTGTTTAACCAATACTTAATACATTATAATTATACATGAATTCATGTATAATTTTATACCAAGATTAATGTGGTATAAGCAATATCATGACTCATTATATATCGATAAAGTATTCAAATTGACAAAGATATCCTTGATCTCCTTAAACCTTCATACAATTTTATCAAACACCACGTTAAATTTATTTTATATATTCAAGTTTAATATAATAAATTAAATAACTGATAAAAAATCATTTATACATTACAATATCTAAATTACTAATGCCTTGTATTTTTATTTTCTGTTTAATAAATACATTGTATCGTGGATGTTCATTCAAATACACAGTTTTCTGCAAGTAGCTTACACAACAACTTCTTATGAATAAAGTTACAATTAAGCAAACAACTTGCAAATAACTTACACAACATGTTACAAGTTGCTTACACAGCAGCTTAGTTCTTATTCTCCATAAATAGGATGTCAATTCAATTCATTTGTACGTCAGTTTGAAGTTGAACAATATATCGGTCTCTTTCTATATATTTATCTCTAATATATTTATCTCTAATATATTTACTTTATAATATTTATTTTATAACATTTTCGAGGTTATAATCCTTGTAAACGTTATAGGGATTATCTTTGTCATTCTAGTGATTTTAATCCATATATGATTGAAAGAGTGCAAAAGAAGAAAATGAAGAGTTGAGGGATTAAATCTGTATAAACTACCAAATGTGAGGGAGTTAGTTGCAATTGAAATAGGGGTGGTCTGTACTTGTGGAACCAAAGCCCTTTAGCCGTTCCCAATCTCCCCGTCACAGGTAGCTTCCGCTCAAATATTCATTCCTTCTTTCCTACACCAAAGTACACCAAACAAATCCCTTCACTCTCTCCGCCGTCATCTTCTTCTACAACTTCCATTTCAGGTACTTAATTTCTCTTCCCATTTAATTCTTCTCTTCTTTTTTTTTAATCATCTGCTTAATTAATGTATCTGTTTGAATTACTGTTCTGCTTTTCTATATTCGGATCACGTTAACTTCAACTTAATTAATCAATTTTTTTCTCGATTTTTTTTCTAATTTAACACTCATTTGCACCGCCTTGTTTCTCGTGATCAACAGCCATTTGTATTTATGATCAATGTACCTAAAGTTTCTATTTTGGAAATGTTGATTGATTGAATATGCTTTTTTATGTTTTTTTTTTTGAAGTGTTTGGTTTCTGGTTTGGATGTAGGGGTTTGTACGATGATGATTGAGAACAGATCTGTGGTTGCGCGTTATGTATGTTACTTGTAATTATTACTCATTCGCGAATTTTAGTTCTGCTAGTCATTAAGAGTTGCATTCGTGAAATGAAACCCTAAATGTTGTGGACTTATTAGGTTTTTTTTTTTATGTAGTAAGGACTTATTAGGGTTCTTCCTGCGGCTGGTTGACTTGTAAGTCACTAAGGGTTTTACCTGACATTACAACAACAACAACATACCCTGTGTAATCCCACATGTGGGGTGTGGGGAGTATAGAGTGTACGTAGAACTTACCCTACCTCGTGGTGGTAGAGAGGTTGTGTACGAAAGACCATCAGTGACGCATAACAAAGCAATTAGAAAAGGAAAATACAGCATTAAAGCAGACATAGCAAATAATAATGAGTGTACTACATAATGAATAGTAGGAAGGGTTTTACTTGACATTGTTGTTCTTTATTCTGAAACTAATCTGCTTAACGAGAATGCACTTCTGTCAGTGTTTGTTATTTAGGGCTTAATATATATGTATATTATATTTTGATTAGTGAGGCTTAATAAGGCTATACTAGGGGTGTGTTTGGTATGAAGGAAAATGTTTTCCATGTGAAATGTTTTCTTAAAATACAAGTGAGTTTCTTACTAATTTTCTAGTGTTTGGTGTGTAAGCAAAAAAATGTTATCCCAGGAGCATTTATATGTAATCAACCAAAATACTATGAGGGTGGGATGGGAGGGGAGTGGGTGTTCCGGGGTGATGGGGGTGGAATGGTCAAGGGGTTGGGTGGGTGGGGAGGAGACAATAAACTTGGAATGTCACTTATGGACTTGTTTTCCCTACTTCCATTAGGGAAGTCATTTTTCTCATTTTTTAAGGAACTTGTTTTCCTAGAGAAAATGTTTTCCAAGATATTTTGACCAACCAAACATTGAAAAATTGGAAAACCTTCATACCAAACACACCTTAGGACTTAAAAGCTTTTCTTTTGCAAGTACGTGGCTTTTGCCAACCACTAGAAACTGCCAAATGAAAACCCTCAGTATGTAGGTTGTACAAAGATTAATTTTGTATACCCTGTTTGTGGTATCCTAGCATCTAGCGTCATACAACTGACAAAGTTATCCCGGGGATGTTTTCATGTTTGATTTCCCAACCCATAGCAATGTTTCCCATATGTTCAGATTCTGACCATTTTCGTTTTTCTTTTTCCTTTTTTTCTTGGAGTAATATGTTTTCTGGCAATTTCTGTGTGAACTATACTGATGTTTGAAGCTGATGTCTCTTTCTTGCATAAATAATGATAACAAGGATGTTTTTTAGTGACAGCCATCTTGTTGAATTTCTACAGAATGGCCATGGAAGCCGCAGCTCCACCTTCTGCACAAGTCGTTGGAAATGCTTTTGTTGAGCAGTATTATCAAATTCAGCATCACTCCCCAGAGTTGGTATTCCGATTCTACCAGGATTCGAGTATCTTAAGTCGCCCAGATTCTAATGGCGTGATGTCTTCCATGACAACAATGAAAGTGAGTATAAGTTGAATTGGCTTGCTTACTGCTATGATATGTAATGTGCTGGAAAGGTGTTGTGCTAGCGGAAATATCAACTAAGTCTAATGATCTATCTGTCATTGATCCCAAAGCCAAAAATCGTAGAAGTTATTGACGACCACATTTCTCATCTCCTAAGTCATGCTTATCTCTTGCCCCAAGCTATCTTCTTGTATATTTTCTTTGTTTTGCTGATTGGCTGGGGAAAAGACAAATGGTATTTGGATGAATAGACAAGACATGATTTTCGTCTTGATGAAGTGTAGAACATGGTATCTTTCCATTGAGCCGGGGAGACAATCTAAGTCGTATGTCCATTATTTGATTGAGCACGACGTGGTCTGCTTGTCGCGCTAAACAATCCCAAGGACTACTGTCAGCCCCCAAAAGTGCTTCCCTTTTTGTGCGAAAAGAAAAAGACATTTAGCTTTTTTGTCGACCTCCTTTACCTATCAAAGATGCTAACATTTCAGATGACACTTTCTTACCTCTTTCACATTGTGGGTCTATGTCTTCCTCTAGGATTTTCATGATAGATTTCATTTTCCTCCTAAAAACAACAACGACCTTAACAAATAAAATCAATTTAAAGATGTTTGCAAAAGTTATGATTGTGAAGAGTTAGTGGTTGAAAGTTTATGTTTTTGGTGTAAAGAGCAATGTATAGAAGATGAAATACAGATAGTGGACTCCTTAGGAGCTTTGTAATTAATATTCTCCTTGTAAGCTTTTTTTTTTGGAGGTGGCCAGCATACCCTTAATGCTGAGGATACAAGTTACCAGTTTTTAGAAGAAAAAAAAAGAGTTAGTGGTTGATGTTGTGAGATCTATTCTTGGAGAACTACGCAATATGCTTTTGGAAACAAACAAGCAAACATAAATGATTAGAAAATAAACAAGAGTAGTCTAAATTGTTATCCAACTAGTCAACAACAACAACATACCCAGTGAAATCCCACAACGTGGGGTCTGGAGAGGGTAAGTGTACGCAGACCTTACCTCTACCTTGGTAAGTAGAGAGGTTGTTTTCGAAAGACCCTTGGCTCAAGAAAAAGCATAAGCACCAGCAAAGCAAGAAAAACGGTCATACCCGGACGAGAAATTTAAAGCAGTATGAACATGAGAGTAACAAAAGCGAATAAGCCATGATAAAGCCTTCTGAAAAAAGAAGCAGTAACTAACGCAGGTAAATAAGATAAACAAAGTACACGAAAGAACATACATCAGTAGAAATACAGGGAACTATAAAACAATATTGTGCATACTAGTATGATAGGCTAAGCAGGGCTACAATAATAACACTACAACTACCAGTATGTAAACGTAAGTAGGACTACGCTCAACTACTTACTACCCTAATTCGTGTCTTCCACAACCCCCTATCTAAGGTCATGTCCTCGGTAAGTTGCACATGCGCCATATTCCATCTAATCACCTCTCTCCAATACTTCTTCGGCATACCTCTACCCCTCCTGAACCCATCCATAGCCAACCTCTCACCTCCGCACTGGGCATTTGTGTCTCTCCTCTCCACATGCTCGAACTATCTCAACCTCGCTTCTCGCATCTTATCCTCCACCGAGGTTGCTCCCACTTTGTCCCAGATATCATTATTTTTAATCATATCCCTCCTTGTATGCCCACCCATCCATCTCAACATCTTCTTCTCCGCAACTTTCATCTTTTGGATGTGCGAAGTTTTTACTAGCCAACACTTCGTCCCATACAACATAGTCGGTCTAACCACCACCCTATAAAACTTGCGTTTAAGTTTTGGTGACACCTTTTTATCGCATAATACTCCAGATGCGAGCCTCCATTTCATCAACCCTGCACCAATATGTTGTGTGACATCGTCATCAATCTCTTCATTCCCTTGGATAATAGACCCGAGATATTTGAAACTTTCTTTGGAATGGCCTGAGTACCAAGCCTCACCTCCACGTCTGTCTCATGGTCGCTCCCGTTACTGAATTTGCACTCTAAGTATTCTGTCTTGGTCCTACTCAGCCTGAACCCTTTAGACTCCATAGTATATCTCCAAACCTCCAGCTTAGCGTTCACTCCGTTGCGAGTCTCATCAATCAGGATTGTCCTCTACGAATAACATACACAATGGCACCTCCATTGAATTACTGGAAAGTGCTCCGAGTCTCTTTCTACTGTCTGTACCTTAGTCTTGGCTCCATCATACATATCCTTGATCGCCCTAGTGTCACAAGTACACCTCTAACCTCCAAACATCTCCATAGAACCTCCCTAGGGACTTTGCCGTATGTCTTATTGAGGTCGATGAAAATCATATGTAAGTTCATCTTCCTCTCCTTATACTGCTCCACCAACCTTCTAATAAGATGAATGACTTTTGTAGTTGAATGCCCCGACATGAATCCAAACTGGTTCTCGAAAATAGACACGCCTCTTCTCACCCTCATCTCCACGACCCTTTTCCAAACTTTCACAATGTGGCTTAGCAGCTTGATACCCCTATAGTTGTTGCAATTTTGGATGTCACCTTTGTTCTTGTACAAAGGAATCATTGTACTCCACCTCCATTCTTTGGGCATTCTCGTCGTCTTAAAAATGACGTTAAACAACTCAGTCAGTCACTCCAAACCTGTCCTGCCTGCGCTCTTTCAAAATTCAACTGGGATCTCATCGGGCCCGGTCGCTCGTTCCCTGCGCATCCTGCGAACAACACCCTTAACCTCCTCAATCTTAATGCTTCTACAATACCCAAAATCCCGGTACCTGCCAGATTGCTCCAAATCTTCCAGCACAATGTCTCCATCTTCGTTCAAGGGAAGTAAGACTGCCACCTCCGCCTAATATTCGCGTCCTCCACCAGTACTTTGTCATCCTCGTCCTTGATGCACCTCACATGGTCCAAGTCACGGGTCCTCCTCTCCCTCGTCTTGGCTAGTCTGTACAACTTCTTATCCCTACCTTTTTGCTTTAATTCCACATACATGCGTTCAAAAGCCATCGTTTTCGCCGCCATAACCGCTAGCTATGCCTCCTACCTCGCCATCTTATATAATTTTCTATTCGTCCACTTCTTCACCACATCCTTGCTTTCTATCAATTTCGCATACGCCACTTTCTTTGCTTTCACCTTTTCTTGAACTTTACCATTCCACCACTAGTCCCCTCGATGCCCACCACGGCTACCCCGCGAGACCCCTAACGCTTCTCTAGCTACCTCCCGAATGCAACTGACCGTCCTATCCCACATACCGGTCGCATCCCCACTACTCTCCTAAGCCCTCCCGGCCATCAACCTCTCCCCCATCTCATGTGCACTAGTCATGGTCAAACTCTCCCATTTGATCCTTAGCCTGTCATCCACAACCCTCCTCCTCTTCTCCATCTTGATATCCAAATCCATCACCAAAAGCTTATGTCGGGTTGTAAAATACTCACTCGGAATAACCTTGCAGTCTTTACAAAGATCGTTATCAACATTCCTAAGGAGCAAAAAGTCTATCTGAGTCTTAGCCACTGAACTACGAAAAGTCATTAAGTGCTCCTCCTTCTTTAGGAACCTCGAATTGACTATCATCATTCCAAAAGCTTTAGCGAACTCCAAAAGTGAGACTCCTCCCTCGGTCCTGTCCCGAGGCCAAAGCCTTCATGCACGTCGTCATAACCCCCGGAAGTGACCCGATATGTCCGTTGAAATTTCATCCTACAAATAACTTCTCAGTGTGCGGTATACTTCCAACCACTTCGTCCAAATCCTCCCAAAAGCGCCTCTTTTCCTCCTCGTCCAAGCCCGCCTACGACGCGTAAACACTAATAATGTTCATAGTGAACCCTCCAACTACCAACTTAATCGTCATCATCCTGTCATTGACCCTCCTAACCTCTACCACTTGATCTCTTAGCTCGCTGTATACTAAAATTTCTACCTCATTCCTATACCTCGACCTACCCGAGAACCATAACTTATACCCGTCCACATCCTTAGCCTTAAGTTCTACTCATTTGGTCTCCTGGACACATGGACACATGTTATATTAATCTTCTTCTTCTTAAGAATCTTAACTAGCTCTATGGACTTTCCCGTTAAAGTCACAATGTTCCAAGACCCTATTCTCAGTCTAGCATCTCTCTTACCCCACTTACCTCCCCTAACTCTCGTCCCCGTCCCCGACCAAAAACATGACCCTAGTCTACCATCATTAACCAAAGCCACTATACTAGTCAAAGGTTAACGCTAACACACACGGGAACCAATACTAAAGCACAAGTCGGACTATTACGACAAGAATGCTATATCTAAAGGCAAGAATATGGAGTCAAAGATTCAATAGAGCTTAGGGGCCAAAGTTTAACTACAAAAATAACAGACAAGGAATGAATATGGGCCACCGGAGGTACCAACTCCGGTGGATATCACATGTTCACCTCCAGAAATCCCACCGGGAATCCTTGCTCACTGCCGGAATTCACTGTTCACCATCGGAAATCATTGTTCGCCGCCGAAAGTTATTGTTCACTGCCGGACCCCGCCGGAAAACTTGAGTACCTGCACAGCCTGATCGGAAACCCACTGGAGATAAGGTTTCCGGTTGGAGAGTAAGGGAGCGAAAAGCAAAGAAAAGAGAGAAGCAGAGAGAGGTCTTGCCGGAAAACGGGCTAACCAGAGAGATCTAACCGGAACGTAGTCGCCGGAGACAAGGAAGGAGGAGTTGAGAAGCGTACCTGGTCGGAGCAGCGGCCGCTAGTGCTTACCGTCAGCGAGAGAGAAGAGGGCGGAGAGAGAAAACACTAATACCTGGTCGCCGGTCGGAGGTCGGAGTGACGCCCAGTGCTGGGTCACTGCCGGGGAAGGGGGTGGGATTTGCTAATCTTACCGTTGGGCGGAAGAGAGGAAGAGAGAGGAGAGAGAAAGTCATGGATTATAATTTTGTTTTCCACTTGGAAGCACTATTTGTGATCTGGTATTAAACTTTCCTCCCAACTGTGAGTTCTAACCCAGTTCCCATTTCCAAAAGTAGATTTTGCAAAATCCATACTCCAATAACTTATGTGATAGACAAGTAAAAATCCTACATCTTGTGGGAGATATGGTTTTAGGAAGAAAATGATTTTAAAAACTCACACTGCCCAGTGCCCAGTAAGTACAGTCTATAAATGTATTTTGCTGGATTTGTTTGGTATTCATTTCTTTTGTTTCTCAAATAATTTTCCATGTACTTGCTTGTGACCAAAGGCCCCTTTTGAATGGTTCTTCCACTTACCCTAGATATCCTCTAGTAATAGCAGCAGCAATACAGATATTTGAAGCTTGGACATTTTTGGCCCATGAAATTCATCTGTGATTACTTTAACTGAAATAACTGAGTTCTGCTTATTCGTTCTAGATGTTGTTTATTAAAAAGAAGAAAAAATACTGTTGACTTCTGGATGTAGACGGAGTCTTCTATTATGTTCCCTTGACTTGAGGTGCATACTTTGGTCATACCAGCACAGAATTTACTATTGTAGGGTGCTTATTGAAAAGGGCGGGAAGCTTTTGGTTATTTCCAACAACAACAAACCCAGTGTGGTCCTACAAGGTGGGGTCTGGGAGGGTAGGATGTACGCAGACCTTACCTCTACATTTGTGAGGTAAATAACTTGTTTCCAGTCTTTTGGTTATTCCCAATTATTTTAATTTGGAAAATTTTGAAGGCCATGTGTGGACTTAGTGTCTTGGTCCCAAAATTAATTTTAGGTTGCATTTTCAGAGGACATATTTGTGGTTGGATAGTATTGGAAAAGTTGGTTTTGAGAACTGGCCCTCAATGCCTTGGTAAAATGGCAAAGGTAGTACAACATGGACATGCGGTGCACGCACGTCGCGAGTTCAAATTCAATTGTGAACCAGGTTTGGTGTTTAAGTAAAGAAGGGTGGAAGGTGACTCGTTATCCATTGAGTTTTGGAGACAGAAACAACAGATTTATCTGTGATAAAAAGTGGGTTCCAGAACTTGTTCTTTTGAATATGGTTATACACACTGTTACATTTATCAAAAAAAATTTATACACTTATCCCTAAAACATTATAGACAATTTCGTTAGACTTATGAGAAAAATCTGAGTAAACTTACTTGGCTACTAAACTTATTTCCAAATACTGGAAAAGCCAAAAGGCAAAAAGTTATTTTCTGCTATATGGACCAAAACTGTGGGAAAAGAAAAAAGGGAAAGCAATTTCCAGCCATAAGGCCTGAGCAGTCGGTAAGCAAAAGAAATTGGTTAGAAGTTTGGGGACTCAAATGTAGAGAGGGAGGCTGGTATCTAATTTGTAGGAAATAGGAATTAAGAACCACATCTAAAACAACCTTTTTGGCTGTTTTCCAATTGTGTGGTTTTGAAACCAAATGGTCCATTTAATTGGCTTTCGGTTTAGGTTTGGAAAACCTTTAGATACCGATCACGAGCTAAGCTTGTCACTTTCCTGCAAATCGAACCAAGCAATGTAAAACAGTTGATATTTAGTTTCAACTTAATATTCAGTAGTTATTAGAAAAAAGAGCAGAATACTAATAGATGTGTTCTATTGATTGTAAGACCATGCATGATGAAAAATTACTCAGCATGTTGATTTTCTTCGATTGGAAGGACAAGTATCATCATTTTCGAGACATGAAAAAGTCCGAATGGTATCTTTAGACTCTATTACTCATTATTGTCATCACAAATACTTTCGAAGCTATGACTTCAATTGATTCTGCCCACTCTGTAATATGACAGAATATGACCGAGAGAAACAGTTGCAATCCCAAAGTTAAAAGTCTCTGTCAGAGCTTAAGAAATGTCGTAAAACCTGTCCCCTCGACAACATATAGAAATTCCAAGGTTCTTGGTTATCTTCTTTTGATAAGTAGATCAGTAGGTGTTAAGAGCTGGCAATGAATTTATTTGAGACCTGGGAGAATACCCCTGGTTTAGAAAATGCCTTCCTCATATCTATTGCTTTAGATGAACTCCCTGTGTAATGCTGAAAATGGAACAGTCAAACTTTAAGTTCTGATAGAAGCTTGTCTACCATTTTGGGGTTTGTCACAGTGCTGCTAAATTGCTTACATAATCAGTAGCATGACAAAAGTATATATCTTGTATTGTTCTTTGTTGCACCTTAGGATTAATTGAAGAAGCATTAGCAAGAATTGCATAATAAGGTGATAAAATGAATACTATCTTGCAATAGTTAAAACCTTGTCACTTTTCTTGATGTTTGAGCAGAATATCAATGATATGATATGTTCATTGGACTACAAGAACTACAAGGCAGAAATAAAGACTACAGATGCACAGGAATCCTTCAAGGATGGGGTGATTGTTTTGGTAACTGGATGCTTAACCGGAAAGGATAACTTGAGAAGGAAATTCACCCAGACATTTTTCCTTGCCCCACAGGACAAGGGATATTTTGTTTTGAATGATGTTTTTAGGTATGTAGAAGAAAATGAGTCTGATACTGTCTCAGAAAGGATTAATGGAACTGAGGATGTGCAGTCAGAGGTTCTGACCCCTGATACAGGTTAGATCTCTTTTCTAATTCAATAATTATACTTGTTCTTGTATTCTCTTATGATCTTTTACTATTTTCCCTTTGATTCCAGAACCTACTCATGTGGTTGATCCTCCAAATCTCGACCAAGCTGGCTCATATGCAGAAGAAGTTCAACATGTTGAGGAAAAAGCCAACGACTCTTTGGAAGATGAGAGACAAGTTGGTGATGAAAGAGAGATTGTTGTGGAAGCTGAATCCCATTTGAACGAGGACCAGAACCCTGCAAATACAGAATCAGCTAATTCTGTTGCCCAAGAGGATGCTCCAAAGAAGTCATATGCATCAATTGTCAGTTCACAAACAAAGAAAGGGCCAACAAAAATCTATGTACCCACTAATACTTCCAGAATGGCTCCTCCGAAGGCTGTAGAGCAGTCAGTTGCTGCAGTAGCACAAACTCCAGCTCCTGAAGCATCAAATCCTGCTGCCCCTAGTGGAACTAATGTACCTGAAACTAATGATACTGAAGATGAAGGTATAATTTCTTGAAACTTGCTTGAATACACCTCACTTCCATCTAGGAAAAATCTTGTGATGGACACATCTATATGTGACACAAAATGGAATAGGGATATTCATCTTTGATTTTGAGCAAATGAAGGAGCACGAGAAGTAGATGCATTTTGAGTTTGATCCAGATGTTGGGTTATTTGATCTACTTGCATTGTAATGCTTGTCTGCTTATTCTGCTTCTGTTTTCTCATTGTTTACAGTCTCATTAAGAGTACATTGTCATCTAATTTACTTAATTTTAATTCTTGCAGCTGAGGGACACTCCATTTATGTCCGCAATTTGCCTTTAGATGTTACTGTAGCCCAACTTGAGGCTGAATTTAAGAGATATGGGCCTATTAAGCAAGGAGGTGTACAAGTTAGAAGTAATAGGGTTGGTTCAGCACACATTATATTCATCTTGGTTCACTAACTCCTACAGATTGTTAATATGTGTCCACTTATTCCCTTTTCTGCAGCAACAAGGATTCTGCTTTGGCTTTGTTGAATTTGAAGATGTGAGCTCCATGCACAGTGCCATACAGGTTTGTGCCCCCTGAAATATCACTGCACAGGCTATCTTTTTTCTAGAATTTAGAATGTGGTAACTTCTTAGACTTGGTTGTATATGATATGTTGCCTCATTAGTCTGTTCAAGAAGATGCATGATGGACCCTTGATCACCATAAAGAGTGAATGTACATGGCCAATGACATGCCAGATTTTGATGTTAGTTCCATTTGGCATATTTCTTTTGAGCCGAGGGTCTATCGGAAACAGCCTCTCTACCTCACAAAGGTAGAGGTAAGGTCTGCGTACATCTTACCCTCCCCAGACCCCACTGTGTGGGATTACACTAGGTATGTTGGTGTTATTGTTCCATTTGGCATATAATGGTTAATGACATGCCAGACTTTTATATGGGTGCTGTTCAGCATATAATGGTTATTTGTCGAAATAACAACTGTTTACTGATAGGAGTAAAGAACCTATCACCCTCAAGCCATCCAACAAGGTTTCTCTTAGTAAGCAAAGTCACACACCACAATATTTTCCAGTCATGGGTGCTACATTGATATAATGCAGGCTTAAAATTATTCTTTTAATTTGAAAATTGTGGATGAATGCGAAGGCAAGAAAATAATATGGGAAGATAGACTTGTAATATTTTTTATAAGATAATTTTATTTTATTAAAGCTAGTACCAAGGAGGCACTGCAAATGTACAAAAGAAGAGAAATTACATGGCTTTTCCAGATTCGCTAATTTTCTGTTACATAGGTGTGCACATATTAAATTCAGAAAGCTTCTAAAGGTGAAACGAGACTGCACCCTCGAGGAGTGATTAAAATCTACATTTTATAGATGGAGCGTAATGTGCATGCTACACCATATCAATAAAGTCGCTACAGTCTTATGATATGATGTTTATTTAAAGGCCAAAGCATGTGCAGACCTTGATTCAGTGTGCAGTTCTGCTATAGAGCCACAACTAGTTCAGTTAGTGCTCTACCAAGTCTAGTATTCCAGTACAGTTCTATTCGTAACTCGCCAACCATAAGAAGTGCTCAGATGTCATCCTGCTGAATCATAACTGACCTTGTATGATAACCATGTGGTGTTAGTTTCTCTTGCTTGTATTCTCTGGACTTTGGACTTCGAGGAGATGTTGACAACTTAAGCCTGTTGTATGTTGCTTATGCGTGTTCCCAACTTACCATAATTAAAGAACCTAATATAGTACTAACAATTATGCAAAAGTATTTACTTATTAAAAATGCAAACCATTTAAAGTTGAACTTAGATATTGATGTATTTTATGACAACAACATACCCAGTGTAATCCCACAAGTGGGTCTGGGGAGGTTAGAGTGTATGTAGACCTTACCCCTACCTTGGGAGGTAGAGAGGTTGTTTCCGATAGTTTGGTACCTCTGGAGTCGACATGCATTAATTAATCCTGGTTCTGAGGCCATGGACTTCATTTAAGGTTTAACAAAGTTGTCTTAAGTAGGATCAGGAATCTGCAAATGAGGTGCATAATGTGGGTGAAATTAACGTCTCTCTTCTATCCTTTTATTTAGTTATCTTTATACTCAGGGTATTAGATGATTCTTCTCTGTTATCTAGTACTTGAAACATGCTTATGGTTTAAAACTCTTAAATTCTTGGATCCATTGTTTTACCGTGACAATTTTTTCCTTTAGGCTTCACCCATTACCATTGGGGGCCATCAAGCTGTTGTTCAGATGAAGAGAACTACAACTAGAGGTAAGTTAAAAGAGTGGATTATACTTAAAAGTAAAGATGCTGAGTTCACATAAAAAAAATAGACATGAATTCTGCAATCTATTCATACCAATCAAACTGTAAGAGTTGATTGGACCATGACTTTTTTCATATAAACTTATAAGCCTGGTTTTTCAATTTGATGTTGCAGTTGGTAGCGGGAGAGGCCGTTTCCTTCCTGGAAGAGGAGGGTTCCGAAATGACAATTTCAGGGGCCGCGGAAACTTTGGTGGAGGTAGGAGCTATGGGAGAAATGAATTTGGAGGACGTGATTTTTCAGGGCGTGGTAGGGGTCAAGGTGGACGAGGTGGTGAAGGCTATCAAGTAAGAGAGAGAGGGGGTCGGAGAGTTGCCCCTAGTCAGAGTTCTGCTACAGCATAGTTTGTGTGGCTGGATAAATTTTGGTGGTAAATTTTGACCTAGTTTCTTTGCTTGCCAGTGTGCAAGCAGCGGAACAGTTTTAGCTGTGTAGTGATATCAACTTTATCAGAGTTGAGGTTGACATTAATTTTTCGTTCTGTTTTTTTCCTTTTTCCTTGACAGCTTGGGTTCTCTCAGGTTTAAGTGTCGGGCATTTTCTTTTACTAACATTCTTTTGCATAGGTGACCCGTGAGTCGTGTTTTACAGGGTAGAAAATGTAACTGCCATTGGTTAATGTTATTTCCAATCATATATTGGAAAATGTTACTTGCTCAATTTGGATAGCCGTCCACACTACAGCTGTTTTGTAGTGGTCCACTGTCCAGGTAGGACTTTTGTGGCACTATAAATCATGTGATGAATAATTGAAAAATCTGGATTAAGAGTTGCGACTGACGTTCTTGCTGTTAAGCCTAATTGATGACGACAGATTTGACCCTATGGAAGGCACTTTCATTTTTTCGGCTGTAGTCAAATGAATTTTTAGTGAAATAATCAGTAAACGATAAAATGTACTACCATTCAAAAACAACTGAAAATTATGGAGTAAGATGAAACTATAGAGGCTTCACTGGACAATGGAGACTTTGGAATCAGAGCATTGTGAGTTTAGGATTTCTTGGTGTGTGATTCCATGTGTCATTCGTGGGCTTTTTTTGTTGGTAATTTTATAGGGTGAATAGGTTAAAATTTCCTTTAACTATCATAGTTTGCAAGTTTTCTTTTAACTCGTTTTAAATTTAAAAATCTGGTTGAATATGTGGCAAATCGTTTGGGATAATTTATTGCGAGACATGTGAAGATGGAAAAAGTCCTAAAAATGTGTCCACCTTGCACAATGGGTTCAGGGGGTGGGGGGGGGGTCAGTAATTATTCAATAATTTAGATATGAATAATTATTAACTATTCACTCATAGTTTAGGATCTTTTTAACCTATACACTCATATCGAAGAGAAGGTGAACAAGTCTGCGTTAATAGGGCCCAAAAGTAGTAGCACGCACGCACCGGCGACACATTTTATGTGGTATCACTAGACACACACACAACAAGTTGGCCTATATTATTAATGCTATCTTAATCCACGTCTTCTTCAACCAAGTTGCTGTCTGCCGTTAAACCACTGGATGTTTGACACGTACACGTACACTCCCACAACCCAATAAATCCTCCACGTTTCGAACTAATATTGAGTGAAAGTGTTCTCTGCATATATGACAAATTATGGGAATTTAAAATTCAGCTAAACGCTTGCAGCGTGGGTTCGAACTCTGATGAGAGCAATTTGCTCTCTTTTGAAGTAGGACCTTTTAAGTGATATCAGTTACTATGTTCTCAAACTCTGGTCATTCAAGCACATCCCGCGATTTACTGGTAGTAGTGCTGAGGGATCGAAATTACTATCTTCAGAAATAATCCGGCGTAAGCCGGGAAATTGAATATAAAAAAAAAATGAGTCTGCAAGTTACATGATCTTCTCGGCTCCACATTGATCTTCTGCTGGATTTTTTATCCTTGGCGTATTATTGGGAGATTCTTTGTTTGGACCAACTTGTTGCCATTTAAATTATGCTATTTTTAGCTTTGTTTTCTATAGAATCAACCACCCTCTTCTCCCTAGGGTTTTATTTGTTTGGTCTAATAAAGCAAAAGATAAGTAAGTTTCAACATACTTTAGTCCTAATTATTTCATTTGGTTCTAAATTTAACTTTGATATCTAAAAAAAAAAAAGCAACTTTGTTATTTTTTTCCTAGTATATCCTCATTATTTTGTTATTAATTAAGTTAGTTTGAGGAAAGATAAAAGGGTAATTTTAGATATTTACATGATTAAGGCTAATACATCTTTTTTTTAAATAGTGTGCAAAAACCTCAAATACAAATAATATGGATTGGATAAAGTATGACCAGGAGTGATTTACAAGAATAAATTTGGAGGTGAGTAATTTTGAACTTTTGACCTGCTTGATTCATGGATAAAATTCTAAGTTTTAGCAAGTTTTAAGTTTTGATTTTGAAGGTATGCTCGTGGGGCAATAGGAGGTCAAAGTTAAATACCACCCAGAGACAGATTCAAGATTTGATCATAGTTTAATTTATAATATTAACTGAATTCACAATCTAATATTTATAAATTTTTAGTGAAATTTTTTAATTAACACATTTACAAGGTATGATCAAAAGCTAATGATTCCCGTGAACTCGTAAGTTAACCTTTGAATTCACCCCTATACCACCCATTTCCGAGGTCATGGGTGTAATTTCTTGAAAATAATGTTAAATTTTTTTAGCCAGTGTAGATAGTATTGAAAATTGATTCCTTGATTATTTCATTCCAATGTTAGAAAATATATACAATCATAGGTTCTAGTACTAATCTAAGTTTACCTAAAATATAAGATGATAATTACTTACAATCCTCTTAATTGATGACTAATTGATTCTACTACTAATTACAATATCATGATTAATAGAAAATATAATTATGAGATTTACCCATAATTATTCTAATAGTCCCCCGCAATCGTAGCGGGAGGTTCACGTATGCTTAGACTGTCCCGAAAATCATCAAAAAGTACGCGAGTAAGACCTTTCGTGAAGATATATGCAATTTGATAGCAGGACAGTACATGGAGAACACAGACTTGTCTATGGGAAACCTTTTCGCGGACAAATAGATATTCATTTCAATGTGTTTTGTGCACTGATGTTGAACATGATTGTCGGATAAGTATATCGCACTCACATTGTCGCAATAGATCATTGTTGCCTTTTCAATCGGACAATGTAGCTCCAACAGTAGATTACGGAGTCAACATGATTCAGCAACCACATTGGCAACACTTCGGTATTCTGCCTCAACATTTGACCGAGACAGTGTGGATTGTCGTTTGGACGATCATGAAATGAGATTGTCCCCCAAGAACACACAATAACCGGAAGTGGAACGATGTGTGTCCGGGCAGCCACCCCAATCTGCATCTGTGTAGGCTGAAAGACTCGAGATGGAGGACTTATACAGATGTATGTCGAAATGGATAGTCATCTTAACATACCGCATAATCATTTTGAGAGCCTTCATATGTTATTCATTCAGATCATGCATGTGTAAACAAACTTGCTGAACCGCATAGAAAATATCTGGTCTTGTAAAAGTCAGATACTGCAAGGCCCCTACGAGGCTGTGATAATGTGTAGGATCGTTGTATGGAGTTCCGACATCGTTACTCAATTTCGCCTTTGTATCAACTGGAATATGTGATGGTTTGCATGAAGACATCCCTGCTTTGTCAATTATTTATTCAGCATATTTCTTTTGACCGAGAAACAGACTACCTGCATATTGGGTGACGACAATGCCAAGAAAATAATTCAACGGACCCAAGTCCATCATTGTAAATTATGTTGCAAGAAGGGACATAATAGACTGGCAAAGTGAAGTGGATAATGCTATGATAATAATATCATTGACATACAGAAGAATATATGCCATGTCAGTGCCCTTCCGATAAATGAACAACGGCTGATCGAACTTGCTGTGAGAGAATCCCAACTTAAAAACAAATCCTGCAAACCTGTTATATCATGTCCGGGGAGCTTGTTTCAAACCATTTAAGGATTTCTTCAACATGCAAATATGATGTGGACGGGTTTAATCTCGAAAACCCAACGGCTGATGCATGTACAATATTTTCATGTAAATGGTCATGTAAGAATGCATTTTTAACATCCAACTGATGAATTGACCAAAATTTGGAAAGAGTCAGGCTGAGAACAGTCTTGATAGTTGTTGGCTTAACTACCGGACTGAATGTTTCACCGCAATCTACTCCAACCTGCTGAGACAAGTCATCACCAACAAGACGAGCTTTGTATCTCGCAAAAGAACCATCAGAATTCTTTTTATAACAAAAAAATCAAATAGACCAAATGACGTTCACATTAGACGGACGTGGTACTAATTCCCACGTCTTATTTGTAATAAGAGCATTAAATTCATCTAACATGGCAGATTCGGATCAGACAAAGCAGCTTTGAGATTTTTTAGTAGAGGTGATGGTTGAATTGAGGATAGTAGGTTAAACTGACGTTTGAGCCAAAAAATTCGTGCATGGCACGGGTTTCAATGGTCCGAGGTTGTTCCATCATTTGTTGGGTAGTAGGGGATTCCGGTAAGGTATTGGGCCGAGTGGGTGTATTGTTGCCCAAGTGAAAATGGGTAGCCGATCTGGTATTAGGCTGGGATCCGATATTGGGCTGGGGTAAGGTTGCGGTTGAGGGAGCATTGGGCTGCCCCACTTGGGCCTACCCGCCATAGAAACATGACTGGGCCAAGACCATCGGGAACAAGGATGTGGTCTTCGATCCAGTCCCATTTTATGGTTGGGCTGGAAAATGTTGGGTATTTTGTTGGGTTGGTTCCACTTGTGTTTGTATATTTAAGGTAGTGGTGTAAAATAGGATGTATTTCGTTGTCCAAAAAATCATATGAAGGTGAGGATGTCACATGAGATTTAGCAAACGGTAATGTAGACTATTCAAAAACTACATGACGAGAGATAATAGTTTTCTCATTCGTCAAATCATAACATTTATATCCTCTGTGATTTTTTGGGTATCCCAAAACACACACAAGGAGTTGAACGAGCCTGCAACTTGTTAATGGTAGTTGATGGAAACAATGGATAACACAAACACACAAACACCCTTAAATGTGTAAAAGACGGGAGACGATGATACAATATTTGTGTGGGAGACACATTGGAGAGCAATTTACTAGGAAGAATATTTAAAAGATATGTGGTCATTTGAAGTGCATGGTGCCAAAACTTTGGTGGTGTGGAAGAATGCACAAGAAGAGAGCGAATCATATTGTTAATTGTTCGAATTTTTCTTTCGACTTTCCCATTTTGTGGTGATGTATGTGGACACGAAATACGCAAAGACATCCCATTGTGGTGACAAAATCATTAAATTGGGCATTTATGTATTTCCCCCATTTTCACATTGAAAGCATTTGCCAAATTGAGTTTTGATAAAAAAAAAACACTAAATTGTTTTAAAATGGTGTAGGTTTGTGATTTATGACCTAAGGGAAAAGTCCACAAAAAATTGAATAATCATCTAAAATGAGCATATAGTATTTATGACCTGCAAAACTCAAAACTGGTTATGTCCACAAATCACAATGCACAAGATCAAATGGCATAAAGGTCAGATGATGAAAAATGAAGCTTAACATGTTTACCAAACACACAAGTTTGACAAACAGACGAGTCCAAAAGTTTGTTACAATAAAACAAATTATTCTTCCTAAGATTATTAAGAATTTGTGCTCCTGGATGTCTCAACCAATTGTGTCATAGAGTAGGAGAAATGGAAGCAAAGGTTGATGGTTTGGTTATGCTATGGTTGGAAATAGTGGTGACGGAATACAAGTCTCCCGTGCTATTGCATCTCATTAGCGGCATCCCCATCTGAAAATCCTTCACAGAAAAGCCAAACGGATCAAAATTCACAGAAACATTGTTGTCAATTGTAAAACATCTAACATAGATCAAATTTTAAATCCGTTTTGGTGCATGTAAAACGTTTTTCAAGTATAATGGTAGGTGTGGAGAGGGTAGTGTTACCTGACCAATACCACGAATTGGAATTTCCTGTCCACTAACGACAAAAATATTTTTATTATTACTCATATTAAAATAAGACGAGAGATTACCTTGAGATGTCGTCATGTGTGACGTGGCCCTTGTGTCCATGTACCATGACTCATCTAGAACACTTAGATTCATGTGATCCATGGCTTGTTCAATGTCCGTGGGTGCATAGCCAACCGAAGACTGTGCTTGGGCCGCAAACGCATGTTGTGGACGAGACCCTAGAATTCCGGGTTGACGATTTGAAGATGGAGGCCTGGCCCAAAATGAGGTTGGATATGTGCATGGTGGGGCAACCCACAGTGGGGCCCAGGCCCACGGTGGGTACTGCCCTTACTACCAGCCTGCCACTGCCCGGACTGGCCACTGTCGCCGGCAGGTTGGTCACCGCCTCTCCCCCGTCCCTTTCTATCATTATTTTTTCCTTTATTATTACGGTTTGAACCACGTTTTACCATTATTGTGACGATTAACATGGCCCCTAGAACCAGAATTTTGGGGCTCCAAATCTGTGGAAAATGAGTTGGTGGAGACGAGAGCAGTTCCGGCGGTGGATGCTCAAGAGAATGCATGTTTTGCTTTCTGTGTTTCCTCGAGAATCAACATCGAACGAGCCTCATAAAAAAGAGGCAACTCTATCATATTGTTCATTCAACCCTGTAATCAATTGTAGGACCAACCTTTGATTTGTTACGGGTGAACCAACGGTGGATAGTTGGTCCGCAAGTACCTTCAATTCCTGACAATAGGCGAAAATGTTGAAAAAGTCATCCAATTTAACATTAGTAAATTGGTGTTCAAGATAAACGGCCATAGAAAGTTTGTTATCTTGAAATATATTTTGTAGACGTTCACACGCCTGTTGAGCCGTAGAATTCGGCTCTAATATGGTATGGAGAAGATCATTCGAAATTGTGACATAAATACATTGAAGGACGATATCATCTAACCGGGACCATAGTATTTTGTCCACCGTAGTGGTATCCGACGATGACTCGGACGGGATGATATGGTTGATTACCTCATAAGCGCGACAGTGAATTTTGAACAATTCTGCCCAAGAGGTGTATTGCCTTTTCTCCATTTCAAGTGTTATGGAGATAAAGTTCTTGATGTTATTTACGGCAAGAGCAGGATCAAAAGTTTGTTTCTCGGCCATAGTTTCTACTAGAAATCAAACAAAGAAAGGAGAGAAATTGTTTTTGTTTGATGGAAGTAGAGGAAATAACCCTAATATTTGGGAGAGGAAAATATTGTAGCCGAGGTTAGGGGGGGTTATATTTGGCGGCTAGATTTTGTAGTAGAGAAGTTGAGGGTTTAGAAAAATGGTTTATGATTAGGGTATGATTTGGTCGGGAAAAAAACAAAGGGAATGGAGGAAAGGAAATTAAGAGTGATTACGGCTTGGAGGAGTAGCCGAGAGAGGAGAGAAATTTTTAGGGCAAATAATTTTAGGCTCTTGATACCATATTGAAAATTGATTCCTTGATTATTTCATTCCAATGTTAAAAAATATATACAATCATAGGTCCTAGTACTAATCTAAGTTTACCTAAAATATAAGATGATAATTACTTACAATCATCCTAATTGATGACTAATTGATTCTACTATTAATTACAATATCATAATTAATGGAAAATATAATTATGGGATTTACCCTTAATTTCAAATAGATAGTCGATCTTTTATAATTATATCTCAAATTTTTTTCTATAAAATAAGCTATCTTATTATTACTGTTATAAGAATCCAGTCAACTCATTGAAAGAATTAAAATCGGCGTAACCTTCTTTTGTTCTCACTTCTATGTTCTCTTTCGATTTTAAATGAACTAATTTATACTATTGCATTATGAGAGGACACACAAAAGTTGAATATGTTGTGTGTTCTTGGACTATGACATGTAATAAAGAACAAGTTGGGTACAATCATAAAACATCAAGCAAATTAATCCCTGATTATTTTAATAAACTAAACGCCTATGGGTTTTGTTTCTTTCTCTATACCATATTTTTTAGTTGTCCTTTTTCTCATTATTCAAATATCAAAATGGAAGTGTAAGGAAACAGGGTTACTACTTACTACTTACTAGCATCATTCTTTTGGGAATTTACATTATTAGCTGCAAGTTGCATTAAATTGTACTAAATGAAGAGCAAGTTGTAGGAAAAAATATATTTACAAAGTCAAAAATTGTAGGCCAGGTTGGAATAAAATATTGGTAGCAATGTCTGATGGTGAATCCGAGATTGCTGGTACAAATAATTGTCAAATGGGTCATGGGATATAGCCAGCAACAACAACTTTATTAGGTGGTTCTTGCTTTTCATTAAATCAAAAACATTTTCTTTATAGTACAGATGTACTATATACAATTAATTGAATGTAACTTTTCCACACGACCAATATATAATTTTTATGTACCATATTCGGGTTAAGATGACTTATAATAATTGTATTCCGTGAATTTAGTTAAAGTGTGAAAAATTGATTCGAATATCATAATTATATAAAAAAATACATAATCTAAAATAATTTTTAATTGGTGTTGAATATGTAAAGCAGTACGGGAAGTAAATAAATATTACAAGTGTTCGAAAGGATAAACAAATAGCCAATATTCAGAATTGCCGCAAACTTGTTGAATCTTGATAACCTGAAATCAAGAAACACTAAATCTGGATTGTTACAACTGTGGCTGAGTCGAGAGATGACTCTCTGTCTTTAAGACAAGTTTGCCCCGTATATATGTTTTTACGTTAACGGGCAATAGTCTCCCAAGATAAAACAACAATTAATCAACACTACAAAGCAAATAGGTTGATTATGACAAAGAAAACAAACACGAAATGACTTGCTGAAGAAATGGAAAAGAAATGAAGAGTTTTTGTGTTGTCCACTGTTTCTGCTCACGTTTTGGACAAAATTTGTTTCTCTCTTTTGTTTGTCTCTGTGTATATCTAGAGTAGTCTCGTTTTTCAGTCACAACAATTGAGCCAAAAAGCTCTAATATATACCATTAGGGGAGGGACTCCTCAACTGCCAAGTAATGGCCAAGTAATGGTTGTTTATGGCCATTAGTGAGGGAGTTAATCAGCCAAGTAATGACTGATTTAATGAGCAACATAAATGATTTGTTAGGGAGGAGTTAAGGTGCAGATTAATTGAGTTTTAACGCTCCAAAAATCAACTCAAACGGCAGGCAGAAACTTTCTGCCTTCGTCGTTCCCAATTCCATTTTTCCAGAAACTTCAGGGACCAAACTATAAATATTATACAATTTAGGGGTCTATCAGAAGAAGCCCAAGGCCCACGACCGGAGACCCGAGCCCGGACCGGACGAGATGGGCGGCGGCGGCGCGCGTGTGGACTTAGCCTCGAACCAAAGCATATCTAGGTCCTCCCTCCTTCAAACACATGGGTTACCCCTTGGGGTCCAAACCCTTAGCCAATTTTGAGACTTATAAAGAGAACAATTCTTTATTTTTCCACCGTTGTGGTAGATTTGTCCCACACCATATTTTAATGCCTCAAACACCTTACTTCGTTGACCAATATCTCTTTCATTTCTTAACGAAATTTGATGATTATTGGCCCTACGGTCATCTACTCACTTAGTAGATTATGCACGCGTGAAGAGACAAAGCCTCCAACATGCGGAACCCTAGTGTTTAATTCATTAAATATGAGTGAATGCACCTCCCCACCAAAGGAAAATTTCCAACAATTGGTACTAACTAAAAATACAGATGATAGCTTATAAATGATTAGATATACAAATAATATTTAAAAAGTTACTCTCAATATATATTAATTAGATTTTGACCTAGAAAGCATTGTACATGATAATTTGTTGCATCGGAATATATAATTATATATTATAGCACTCTATGGATATTTGACTCGACATATTCAAAGAGAGGTGTCGTGGTGTATGTTATTCGCTGATGACATAGTATTTATTGATGAGACGCGTAGTGGTGTTAATGATAGACTGAAAGCGTGTGAGAGGCCTTAGAGTCAAAAGGTTTCAAGTTAAGCAGGACTAAGACAGAGTACCTAGAGTGCAAGTCCAGCGATGTGACGTTTGAGCCGAAGGTGGAAGTGAAGATTGAGGCACTAGGAGGGACAAATTCAAGTATCTTGTGTTCATAATTCTAGAAGATAGAGAAATTGATGTTGATGTCGCACACCGTATTGGGAAGGGATGGGCGAAATGGAGGCTCGCCTCTGGGTACTATGCGATAAGAAAGTGTCGCCTAGACTTAAAGGTAAATTCTACATAATAGTGGTTAGACCAACACTATTGTATGGGGCAGAGTTTTGGTCAGTTAAGAGTGCCCACATTCAAAAGATGAATGTAGCGGAGACGAGGATGCTCAGATGGATATATGGGCAAACTAGGAGGGATGTGATTAAGAACGAAGTTATACGATAGAAAGTGGGAGTGGCCTCAGTGGCGGACAAGATGAGGGAAACGAGGATGAAATGGTTCGGACATGTGAAGAGGAGGCGCCAGTGAGGAGGTGTGCGAGGCTGACTATAGCAGGAGTAAGGAGGGGCAGAAGTAGGCCGATGAAGAATTAGGGGAGGTGATTAGACACGAGATGGCACAACTCCAGTTGACTGAGGCATGATCTTAGATAGGAAGATGTGGAGGTCGAGAATTAGCGTTAATAGTTAGTAGGTAACATAGGGTTATTGTACTAGTAGTTGTATGATTTAGGTAGTCACATAGTTTTTTTTTGCCAATGTGTATTGATATATGTTACTAATTTGTTTTGCACTTTTGATATTTTATTGTCTCTTCTTTCTTACTATATTCATGCATTGAGTACATTTCTTTTGAGCCGGGGTCTATCGAAAACAACCTCTCTATCCTGTAAAGGTAGAGATAAGATCTTCGTACATCTTACCCTCCTCAGACCCACTTGTGAGATTACACTAGATATATTATTGTTGTTTATTGCTTATAGTAAGATCTAATTAGAAGATCAAATAATTTATATTTAAGAAAGGACAAATCCTGCCAATGAATTCTTGATTTTAAATATTCTCACCACTAAGATAAAAAGAATACTGAATACACTGATAACCTTTAAATTTATTAATAAATTTTATTTAGATATACTATGCTTTGTTCAATTGAATACATATATAAATAATAAAATATTTGTATTAGACATTTCTCGTCAATTTTTGGGAAAGCTTTGCGTAGTCTCAAGTGCTTATCACTAAATTAGTTAACAACATAAAATATGTATATTTCTTTTAGTTAGCATTAGTAACAACCCGAACATGTTTGAGGTTCTACAATTTTTTGAGGCTAACGCATATAACTAATGAAAAAAAAATATTTTGAGTGCTTAACTTATTTATGTAGTGGATGCTTGAGAACACGAGTAAATAAAAAATAAATTTAAGTTAAAAATATCTACTAAAAATATTTTATTATGTGTTCGAATGCTCAATTAAACTCGATCGTATTTAAATAATTAAATAAAACTTACTCATAATTTTAGGGTAATCGATGTATCTGGCCGAAACTAGTGGGATATATGGTTGTCAAGCGCATACATACTTTAAGTAGCATGGTTGATAACCTGTCCATTCCATAATCTATTTCAACTTAAACTTACAGTAATGCATGATTTTCTTACTTAACATTACATTAAGTCGTATAGTCGTTTGCAATTACGTGATTTACTTCTTAAATATTTTAGAGTAAATCTTATTTAACTCTTTTACTTTCAATGGTCGGAAATTACAGAAATTTAGTATACAAAGTAAACTTGAGGGTTGTTTTCCGAAATATATGTAAATTAGATTTTCTAATTTAATTAATTATTATATTTTATGTGAAGTGAAAATTTGCATGTAAAAGATACGGGGTATTTCTTTTATTTATTTGTTCAGTATAAATATAGTGGTAATTGTAGTATTTATGGAAAAAACAATTCATTCAACTACCTTTAATGCAAAAAGATATGTACAGGTAGAGGTTTTCTGGACACGTGGCAGGGCCACTTGGTTTCTCAGTAGATGACTGACACGTGTCCCTTTTGTCCGTTACCTCTTAGATTCTAGCTACGTATGTGTTTTGGTTTCACTTTCCAAAGTCCTTGTCTACGCCACGTGGGTCTTCTAAGATTCTTAGAACGCACCACGTGTCACTTCCTTGTCCATTTGCTTTTCACTTTCCAGTGGCATTCCTGTCATTCTAAACCCACGCAATTAAATTCAACCATTTTTTCTACTTCCCACCACCCCTTTAATTAATCTTCTCCCATGGCGATTTTTTTTCTTCTATTCGCATTTTATTAAAAAAAAATCTTTTTCTTAAATTTTAATTCAAGATTCTCATTTGGATATTCCTAAATTCAACACCTTTCTCCGTATTATCAGTTTCTTGCTTTTTTTACATGGAGAAAACTGAAGAAAAAGGGTGTATTTCAAGAGATATATTTCATAAATTCATTAATGGAAAAAGGAATTATGAATTTGATGAAAATGTGGAGGGTGAAGATGACATAGAGCTAAGTTTAGGACTTTCATTGAACGGTAGATTTGGGGTTGACCCGAAAAGAGAAAAGAAACTGAACCGTTCATCTTCAATAACAAATTTTGTGTTTTCTAGTGATGATAGTAATGGAAATGGATATCAATTTCCACTTATTAGGACGTGTTCTTTGCCTGTGGAAACAGAGGAGGAGTGGAGGAAAAGGAAGGAATTGCAATCGTTAAGGCGATTGGAAGCGAAGAAGAGATTGGAGAAAATGAAGAATGTTAGAGTTGTTAGTACTAAGGAAAATGAAGAAATTGGGAATTGTTTGCCGTCTTCAGGGGGATCACAAGGAAGTGGTTCTTCAGGGATGACTGATTTGGAAAGCCAACAACAACCTATTCAAGGTATCATAAAGTTTATTGCTTTATCCACTTGAATCTCTCTTCCTTTCTCATCCTTAGTTATTTTCTGTTGCCTCTGTTATAATTTAGGTGTCACTTTTCATTTTTCGAGATTAAAAAGCATGAACTTTTGATTAATATCTTAAGACATATTTTTTCACCAAATTACTTTTTACTTATTTTTCAAATATATAAACTTTAATATTAAAATATTGAGTTAATTTAATCTAATTTAGCTTTAAAATTTAGTTAAATTGACTCGAAAAGCAAAAAAACAAAATGTAGTAAGAATTAATTATTTGTTCTTGGATAAGTTTGTTGATAATTCTTATTTTTGTAACGTGGCCTTAGAGTAAGTGGATCTGTGGAGGGGGTGGGAGGTGGGGGCCTTAGCAAAAGTGAAGTTGTCTTTAGTCTTCGTATGCCCTATCGAGCAGTGAAATTAGCGGCAGACCGTTTGACCAATAAGTTACACGTTTGAGTCGTTAAATTAGCTTATGAATGTTTGCGTCTAAGCATTGGTGTGTAACCTTCCTACATTAGGCTCTTTTGGGTGCAGCCCTTCCTCGGATTCTTCTTAGCACCAGACTGCATTTTTTAATAAGTGGCATATGCGTTTACCAAGAAAGAAAGATTATGTTCAGCGCCGTTTTCTAGTGACAGACCCTAAGTGCTAATACTTGAGTTTCAAATTTAATATATATGAACATATTTAATGAATTTCTTAATACATATATATACTATTTGAGCAAAAGTTATCTGAGCTTCTACCTCCGCCCCTGAGCTAATGAATGATCGAAATTGACTAGAACTTCGAGGATAAGGTTAAGGTTTTTGGTGCTCCACTGTACAGAACATTTTTTAAAATCATCTTATTGAATACCCGGGTGACGTACGCGAAATTACTCTTTTACTGGTGTAGTTAATACTGCTTTAGGTAGAGGTTTGTTAGGAGAAAAGTATTTTCTGGTTCTTGCCTACTTTCATAGGACAGATATAGGATTTTGAATTAGGTGGAGAAATTTTGTGCGAGTTCACGAAATATTGTACCGACCAGCTACTAAAAGTGTCTCAACACTAGAAACCTAGTAAAGCGACTGTTTGATCTAATCTTTCAAAAATTTTAAAAAGAAACAAGGAAATATAATCAAAGTTATCCATCTTAAGCTGCTGAATATAGGTTATTCTACTTTGTACGAAATGGTGAAATTTCAAATTAAGTAGGTAGCCAGTAGCTTTCTCAAATAATATCCATCATGGGCAACCTCTCTAAGTCTTCCAATTTCACGTCAGATATATAGAATTGCAGATATTCACTTTTTTGATCACATTTGTAAGTAGATACTCCAAGATTAGTGTAAATCAAGAAATTTGATGATTTTTTTATCTTTAAGGTGTGGTTTCGGTCTTGAAAGAATGGTGGCTACCAGACCATGAACATGTACTATAGTCTGGGTAGTTTCACTTGCAGAAAATGAGAGACCCTGTTAAAAATTGTTCATCTCATATCACATATCTATCAGTGAAAATGGGATCTGTGTAGTTGAATAAAAAGGTCATCAATATGCTACAATGTCGGTGTGGAACCTAACCTCTTGCACAAGTCAGTGTTATTTTCTGAAATCTTTGTTTTAGTCATTGCAGGTATTGACTGATTAGCTCAGAGTAGTTATATCTGGTGTGTAGTGAGTCCTTGACTAATTTGTCAAGACCTTTACTTGTTTATGTGAGATTAGAAAACGAATACACTTTATACATGGAGACCGAATTATTATGTCTGATTAATCTGTGTATTCTTTTTCATTCTCAAAAAAATCTACTTATTCTTCTTTGGCCCTTGAGGAGGATTTGTCTGCTCTTTTAGGCTTTTTAGGATAAAGTTTTCTTCACTTGTAGCTAAGGCGTTTAACTCTATAGTGAGAAATGCTTGTTGTTTGTTGTCCGCCCTGAAATCAGAGGCGGTTTTAAGAGTTGCTTCTATGTGTTCAACTGAACTCATTACTTTAAGGCTTGAACTGTGCATTCATTATATTATAATGAGATTAATGATAGAATATATAGTGTATATCCCTATGATATACACGATTTCGACTAGTCTTGTACCATAAATAGAAGTATTAAATTATGTTGTATAATTATCATAATTGTAGAATTTTTGTACAAGTAGAACTAGGATATTAGAAGTTTAGTAGAATAGGATTTTTCATATTTGGAGATTGTAAATTGTATATATACATATTCATTCAATGAAAATAATTAAGGGATTAAGTCTTTCATGGTATCAGAAGTCTAGGTCTAAACTACCTCCCTTCTCAATTTTCTTTCGCTACTCTCGGCTCAAATTCCGAGAACCCTTATCGATTTTCGGCCGACTTCTTCCTCCCCCCTTACCAAATTTTCTTCCAAATCCCTAATTCTTCTATTGTTCTTTCGTTATGTCTACGTCAAAGAACTTATTTCATCCAGCCCTTACAGTTTTCAACATCAGGAACCATATCCCTATTGTTCTTGAGATGAAAAACGTCTAACATCATAGGTTGTGTTTTAAGTGAAGGAGAGAGACATGACTTTCTAGGAATTGAATCAATAGGCTCAGGGGCATGCCCCGTATCCGCTGCAAGAGAATCCGCTCTTTGACACATATATTAGACCGTAGCACAAGAGACGATTCGCTCTAGTCCCGTAACCAAGCGAAAGAGGATTCGTGACGTAAGTCGCGTAAACCCTCGGTTTGCCCTCAACTATATACGTTGATAGGGGAGAACTTCTTTGCTAGCTACCAGCTAAAGGTGATACTATCTACAACTCCTGAAAGATGGGCGGAATTATTCAAAATTCACGCACGCTCGCATCAAGTCCTACATCACATAATTTTCTCTACACCTGGCATAGAGGAGGTGCCTAACCTTGAGGAAAATCCTACGTTATGGACGACATTTGATGTTACCGTTCTCCAGTGGATTTATTTCACTATTATACCGACTTCCTACAAACAATCATTGAGTCTGACACTACGCCAATGGAAACTTGGAATAGGGTGTGTGATATATGTCAAGATAACAAGAATTTTCGTGTTGTCACCCTCGAGCAGGAATTTTCACATGTCCACAGTAGATTTTCCTAACATTTCGGTCTATTGTAAAAGCCTGAAGGAATTGGTAGACCAACTCCGCAATGTTGGTGCGCCAGTTACCAATGATTGTCTTGTTCTTTAAATGGTTGCAGGCCTATTTGAGGCCTATAACGGCGTTGGCACACTACTTCGTCAAAGTAACCCTCTACCATCATTTTATCAGGCACGTTTCATGCTCACGTTAGAAGAAGCCGGCTTATCTAAAAAAGCGGTTACTGGTGCCAATTTCATCGCCATAATGACCACGTCAGATGACCCTCACTCGTTCTTCGAGAATTCTGGTCAACACCGCAACAACAGTGGTGGCAAAAAAGGTCAAAATTGTAAAAACAATGGCAAAAACTGCGGTGGAAATCGCAGTGGTAACAGAGGTGGCCGAAATAATGGTGGCAGCGGCAGTGGGCCGTAGTTGGCCTGGTCCCAGCCGTGGAACTAGGCCAGTGGCCATTGGCCCAACAGTCTCTATTTTCCTTCCAGCCCTTATCCGGGTAACTGGGCCCAGTTCCAGCAACAAGTGAGGCCCAGTTTCTCGGATTCGAATACTGGCAGCAGATTCACTTTTGGGTTGGGGCCGAAGGCAGGTTTGCTTGGGCCTCGGCCTCCGCAGGCGTTCCAGGCAGTGGGCGCCATACCAACTTCGACAGATATTGAGGCCGCAATGCACACGCTTGAATTAAATCCTCCAGACGTGAATTGGTATATTATTGACACCGGAGCCACTTCTCACATAACGTCTGATCAATGTACTCTCTCGTCTTATTTCAATTTGAGCAAAAATTGTGGTATTATTGTTAGTAATGACAATTCAATTTCAATTCGCGGTTATGGACATATAACTTTGTCTTCCCCACATCCACCTCTAGTTTTGAAAAATATCCTTCATGCCCCTAACTTAATTAAAAATTTAGTGTTTGTCCGAAAATTCACAACTGATAATTGAGTTTCTATTAATTTTGATCCCTTTGGGTTTTCTGTGAAGAAATTTCAAGACGGGGATACCTATAATGAGATGCAATAGTAGGGAGAGCTTTATCCTATCACAAATACCACCCTTCCACGAGTCAAGCCATGCCGTCTACTTTTGCCGTCCTTGCTCGTTCCTTGTGGCATGCACGTTTGGGTCATCCGGGATAGTCTATTATTTCTTCTTTGCATAAAAATAGTTTTATTTCTTGTAAGGGTACGCGTAGTACTCCACTTTGTCTTTCTTGTCCATTAGGTGAACATGTTAGATTACCATTTGTAGCCTCTACTTCTAGTACTTTGATGTCGTTTGATATTATTCATAGTGATTTATGGACATTCCGTGTTAAGTTCTGTGGGCCATCGTTATTATACCCTATTTTTGGATGATTATTTTAATTTTTTGTGGACCTTTCCTTTATCGAAGAAGTCTCATATTTTTTTCACATTCTTAAAATTTAGAGCATTCATCCGTACCCAATTCGAACGAAAAATTAAAAAGTATTCAATGTGAAAATGGCAAGGAATGTGATAATGGGTTGTTTCAGGAATTTTGTGATACTAATGGCATTATTTTTCATTTTTTTTGTCCTCATACGTCCTCACAAAATGAAAAAGCTGAACGAAAAATTTGTACCATTAATAATATTGTCCGAACTTTATTATCACATGCTTCTATACCCCTTTCTTTTTGGCATCATGCACTACAAATGACTACTTACCTCCTTAACGTACTTCCTACCAAAGGATTAGCATCTAAATCTCCCCTTAAAGTTCTCTATAATAATGATCCTTCGTATTTTCATCTTAGGGTCTTTGGGTGTTTATGATATCCATTTTTTTCATCCACAACAATTAACAAACTTCAGGTCCGTTCTACCGCTTGTGTGTTTTTGGGCAATTCGTCTAATCATCGTGGTTATAAATATTTTAATTTATAATCTAATAAAATCATAATTAGTCGTCATATTATTTTTTATGAAATTCAATTTCCTTTTGCTAAAGTGAGTAGTCTAGTGCCGAGTTCGTATAATTTTTTAGATGACGACGTCTCACCATATATTATCTACCATTTTTCCGACTTGTCCCGTGACAAAAATACGCCAGCAGGTGGGCTTGCTGGCCCACAGTCTACTGCAACCACTGTTCTGCCCAGTGGGCCGATGACACGGTCCAGTACTGATCTCGGTATTGTTTCAGTGTTTCAGCTCAATCCTGAGCATGTTATTGTTCATGTTCCAGTTGTTGGGCCAGCAGGCCCACTGCCTGCTGGCCAGTCCGTCCCCGTTTCATACATTGCCCAAAATTCATTCAATTCTTCCTCTAGTCAAGGGCATGTTACTCGTAGTCAAAGGGGTATTTTTAAATCAAAACGGCATTTTAATCTCAATTCTAATGTCCTTAAATTTGTCTTCCCGCGTAATCTTGTGTCCGTATTAAATGACCTGAATTGACAATTGGCTAATGAGTGACGAATATAATGCTTTTATTAAAAATAAGACGTGGGAGTTGGTGTCCCGTCCTCTTGATGTTAATATTATTCGGTCTATGTGAATTTTTATTCCTAAAGAAAATTCTGACGGTTCTTTTGAGAGGCGTAAGACTCGTCTTGTAGGTGATGGTAAAACTCAACAGGTTGGCGTGGATTGTGGTGAAACGTTTAGTCCGGTGGCCAAATCAACTACTATTCGTACTGATCTCAGTTTGGCTCTCTCAAAAGATAGCTCATTCATTAGTTGGATGTGAAAATGCATTTTTACACGGTGATCTTAAAGAGAGTTTATATGCATCAGCCCTTGGGTTTTCGAGCATGCCCCACGGGCTTGGTATAAAAGGTTTACAGATGATGTATCTTCTATTATTTTTTTCTCATAGCCGATCTGATCATTCTCTCTTTATATATCGTCGTGGTACTTCTCTGGCATACATTTTGTTGTATGTCGATGATATTATATTGACTGCCTCGTCTGATAATCTGCTCAAGTCTATCATGACATTTCTCAGTTTCGAATTTGCTATGAAAGTTTTGGGGCTCTTGAGTTATTTCTTGAGGATTGCTGTCACTCGTCATTCATGTGGTCTATTTTTATCACAAAGGAAGTATGTCGCTGAGATCATTGAAAGAGTTGGTATGTCATCGTGTAAATCTACTTCTACTCCGGTTGATACTAACCCGAAGCTGAGTGCTATATCTGGCACTAAGTTCGAGGATCCCACCCACTATCGCAACCTTGCAGGAACACTTCAGTATCTTACCTTCACAACACCAGATATTACTTATGCAGTTCAACATGTGTGTTTGTTTATGCATGATCCACGGATTGAGCATATGAATGCGCTCAAACGCATTTACGATACATCCAGGACACACTTGATTATGGCTTGCATTTGTTTCTACGTTCGTTTCTACACTTGTGTCTTATACAAATGTTGATTGAAGTGCATGTCCTGATACCAGACGCTCGACTTCTGGTTATTGTATGTTTATTGGGGATAACTTGATCTCGTGGTCTACAAACGACAAGCTACATTATCAAGATCCAGTGCAGAGGCCGAGTATCGAGGCGTGGCGAATGTGGTGTCAGAAACATGTTGGTTGCGTAATCTTTTGTTAGAACTACACTTTTCTATTCAGAAAGCTACTTTGGTCTACTGTGATAATGTTAGTGCAGTTTATCTTTCTGGCAATCCGGTCCAACATCAACGCATTCACTTTGTTCGCGAAAAGATAGCTCGTGGACAAGTATGCGTCTTACATGTGCCCTCACGATACCAAATTGCTGACATCTTTACGAAGGGTCTTCCCTCGATTTTATTTGAATATTTTAGGGACAGTCTCAGCGTATGACACGTCCGCTATGACTGCGGGGGTGTGATAGAATATATACCGTGTATATCCCTATGATATACACGGCTTTAACTAGTCTTGTACCATAAATAGAAGTACTAAATTATGTTGTATAATTATTATAATTGTAGAATTCATATACAAGTAGAACTAAGATATTAGAAGTTTAGTAGGAATATAATTTTTCATATTTGGAGATTGTAACTTGTATATATAATTATTCATTCAATAAGAATAATCAAGGAATTAATTCTTTCAATTAGTTCCTGGATTTCACTCTCTATTTTAGATATGAGGTTCCTGGATTTCACTCTCTATTTTAGATATGAGGTGCCAATATGCCAAGTTCATATATTGGTCATCGTTTTATGCTAACTTTATTTCTTTGTCGTGATTCACGTAAAGATTTTTTGCCGTTTATTTCTATGTTGTTTATACTTGTTGTTGAGTTCTTTCACATCGGTGGAATAAGTGGTCTTTGGTCTCCTTATATGGTTTGGGCAATCCTCCTCTCTTTGAACTAACTTTTGGGGTTGAGTTAGGTCCAAGATCCATTATTTACCTGGTATCAGAGCCAGACCCGTCTCAATTCATTATTTCCGATGTTGGGCCCCCCTCTTATATTGTCCACGCTCCAGATGTCGGCGTGAAGCGGGGTGTTGAGTTCTCCCAAATCGGTGGGATAAGTGATTTTTGATCTCCTTATATGGCTTGGGCAATACTCCATCCTTCGAGCTAGCTTTTGAGATTGAGTTAGACCTAAAATCTATTATTTACCTTTATCACTAAACTTGCTCTATGTACTGCTTCATTGCAGGGCCGAGTGATAGTACTGAGCGTGAGCAAAAATCGATTGCAAGAGCACGTGAAACGACTAATGAGAAATCACCGGTCTTGTCGGAGAAAACTGGTAAAGAAGCTAAAGAAATGTTCAGAAACTTCATGCTTAACATGCCTTGTGTTTCCACAAGAGGTGACCAACCAAATGGAAAGAAGATCGAAGGATTTTTATACGGATATAAGAAGGGAGAGGAAGTCAAAATAGTTTGTGTTTGTCATGGTAGCTTTCTTTCTCCAGCTGAATTTGTCAAACATGCTGGTGGAGGTGACGTACAACACCCTTTAAGGCATATAGTTATTAATCCTTCACCTTTGTTGTGACTATGGCCTTTGATCAATAATGGATTAGTTTTAATGTCATTGTTATTTAATGTTCCTTTTGTTGTGCGGACTAAATTCCTCCAATCAAAGATCATGTGGTTATTTTTCAGCCATTCTGCCTGTTTTGTATGTTGTGTTAGTATATGAGAAATTAATATACCTCCTGTTGCAACTTGTAGAATTATAATTGTAATGGTCACCATTCGTTGCTGAAATTAGGTTGCCGATTTGGGCTTAACTGGAAGCAACCAACAGTTTCTATTCAACACAAAAATAATCTAATAATAAATGTTGGCGTTGTTTTCCCATTTTGAGGAGAGAATCGAGGCGGCTTGGTGGTGCATTAAGTTCAGGAAGGGTCCGACCATAAATATATGTCGTACGAAGCTTTACTTGCATTATTTTCACGGTTTGGATCTATGATTTTTTGTCATATATTAGTAATTTTACCGGTTAATTGCATTGTTTTCACGGTTTGGATCTATAATTTTTTGGTCATATATTAGTAATTTTACCTGTTACACAAGGATTATCTTCACAAATTAGGAATTGTCGTTACAATTCATGATTTTAATTTACTTCCTCACTTTTACTTGTTCACTATTTTAAAAATAAATTTTATTTTTATTTATTACTTTCGCTAATCAGAAAAGTAATTTATTTTTCTTGTTTTATGTTTATCATTAATTACTTATTCCAAATTATTTTTCAAATTCATTAAGATTATACATTAATTAATATGGATATCATGATAAATTATACTCTATTTGTTTCATAATAAGTGACTTTTTAGATTTTTCATTTTGTTTCAGAATAAGTCGTGCTTTAGAATTTTGAAGAACTTGATCTTATTCTTTCAAAACTATTCTTATTTACCTAATCAAGAATTATTAAGTACTTTTTATTTTTTAGTAACATTTCATTTATTACTTACTATTTCTTAATATGTGTATAAACTTTACGGTGAACAAATAAAAGTGAACGGAGAGAGTGAAAACCTCCTGAGACAAATTCCGAAGCAGTGAGGGACCAAAAGTATATACTGTATATAATAAAATGAAGGTACTCACGCCCAATTTACGTCGAATGAGTCTTTTACTTGAGTATGGATGAACGAAATACATTCCATTGATGGGTGCTTCGATTGTTAACTGTTCTGGTGACCACGTGCTCGTGGGCCAAAGATCCATTGTGAGATTGCTCTCATTACTGGTTTCGGGCCAATGAAATGGGCTGTTCTTAGGAGGGTGATCAGGGCTATATTTTCTCGGTAGAACCGACACCAGGGAGCCAGGGGCAGAGCGAGGTGGTGGTTAGGGGGTTCAACCGAGTCTCCCTTACAAGGTAATTACTTTTAATGGTATGCGTCGTAATTCAACCTTCAGACCCGAGGCCTGTAGATTGGCTCCATATGGTACAAGTAGCTAAATATGAAACACATTATGAATATTGGTTATTTTTTAAATAGAAGTCCCAAAAGTTACTATTGTGCACTATTCACCATTTTCTTGTGCACCGGGTGGGTGGAGATCTGGATAATTGATTTTTTTTCAATTTATTATACACAAGGGGAGTGGCAATGATGCGGATATACACAAGGGGAGTGGCAATGAAGCGGAAGGGGATTATAAGGTGAGAATAGAACTTATAAAGTGAAGGTTGAGATGGCGATTTAAATTAAGTAGGAATAAATGCTCACTAGTGACCTTGTTTAGAAGTTGGTTATGTTTGACTAATAGTTTCTAGCTCAAAGTAGTTATTTGATCTGAAGTCAGAATTTAAATGTGATGTTTGGGTCTGATTTTTTTCAAAAAAAATTGCCTACTTCTATATATGCTGTCACAAAATGGCCACCTTAGGTAAGTAAAAGGAAAATATGTAAGCAGTTGAACTCTATACATTTCCTCTTTACTCCACAATGCTAAAAAAAAATAGTTTTTTTTACTTTTTCATTTCCCATTGTGCCCTCTGAAAATAGTTTTGGTGGGCTTCACATCAAGAACTGAGTAGTAAAATTTGGTCTGATATTTAGTTATTTACTACTCTCTTCGGTTCTCTTCGTTTTTAAAGAGAGTGTTCACTTAGCCATTTGCATACCCCTTAAGAAAATATTAATTCCTAGATAAAAATAATTAATTTAACTAAACTATCATTAATTAAATAGATATTGAAATTTGGTCACTTAACATTTATTAAGGATAAATCTGGGAAAAAGTTGATTCCTTCTTGATCTAAAAAAAGGCTACGTAGATACTTTTTTTGAATCGGATGTACTTTCTCCGTTTTATTTTAAGTGATTTTGTTTGATTAGGTACGAAAATTTAAGAATTTTTCTTCTTGGAATTTTGCTAGTTTAAACAAGTTATAATATTTTTGTGAATGTAGCTATAGAATCTCCACTCTGATGATAAAATGAGAAAATAAAAACAAAACTTTCAAAGTGTAGAAAAGTTTTTTTTTTTTTTTACAATTATGTTAACTTATTCCAATTAAATTCATTTTGAAGGTATTTTGATCATATTGAATATTCTTTGTGCATTTCTTGCTTTGTGCTGCAAGCCTTTATTTTGGGACCTTAATGGTAAGAAAATCAGTTAACATTGTCTAAGATGAAATTTCAAGTTCTTGATTTTGAAAGTCAAGATCAAATTCACCAAATTCAAGATCAAGCTCAAATCCAGCTCAAAAGCCTTTGAATTTATTTGTATAAAAAATTGAAGGATTTAAAAATATTGAGATATTCATTGTAGAAATATACTACACTATTTATAATATTTTTTGGTCTTAATTATTTTTCTTGACGAGGATTTTATTTCTACATCTGGCAAAAGTTAATAACACTAACATTTCTGCAAACACAAAGATCTAAAAGTACATTAATGTTCATCTACCTTACCATTAAAAATCTGATTTTTATTGGATAAAATTAAAATTACAATAAAATATTTAAAATTTGGGATGAGCTAATATTAAGAATTTAAAGCGGCAGAAAATGAATTATTTCCTTTTGAAAACAAATAACTAAGTATTTGAATTAACTAATTAATAAAAGAATTCAATTCAACTCTTTTCCGAATTTACCAATATAAGCAAAATCATTTTAAATTTACTCTACTCCTAGGTTGTATAACTTTATTTCCATACTAATAAAAATTGGTAACGAAATAAATCATAAAATAAACCAGATCAATATAATATAGTATTAAGAGTCAAATTAATTAATCCACAACACTCGACAGTATAAGGATCACTAGTAAAAGACAAAATGAGGATGAATTGGGCATTTGTCATTTTTTTTAATTCATTGCAAAATATGACTCTGTAATTTTTTAATATATATATATTAGATTTTTAGATGTAAAAATATTGCTCCAACATTAGTTAACTTCTAGCTTTTGCATTGTCACTTACACATTTTTTATAGAAGCTATAGGATTAGGACCAACCATTGCATCCCAAATTCTACTAGAGTTATAGTACGAAAATTGAATAATAACAAAATTATTTAGTAGATATACTTTTAGTCTTAGATATTTGATTTATTGAATTAAAGTAAAATAAATTAAATATAATGTGAAACATGTTTTGGTTTTACACTTGATAAACTTGAATGAACTTTTAAGTTTTCTCTTCAATTTAAAACTGAGTTTTCAAAAGGAATTTGAAAGAAGAGCTTTCGAGAATGACAAATAGACGACGTTATTATTTTATCCTATGATTAGTAATATGATGATTGTTATCCACATACAATGTAATATAAAAGACACATTACAATTATCGTATAATTCAGAAATCGCTTATATCGGACAAAAGAATCAATCAAATGAGGGTATACACTAATTTCATAATATATCCTGATATTATTATCTCTTATTCTTATAACCAAACCACGCTTAAAAGATCAAAAGACTCGTCTTTAAATTTATAGTATTTAATAAATTCTTAAAACTATGATAAAAAGATAAAATAAATTAATTTAATATTAAATTACAAAAATAACAACAATTTTCATAAGATATTTCTAAAGACATGCTTTTCAAATCCACAGGAAAATATGTGTGGTATAGTGACTAATAGGAGTATTAATTAGGGAAAACATCACTTATACCCCCCATAAATTAAACGATTTACCCGCTTCTACCCCTCTTATTTTTTATACCCCTAAAAAGTTGAAACTATTTATCCGAGATGCCCCCTCCCTCCCAGTAATTATACAATGGTATATAAATATATCCATGTGGTATCATGAAATATGTTTTAGTTCTTCTCTTAGTCCTACATGATACCATCCTAGTATATAAATATACTTATGGTATATCATGAATTATCATATTCGTTTTTTCAAAAAAGACACATTTTTCTCCCAAAAAAAAATCTATGATATTATTGGTACTCAGGTCATTCCAAAAAAAGGGAGCTTCAAGTAACTCGAGTCTATTATCCAATGGAATAGAGAGATTGATGACGATGTCACACATCGTATTGGAACATGGTGGATAAAATGGAAGCTCACATCTGGAGTCATGTGCGATAAAAATGTGCCACCGAAACTTAAAGGCAAGTTCTATAGGGTGGTGGTTAGACCGACTATGCTGTATAGGGCGCAGTGTTGGCCGGTCAAGGCTTCGCACACCAAAAAGATGAAAGTTGCGGAGATGAGGATGCTAAGATGGATGTGTGAGCATACAATGAGGGATAGAATTGTAAATGATGATATCCACGACAGAGTTGGAGTGGCCTCGGTAGGGAATAAGATGCGGAAAGCAAGGTTGAGATGGTTCGGGCATGTGCATAGGAGAGACATAAATGCCCCCGGTGCGGAGGTGTGAGATGTTGGCTATAGATGGGTACAAGAGGGGTAGAGGTAGGCCGATGAAGTATTGGGGAGAGGTGATTAGACGGGATATGACGCATGTGCAACTCACTAAGGACATGACCTCAGATAGGGGGTATGGGGGACACGTATTAGGGTAGCAGGTAGTCCAGCGTAGTTCTACATACGCTTACAATCTGATAGTTGTAGTATTATTATTGTAGACTTGCTTAGCCTATCATACTAGTAGGCACAATATTACCGTATAGTTCATTGTCTTTTGATTTATGCTGCTATGTGTATTTTGTCTGTCTTATTTACTTGCATTAGTTATTGCTTCTTTTTGCTGCCTTTTCTTTTCAGAATTCGCTACCATGACTTACTCACTTTGTTTGTCTTACTTTGCTTGAGCTTGAGCTTGGGCTTTGTCTTGAGTCGAGGGTCTCTCAGAAGTAACCGCTATATCTAACAATGTAGAGGTAAGGTCTGCGTACACTCTACCCTCCCCAGACCCCACATTGTGGGAGTTCACTGGGTATGTTGTTGTTGTATATACATATACCGTGATGATATTATAGAGAGTTGCTTCAATCATTCAATGAGACACTCCTCATGACTATGATACCATCATGATATATAAATACACTGAGATGGTATTATGGAAGACTACTTCAATCCTTCTCTTAGTCATTCATGATACCATCCTGGTATATAAATATACTGTGATGGTATCACAAATGAAGGACTTTGAACGAGAGGATATATCGGGTAAATAATTTTGGGCGATGAGATACAGTGGGTAATTAATTTCAAAAAGACATGAAGCGGATAATTAATTAGTTTTTTTGGGGGGGGGGTATTTGAGTTAGTTTCACTATTAATTAAGGGTGGCCAGTGGGTCGGGACGGCCCGACCCTGCCCCGGTCCCGCCCCGACTCCGCTAAAAAAAAAAACTTTGGCGGGTCTCGAACTCGGGACGGGACAATGTCTCATCCCGCGAGACCCGAGCCCGCCCGACCCGACCCCGCCCTTTGTCGCCCCTTTGCAAATATGACCGTTGCACCAACGACCATTTTAGATTTTGGCCGTCCCCCCTCCCCCAACCCCCCTACCCCTTAATATTTATTTTTAATCCATAAGTTATTATATTTACACTTTAACCCAATTTTCCAACTATAAATAACTCATTTTCTCTTCATCTTTTCTCACAAATCTTCCTACAATCTCTCTAATCTCTCAATATATCTCTCTACAAGTCTACATTGTTTACTAAATATTCAATTTTATTTATTCATTTGGGAATTGGGAGTGAAGTTGGCAACTAGCTTAAGGATCTTCCATCGAGCAAAGTTTCAATTTTCAACCTCTCGATTACACGTCGACGTTACGTCGGCGTTTGGTACATTCGTCCCTTCATTAAATTATTATTGTCTGTTTATTTTATTTAGATCACTTAATTTTATTGTCTTTAATTATTTATTATCATAATTAAAATGGAAGGATTAAAAGGTATGTTTAAGGGTAAGGGTAAGGGTGCTTCTTCTAGTAGGGGCAACCAGTGTTGACACCCAATTTTGTCCCATCTTTTATGATTTTATTCTTAATTTTTAACATTTTTGACACTTTTAAAACAATTTTAAAATATATATATATATGCATATTATTCTCTTATTATTATTATTATTCGCATTTTTTACTGTCATTTGCATTTTTATCACAATCATAAGTTTTATCCAAAAATTCTATGTTATTTTATTCTCGCAAAATTGCATCGCATTTTCCTTTTATTAAGCATTAAACATTTTGCAAATATTATATTTTATTATTATCACGTCGTTATGTTATTTTAAATAATTCACATCTTTTACAACAAAATATATATATATATATATATATATATATATATATGTTTTAATAATAAACCCCTTTTATATTTTTCAATTCCTAACCCATTTCATTTTTCCAACCCAATACAAATTCTACCCAAACAAAATTCACAAGCCCAACCCCAAAATTCGGCCAACCCATTCCCTTTCCCTTCCAAGCCCAACCGACTGGCCCAACATCGCTTCCCCTTTATTTCCCTTATACCAAAACCCACAAAACAAAACCCAACACCCTTAAACCAAAGCCCCAAACCAAGCCCAATACCCATTTCCCTTTATTTCCCTCTTACACCCAAACCGAGCCCACAACCTCGCAAATTTCAAACCCAAGCCCACTGACTCCATTCCCCTACCTCTTTTAATCCCCCAAACAAATAAAAATCCCAAAAAAATCAAAAAACCCTACACTCCTCTCAACCAAATCCGCCCACCCCACACCCCCATACCGGCGGCCCCACCCCGCCGGTCACCTCGCCCCTGCCACCACCGACCACGACACCACCAACCCCTCCACGCCGACACCCACAAAATCCGCGACCCATACCCACAAAATCCGTAATTGTTAGCCTTTATTTTGAATTTCAAACTCGATTCTTGGGGGGAATCCACCTATAAATACCCCATGATTGTTCTTCATTTGAGGAGGGGATTTTCGAGGGAGAAAAATAGATTTTCGGAAGGATTTTCGGAAGATTATTCCATATATACATAAATATTTTGTTGTGTTCTTGAGTTTAAAGTATTTTGGCTTCTTTGTTGTTCAAGAATCAAGTCCGAAAAGGTTTGTCATCCCCTTTGATTCTCTGATTTTTCTTCACTGATTTGGTCAGTCGACCGACTGGTCGACCTTGCGGGTAACATTTTCGTAATTCTTGCATTTCATATTTATGTATGTTGGTTATCTGAATTTGGTGTTAAGATTTGATTTGGATCAGATTTTCGGTATCGATTCTTGACCGGTTGGTCAGATCGATCAGATTTAAATTTCCAAATTTCTTGCATTGTTGCTTGTTTGTTATCATTGGTTATCCAAATTGATGAAATTATTTGACTTCGTTGAACACACGATTCGGTCGGAACATCGACCGGCCCGTCGACCGTTAGATTTTCCAAATTTTCTTACATTGTCTTTGTTGTTATCATTGGTTATCCAAATTGATGAAATTATTTGATTCCTGGTTGAAACTCCAATTCGGTCGGTCATCGACTGGCCTGTCGACCGATTTGAACATTTTCGCATTCTTGCATTTCATATTCTTGTTATTGGTTATCCGAATTTGGTGTTGAAATCGATTCGAGTTTGGATCACCGATCCGGTCAGATCATCGATCCGGTCGGTCGACCCGATTCGGATATTTCCGCACTTGCATTCCACATTCTTGTTATTGTTTATCCGAATTTGGTCCAAATCGATTCGAAGTTCGGATCACCGATCCGGTCGAGCGACCCGATTTGAATATTTCCGACTTTGTAACTCGGGTCGGATATTTTAAACCGCTCACCGCCGTTTCTTTGGCAATCGCTTTACTGTTTTATTAATATCGCATTAAGGCCGATTTAAATTGAATTCGAGGCCGCGCTTTTCTTTCGTTTCGCTTTTTTTTTTTTTTTTAGTTTAATCATTTTAGACATCCGCATAATCGGATATATTATTGTTATTAAGTTTATCGCTTTAAATTTCTTGCGACGGATATTTTACTATTTTTATCAAGCTTCAATAAATACCGCTGATCGCTCGGGCGCCGCTTTTTCGCTTCGCTTTGCTCGCTTCAGACATCGCTTTTATCGCTTTTATCATTTTTACTGCTTTAAATCAACACCGCATTTTTCAAACATTGCTTTCTATTTCAGCCACTGTTTCAAAGATTCAAATATTTGTTCTCTTGTTTTATCTGTTTTAAACTAGACACCGCGTCATTTTCGAAATTGTTTTTACGCCTCTGTTTTTCTCGCCATCGCTATCGCTATCGCTTCCGCTGTTTCTGTTCCGATTTTATTTTACTGATTTGAACACGATACTACACTGGCCGATGAAAAATATCCGTCGATTTTGAGGCCTACACAGTTGCAAAGACGGAAATATAACTTCTGGGCAATGATGAAGACTTAAACCTTTTTATCCGAGATCAACATGTTTAGTAGGCGAGGTGACTAAAATAACCAACAAGTTATATATTCGCAGCCACGACGTGATTATAGTGATCTTTTTTATTCCACCCGAGAGACCAACACGTTTAGTAGGCGAGGCAATCAAAAATAAACTACATTAGTCATATGTTTGCAGCCACGACGTGATTGGAACGGTCTTTTCAAAAATTAAGTTCTGAGCCTCCGCGATCAAAACATTCACTGCTTTGAATACGGATATGAAGTTATTTGTATTTAACTGTTTCTAACCGCTTGTTCTTGGACAATTATGTGATTAAAGTAAATAAAGGCAATTATTCCTCGGAGTTTATTTATTTTATTTCTTTCTTTAAATTCAGCTTTTATCTCGCTTTGTATTGTAATATTATTTATCGCACTTATGTAATTGTTGAAATGCTTAGAATAGGCAAACTTAGGATTTATTCATAAGTTAGTTTAAGATTTGAAACCCGTCGCTAGCTTATTTATTTGTAGGCTCGGTTAAATTCCAACTTAGAAATCCTTCGCTAGTTATTTATTTTAGGCTCACACGCGTATTCAAGATTTTCAAAACAACTTTTGTCCTCTTTTAGTTGCTTTATTAATCATACCGAATAAGTTTATCTTTTGTCAATTTACAATTCATTGATTCCCAAAATTTTACTTCTTTGACATTATAAATAAATTGTTTTACTAGCAATTGTCAAAATACATATTTTTCCAACTCTACATGTATTTCTCTTTAGATATCATATAAATGCATATTTTGAAAAATCTCTACATTTATCTATCTTTTAAAATGCATCCTTTTTCTAATTATTTGCAAACGTCTTTTAACCTATTATACTTGTAAAACATGCATTATTTCTACCAATAATTAACCTGAGTTTTACCGGATAACCGCAAGTTAGCGGATCTTAAAGGATGCCTAACCCCTTCCCTTTAGGATAATAAAGAACCCTTACCTAGAATCTCACTAGTTTCGCAGACCTTAAAACTGGAGTTACATTGCAGCACTTAGTTTAATATTTAGGTGTCTTAATTCACCGTAAACATAATTAGGTGGCGACTCCTCAACCCTTTTCACCCAGGAATCACCCGGGCACGTCCGCGCTCCGCTTTGACCCGAGCAAGGTCAAAATCGGGCGCGACAGCATGGCGACTCCACTGGGGAATTCAGGTTCTTAACCATAACAAGTTCAGGTTAATCATTATTGTGCTTTATATTGCTCCTTATTTGATCTATTATTTTTAATTATTGTCTGTTGAAATTTTGTATGCATAACTGCTTTAATTACTATATTCTCTTACTGCTTTCCTTAAATTGGCATTTCGCTCATATTTCTTCCACTCTGGAAAATTGACACAATCACACATTACACGCGAGGTGTGTTTTGCGCACCCGCAAACTTCTTTCAAATTTCCAAATTTTTAGGAGAGTTGGTATATGCGCGGAGCGTCCGGACCATCCGGTTGGCCGCGTAGCCTTCTCACTCGAGCAGTCCGCTCGGGAACCTTGAGTCTAGTCAGCCAAATCTTAGAAAATTTAAGATAGAGCTATACCACCCTTTATTTTAAGTCATGCATGCATACACCTTAGGTGGGTCGATCCTTGGCATCGACTCCACAATTAAGAAATCCGCCAAAGATGTCTACGGGTCTCACAACCCAACGACCAATCATCATATTATGTGTAGCGGGATAAGGATAGACTAAACCAAGACTAATCATGACATGCTGAAATTGGAAAATGTACATTCATTTTGTCTCATTTCCGACAAAGCATTGCAGTTTAGCAGCTTGGATCAAATCTGTCGTAATCCCAAGCATATCCGGGCGTTAGGCCCACCTCCCAAGATAAGGGAGGCCCCATGCATATTAGGATGCGCATTTAATTGTCTTACAATCAGTTTGTTATTTTCTACTGCTTTCCACTATGTGTATATTATTTGAATCAATAATTACTCACCTTATACTAATTTGGTTTTCTTCATTTTTCAGGAGATTCATTTTGCCTTATTTATTTCCCCAAAAGTTGATTCGTGTTGACTAAAACTGGCGGAGCACCCCATCTGTTATTTCCCAATCATGTCTATCCAAATTGTATTAGTACTTAATGAAAAAAATGCGATTTAAATTGAGGCCTGAATCACATTTTATGCAGTTTAATGTATTTTGCCTCTACCTTTTGAAAGCTTAAAATGACAAATCTGCATTGCTTTTGCTATTATAAAATATGTTTTGTTCAATAATTCTCTTTTCTTTTTCATCATGCAAACTAATTTGTCGGCGGTATGTGACATATAATGAAACAAGCAAACAAGGTCCCAAACAAGCAAGGCTTCGAAGAATATAAGGAAGACTCACAAGCGGAAGAATTGAGGCATTTTTGGAATAAGTCATAGCCAGATTTGAATGAAACGTCAAGATGGTTGATAGTTACAAGCATTGGCACGGACGTTTGCCATTTGTACTCTTGGGCTACCACATTACGATCAGGATTTCTACTGGGGCAATGCTATTTCTTTCGCAACCAAGTGAATACAGAATCATTTACTAAGAGACTGATTGATGAAAGCAGATGGACGCAGTTGTCCGGGGCAACTTTATCAGAATAGAATGGCCAAAAACCATCAATGCAGATGCAGTGAAGAGATACCATATCTAAGATTAGTTATTCTCTATGTAATACTTTCTATGTTGTAAAAGTTGCGCTCCCTCATCGGGATACGCATAGAACCCACGTAGGGTTTCGTTTCTTTAGATCACAAATTTCCCAAGTTCCTTTTCACTTGTAACCTGAACTACGTTATGACCTGATTCCCTCGGCGGGATACGTAGGCGGCCACATCGGCTTCGGTCCCACTTTTAAAAAAAACCCTTACAAATCTCTTTTGCTTGACCTGAACTACGTTATGACCTGATTCCCTCGGCGGGATACGTAGGCGGCCACAACGGCTTCGGTCCCATCTTTAGAAAAACCCTTACAATCTCCTTTACTTGTAATGAACTACGTCACGACCTGATTCCCTCATGGGGATACGTAGGCGGTCTAAATCGCTTCGGTCCCACCATTAGGAAATATTTTCTCCTTTATCTCACAAAAGACAAAATGCACCCATCTGATCACCCTGATAGGACAAAAAGCAATCTGTACAAGACTCGGTTGTCCGTTCGAAAGTTCATCATTCTCACATATCGGAAACTGGGGCATTTTTAAGGGATCACTGTCGGAGGACGCCGATAAACATGGAAAAGCATCGGCAAACTAAGTCTTCAGCCTAAGAGGATTTTGGATAAGACGTTTGTTTTGTTTCACCGCATGTCGCTGCTCACAGAGACATTTACATATATGCATACTTTCTTATATGCAATTTATTTTCACCAAATATTTTCATTAAAGTTTGACAAGATTTTTATTACTAATATGCATACTTTCTTATACACAGTTTATTTTCACCAAATATTTTCATTAGAGTTTGACAAGATATTTTACATATATGCCTACTTTCGTATAAGCAAATCATTTTCAACAAATATTTTCATTAGAGTTCGACAAGAACTTCTTAATGATAAGCATACTTTCTTATAAACAACTTATTTTCAGCAAATGTTTTCATTTAACGGTTAGCCAAGACTGGGAACCAGACAGGAATTACAGGTCCGAATCAGCAGGACATGCAGCCATCAAGAGCCAAAGCTACAAAGTCAACGCGAATCAACCGCCCCTCCCCAAACTCACAAATTTTCTTTGAATACAGGTTCTTCAGGTTGGAAAAGCAGGGAAGCCACATCACTTATGATCAATTCCCCAAAGAATTTCGGCACTGCAACTCACTACAAGGATTACGTTCTTGTTCTGCATGTCGCGCCCTATTTTGACCTGCTCGGGTCAAAGCGGAGCGCGGACGTGTTCAGGGTGATTCCTGGGTAAATGATTGAGGAGTCGCCACCTAATTATCTTTTACGGTGAATTAGGACACCTAAATATTTAAACTAAGTGCTGCAATGTAAACTCCAATTTTAAGGTCTGCGAAACTAGCGAGATTCTAGGTAAGGGTTCTTTATTATCCTAAAGGGAAGGGTTTAGGCATCCTTTAAGATCCGCTAACTTGCGGTTATCCGGTCAAACTCAGGTTAATTATTGCTAGAAAAATGCATGTTTTACAAGTATAATAGATTAAAAGACGTTTGCAAATAATTAGAAAAAGGATGCATTTTAAAAGATAGATAAATGTAGAGATTTTTCAAAATATGCATTTATATGATATCTAAAGAGAAATACATGTAGAGTTGAAAAAATATGTATTTTGACAATTGATAGTGAAACAATTTATTTATAATGCCAAAGAAGTAAAATTTTGGGAATCATTGAATTGTAAATTGACAAAAGATAAACTTATTCGTTATGATTAATAAAGCAAATAAAAGATGACAAAAGTTGTTTTGAAAATCTTGAATACGCGTGACGAGCCTAAAATAAATAACCTAGCGAAGGATTTCTAAGTTTGCGAGCCTACAAATAAATAAGCTAGCGACGGGTTTCAAATCTTAAACTAACCTATGAATAAATCCTAAGTTTGCCTATTCTAAGCATTTCAATAATTACATAAGTGCGATAAATAATATTACAATACAAAGCGAGCTAAAAGTGAATTAAAGAAAGAAATAACAATAAATAAACTCCGAGGAATAATTGCCTTTATTTACTTTAGTCCCCGCAAGTCGCCAAGAACAAACGGTTAGAAACAGTTAAATACAAATAACTTCATATCCGTATTCAAAACAAATGAATGCTTTGATCGCGGAGGGCTCGGACTTAAATTTTGAAAAGAACATTCCAATCACGTCGTGGTCGCAAACATATGACTAATGTAGTTTATTTTGATTGTCTCGCCTACTAAACGTGTCGGTCTCTCGGGTGAAATAGAAAAGATCACTATAATCACGTCGTGGTCGCGAATATATAACTTGTTGGTTATTTTAGTCACCTCGCCTACTAAACATGTTGATCTCGGATAAAAGGTTTAAGTCTTCATCATTGCCCGAAGTTATATTTCCGTCTTTGCAACTGTAGGCCTCAAAATCGACGGATATTTTTCATCGGCCATGTAGTATCGTGTTCAAATCAAGAAATAAAATCGAATGTAAACAAAGAAGAAGCAGCAGCGAGAGCGTAAAAACAGAGGCGTAAAAACAATTTCCGAAAATGACGCTGTCTAGTTTAAAACAAGAAACAAAGAGAACAAATATTTGAATGTCAAACAAAGAACTGAAATAGAAAGCAATGTTTGAAAAATGCGGTGTTCGATTTAAAACAAGAAAATGATAAAACAAGAAACAAGAATCAAACTGAGCAAATCAAACAGAAAAACAAATACCGAACAACAAGTATTTATTCAAACAAGAAAAACAAGAAAATATCCGTCGCAAGAAATTTAAAACAAGAAACTTAATAACAATAATATATCCGTTGTACGGATGTCTAAAACAGCTTAAACTAAAAACAGAGAAGCGAAAGCGAAAGAAAAGCTCGGCCTCGAATTCAATTTAAATCGGCCTTAATGCGATATTAATAAAACAAGAAACAAAGGCCAAAGAAACGAGCGGTGAGCAATTTAAAATACCCGACCCGAAGTTACGAAATTCTCGAAATATCCAAATCGGGTCGACCCGACCGAATCGGTGACCAATTCGAATCGGATGATTCATACCCAAATCGATTTCAGCATTTGGATAACCAACAACAAGAATATGAAATGCAAGAATTTAAAATGTTCAAATCGGTCGACCCGACCGTCAAGGATCTGACCGGATCGATGATCCAAACTCGAATCGATTTCAACACCAAATTCAGATAACCAATAACAAGAATATGAAATGCAAGAATTTCGAAAATGTTCAAATCGGGTCGACCAGGCCAGTCGATGACCGACCGAATTGGAGTTTCAACCCTAATCAAATAATTTCATCAATTTCAGATAACCAATGATAACAACAAAGAACAATGTAAGAAAATTGGGAAAATCTAAACCGTCGACCGACCAAGTCGATGTTTGACCGAATCGTGTGTTCAACCCAAGTCAAATAATTTCATCAATTTCAGATAACCAATGATAACAAACAAAGAACAATGCAAGAAATTTGGAAATTTAAATCGGTCGACCCGACCGGTCAAGAATCTAATTCAAAATCGATGATCCAAATCAAATCTTAACACCAAATTCAGATAACCAACATACATAAATATGAAATGCAAGAATTCTGAAAATGTTATCCGAACCGGGTCGACCCCACCCGAAATCAGTGAAGAAAAATCAGAGAATCAAAGGGGATGACAAACCTTTTCGGACTTGATTCTTGAACAACAAAGAAGCCAAAATGCTTTAAACTCAAGAACACAACAAAATATTTATGTATATATGGAATAATCTTTCGAAAATCCTTCCGAAAATCTATTTTTCTCCCCCGAAAATCTCCTCTTCAAATGAAGAACAATCATGGGGTATTTATAGGTGGATTCCCCCCCCAAAAATCGAGTTTGAAATTCGAATTAAAGGTAAAGATTTCTGATTTTTGGAAGCGGATTTTAGGGGTATGGGCGTGGGTCGAAGTGACGGGAGTTGGTGGTGGCAGGGGGTTGTGTTGGCAGGGGTGAGGTGACCGGCGACGTGGGGTCGCCGGTATGGGGGTGTGGGGTCGCGGCTTGAGGGTAAGGGTAGGGTTCGGTTCCCCCATTTTTTCTGATTTTTGGTTTTTAAGGGTTTGTTGGGGAATTAAAAGGGGCAAAGGGGAAATGGGTTTGTTTGGACCGGTTGGTCGGAGTTAATTTGGCCATTGGGCTGAGGAGTTAATGGCTCGGCTTTGGTGGTAAGGGAAATAAAAATGGGAGTTGGGCTTTGGTTTGGATGAAGTTGTTAGGTTAGGGAATGGGCTGGGAGTTTATTTTGGGATTGGGCTTGGACGAAAAAATGGGTTTTAGTTTAGGTTGGGTAGGAATTATTTTGGGCTAGGAAATAAAATGGGTGATGGGTTGGGCTTGGACGAAAATGGGTTTTAGTTTGGGTTGGGTAGGAATTGTTTTGGGTTAGGAAATAAAAAATGGATTATGGATTTAAAAATATAAAAGAGGGGTTTAATATTAAAATATTATATATATATATATATATATTTTGTAAAAGATGTGAATTATTTAAAATAACATAACGACGTGATAATAATAAAATATAATATTCGCGAAATGCTTAATGCTTAATAAAAGGGAAATGCGATGCAATTTTGCGAGAAATAAAATATCATAGAATATTATGGATAACTTATGATTATTATAAAATGCAAATGATATAAAATATGCGAATAATAATAATAATAAGAGAATAATATGCATATATATATATATTTTAAAATTGTTTTAAAAATGTCAAAAATGTTAAAAATTACGAATAAAATCATAAAAGATGGGACAAAATTGGGTGTCAACAGATGCCCCTCTTTGGACGGAGACGATGAAAGAGTTTTCGGCCAAAGAAGTTGACTGAGTAGCCAATTTTATCCCGATCATCGGGACTGCATAGAATTCCGGGGGGGAAGTGAAGTTGCAAAAAGATGGTGCACATTCAAGCAACAATGCCCCAGTGTCGACTTAGGATGACACTGGTCGCAGATGCGAAACTATTGGAAAAGAGCGGATTGACGTTCAAGTAGGTTCTTTGACCAATTTGCCTCGGTTCGTAGAAGAGATAGTCCCACGCTGTGATGAAGTTCCTGCAAATTAAAAACTCCTCGCAAACTAAAGCTTAAGATATAATTAGTGTATAATCACGAGAAAAATTGTAGAGAAAATAACTTAAAATTCCCTTGTTATAAGGTGGCTACCGATCAAATTAAAATTCCCTTATTATAAGGTGGGAGCCTGAAGTGACGTCGTTGGATCGACGTGTTGTGTTAAAGACGTCGTTGTAATATTGTTGACGTCGTTGTAAAAAAGACAGTTGTTGTGCTGCATGTAACGTCGAGGACGTTGTTGTAATCTTTGTTTCTTTGTAAAAGATAATTATTGTCTTTGAAGACGTCGTTGTAATCTTTGTTGACGCCATTGTAATCGTAAAAATAAATGTTGTGCGTAAGACGCCGTTGCGTAGGCGTGTTGTTGATGACGCCGTTGTATGGGCGCGTTCGATGACATCATTGTAATGTTGTTGATGTCGTTGTAATCTTTGTAAAGATAGTTGATTTGCGTAAGACGCCGCTGCATAGGCGTGTTGTTCATGACACCGTTGTATGGGCGCGTTCTTGGCGATATCATTGTAATGTTGTTGATGTCGTTGTTGTAAGAATGTAACGCCGGGTCGTCGTTGTATCGACGTGTTGTGTTGAAGACGTCATTGTGATGACGTTGTTGCAAGAATGTAATGTTGTTTGGTGTAAGAGATAGGCGTTATACCAAGACGTCGTTGAAATGTTGTTGACGCCGTTGTAATGTTGTAAAAAGTCAAGGCGTCTTTGCCGTAACGTCGTGGACGTTGTTGTAATGTAGTTTTGCTGTAGAAGGTAGATGTTGAGCTGAAGGCGTCATTGTAATGTTGTTGACGTCGTTGAGATGCGGTAAAAGATAGTTGCTGCATTGCCGTAAAAGATAGTTGCTGCGTTTGAAGACGTCATTTGACGTCGTCGAGATGCGGTAAAAGATAATTGTCGTGCTGCGTTAACGTTGATGACGTTATTGTAATGTTGTCCTGTTGTAAGAGATGCAAGTGACGTCTTTGCCGTCAGTTTGCTGTAATAGGGTTCCACGTTGTGCTGAATCTTCTGCCGATCCAAACTCATGTGAATTGAAATGTCGTCCTGGCACGGGCGAAAATGTGATGCGACGTCTTTGCCGTCGGGTTTGCCTTGTTGTCGTTCTTTGTGATCCGAAATAACATCTTTGTGCAGTCGTATGGGTCGGGACCCTGTAGGTCAAGATGATGTCTTCGTATAGATGCAGAACAAGAACGTGATCCTTGTAGTGAGTTGTAGTGCCGAAATTCTTTGGGGAATTGATCATAACTGATGTGGCTTCCCTGCTTTTTCAACCTGAAGAACCTGTACTCAAAGAAAATTTGTGAGTTTGGGGAGGGGCGGTTGATTCGCGTTGACTTGATAGCTTTGGCTCTTGATAGCTGCATGTCTCGCCGATTTGGACTCAGAGCCCTGTCTGGTTCCCAGTCTTGGCTAACCGTTAATGAAAACATTTGTTGAAAATAATTTGTTTATAAGAAAGTATGCTTATCATTAAAAGTTCTTGTCGAACTGCTAATGAAAATATTTGTTGAAAATGATTTTGCTTATAAGAAAGTATGCATATATGTAAAATATCTTGTCAAACTCTAATGAAAATATTTGGTGAAAATAAATTGCGTATAAGAAAGTAGGCATATATGTAAAAAATTATGTCGAACTCTAATGAAAGTATTTGTTGAAAATAAATTGCTTATAAGAAAGTAGGCATATAGGTAAAAAGTTCTGTCGAACTCTAATGGAAATATTTGTTAAAAATAAATTGCTTATAAGAAAGTATGCATATATGTAAATATATGTCGAGCAGTGACATGCGGTGAAACAGAGCAAACGTCTTATCCAAAATCCTCTTAGGCTGAAGACTTAGTTTGCCGATGCTTTTCCATGTTTATCGGCGTCCTCTGGTAGTGATCCCTTAAAAAATGCCCCAGTTTCTGATATGTAAGGATGATGAACTTTCGAACGGACAACCGAGTCTTGTATAGATTGCTTGCCTGTCCTATCAGGGTGATCAGGTGGGTGCATTTTGTCATATGTGATATGAAGGATAAAATATTTCCTAATGGTGGGACCGAAGCCGATTTAGGCCGCCTACGTATCCCGATGAGGGAATCAGGTCATAACGTAGTTCAGGTTACAAGTAAAAGGGAACTGTAAGGGTTTTTCTAAAAGTGGGACCGAAGCCGATGTGGCCGCCTACGTATCCCGCCGAGGGAATCAGGTCATGACGTAGTTCAGGTTACAAAGAAATGTGATTTGTAAGGATTTTCTAAAAGTGGGATCGAAGCCGATGTGGCCGCCTACGTATCCCGCCGAGGGAATCAGGTCATGACGTAGTTCAGGTTACAAAGAAATGTGATTTGTAAGGATTTTCTAAAAGTGGGACCGAAGCCGATGTGGCCGCCTACGTATCCCGCCGAGGGAATCAGGTCATGACGTAGTTCAGGTTACAAAGAAAAGGAACTTTGGGAAATTTGTGGTCTAAAGAAACGAAACCCTACGTGGGTTCTATTCGTGTCCCGCCGAGGGAGCGCAACTTTTACAATATAGAAAAAGTATTACATAGAGAATAACTAATCTTAGATATGGTATCTCTTCACTGCATCTGCATTGATGGTTTTTGGCCATTCTATTCTGATAAGGTTGCCTGACAATCAAGGCCCATCTGCTTTTCATCAATCAGTGTCTTAGTATGTGATTATGTATCCACTTGACTGCAAAAGATATAGCATTTCCCAGTAGAAGTCCTGATCGTAGTATGGTAGTCCAAGAGTGCAAATGGCAAACGTCCGTGCCAATGCTTTTAACTATCAACCATCTTGATGTTTCATCCAAATCTGGCTTTGACTTATTCCAAAAAATGCCTCAATTCTTCCGCTTGTGAGTCTTCCTTATATTCTTCGAAGCCTTGCTTGTTTGGGACCTTGTTTGCTTGTTTCATTATATGTCACATACCGCCGACAAATTAGTTTGCATGATGAAAAAAGAAAAGAGAATTTTTGAACAAAACATATTTTATAATAGCAAAAGCAATGCAGATTTGTCATTTTAAGCTTTCAAAAGGTAGAGGCAAAACACATTAAATGCATATATGTGATTCAGGCCTCAATTTGAATCGCATTGTTTCATTAAATATTAATGCAGTTAACTAGTTTCTGGGAGAGACAAGGCCAGGGCATATGTCCAATTTTCCCAAAACATCTCCTTGCTCTGCATCCCGAATGGTTGAGCTTCTGGCGTAATCACCGAGAATCATATTGCATTTTGCTTCTTCTTCATCAATGAAAAATCCTTTGAATCCCTTCACGAGGTTGGCTGCATTGTCCTCTTTTGATTCCTGAGTGGCGCATGCTTTGACGAATGACTGACTCAGAGGCGGAACAGGCTTTGGTAAAGAAGCATCTTCCTTCCTTCGGAGATTGGTTGATAAGACTTTTCCAAGAAAAGATGATGCCATGATCCGCGGCTTTGGAGGAAGTGCTTCTACTCCAAACGGTGCCCTTACTTGGACTGTAATTATAGGGGTGATAAAGGCCGATGATTCAACCTTTTCCTCTCTGGACCGCACAATGGTTCCTTCCAAGTTGTGTTCTTCGTCAACAGTAATCATGTTCACATTGGTATTGTCCTGATCTAGCAAAGGGTTATCATTTACATTAGAGGAAGGTCCTTTCAGTTGGATAACTCCTTCTTTGATCAATGCCTCGATTTTGTTTCTGAGGGCATAGCAATTTTCAGTGTCGTGTCCAGGAATCCCCGAGTGGTACGCACAATGCTTAGTCTCATCGTGCCATTTTGGAACAGGATTGGGGACATTTCCTGGGATGGGCTGGAGTATTCCTGCGGTTTTCAGTCTTTCATATAATTGGGCTCGAGGTTCGGCTAAAGGTGTATAGGTTTTGGCTGGCTTTCTTTCGTATTTTCTTGCGGGTCCAGGTGCATTTGGTGTATGGACTTGTGGATGAGGCAAGTATGCGGGCTGATATTGTGGGGATTCGGATAGACAGCGCCGAGGCGAGCTATATATTGGATGGGTATGGTAGGCAGGGTAGGGACCAGGTGGGTATTGATAGTAAGGTTGAGGGCTTTGGGTGTATGGGTAATAATAGGAAGGATGAGGACTTTGGTTGTTTTGATTGTAGTAGGAGAGGTGGGGTGATGGCATTTGGTAGGTTGACATTTGATTTGGCTTATGTTTCGAACTGTCACCACAGAGGACACTCCATCTCTCTTCCTCTTTCGCTCCCTCAAATGAGTCCGACCGATTGTCTCACTTGTTGCTTGCAATGCTACAAAGTTTGTAATTCTTCCTGTTCTGATTCCCTCTTCTATGAAATCTCCCATTCTTATAACTTCAGAGAAACTTCGTCCTATGACGCTTATCATTCTCTCATAGTATGTTGCATCTTTCAAAGATTGTACAAAGAGAGTGTTCATCTCACTTTCTTCTATCGGGGGTTGAACTTTCGCTGCTTCTGCCCTCCACTTCATGGCGTATTCTCTGAAGGTCTCTGTGGGCTTCTTTTCCAACTTCATTAGATAAAATCTGTCCAAGACTGTGTCAGTGTTGAATTTAAATCTGTCCACGAAATTTTGTGCCATCGTGCCCCAATTACACCATTTTTGCGGGTTTTGGCTCGTGTACCCGGTCAGTGCTTCTCTGTCAAACTCCTTACGAACAACTTCATTATGATGGCCTGGTCTTTACCTACCCCAATCAGTTTGTCACGGATGATCTTAAATGAGCGTGAGGATTTCCTTTCCCATCAAACAAACCAAATTTTGGCACCTTATATCCTACAGGCAATTCAATGTCGGGATGCATACACGCATCTTCGTACTCAAGTCCTTCATGTCCCTTTGGTTTGGATATTCTTGAATGCCTCTTTTAGGTCAGAATCTCTCTCGCCACACTTTCATCTGCTCGATCCTCACCCGCATGTCCATTTCTTCACACCGCCAATTTCCTCAAGAGCCATGTTTGGTGTCATGATAGTAAAGGTTGGGCTTCCATTACATATATTGGCGGCACATACGCTTCGTGATCAGCGACGTGTGCCATCAATATGTGTTGGTCTGCTGGGTGATTTTGCGTGGAAGGGGTGTTTTGGATGAGTGTGGTAATTTGGGTATGTGGAGTTGTGAATGAGGCCGGATCATTTTGTAGCGGGCTTTGTTGTGGACTTGCTTGCGGGTTAGTGTGTTGTGGATTGGTTTTATGCGTAGTGGCGAATTATCGGGAGGTTTTGGGAAAATGGTTGTTCATGAGATGAAAAAGTTTGCGGTGCAACAGATCCGTCCCTTGTTCAGGAGTGGAGTATTGGCGCTAATGGACAGCCGTGAGATTTTGAGCCGCTCTATCTCGATCTGCATGGTCGCCATCTGTTGTAACAGTTGGGCGATGTATTTTTCTTGGACGGTAGCATTTCTATTTTCAAGCCTCTGGTTCATCTCTGGAAAGAGTGATAAGTTCCAGGCCGCCTGTTCGGATGCATCTAAATCACTATTTTGTCAAGGATTGTGCCTTTGACCTCGTGAAGTAGGGATGATCCGCCATTTTTAGTCAACGCAAATCAACCTTTGGGAAAATAATCTAGACAAAATAAACCTTCTAAAAAAATAAAAAATAAAAATTTAAAGAAAACCAAGTTAGTACAAGGCGAGTAATTATTGCTTTAAATAATATGCACATAGTGAAAAAGCAGGAGAAAACAACAAAATGATTGTAAGGCAATTAAATGCGCATCCTAATATGCATGGGGCCTCCCTTATGCCTGAGGTGGGCCTAAACGCCAGATATGCTTGGGATTACGATGATTTGATCCAAGCTGCTAAACTGCAATGCTTTGTCGGAAATGAGAAAAAATGAATGTACATTTTCCAATTTCAGCATGTCATGATTAGTCTTGGATTAGTCTATCCTTATCACGCTACACATAATATGATGATTGGTCGTTGGGTTGTGAAACCCGTAGACATCTTTGGAGGATTTCTTAATTGTGGAGTCGATACCAATGATCGACCCACCTAAGGTGTATGCATGCATGACTTAAAATAAAGGGTGGTATAGCTCTATCCTAAATTTTCTAAGATTTGGCTGACTAGACTCAAGGTTCCCGAGCGGACTGCTCGAGTGAGAAGGCTACGCGGCCAACCGGATGGTCCGGACGTTCCGTGCATATACCAACTCTCCTAAAAATTTGGAAATTTGAAAGAAGTTTGCGGGTGCGCAAAACACACCTCGCGTGTAATGTGTGATAGTGTCAATTTTCCAGAGTGGAAGAAATATGAGCGAAATGCCAATTTAAGAAAAGCAGTAAGAGAATATAGTAATTAAAGCAGTTATGCATACAAAATTTCAACAGAAAATAATTAAAAATAATAGATCAAATAAGGAGCAATATAAAGCACAATAATGATTAACCTGAACTTGTTATGGTTAAGAACCTGAAAAAAATTCCCCAGCAGAGTCGCCATGCTGTCGCGCCCTATTTTGACCTGCTCGGGTCAAAGCGGAGCGCGGACGTGTTCAGGGTGATTCCTGGGTAAATGATTGAGGAGTCGCCACCTAATTATCTTTTACGGTGAATTAGGACACCTAAATATTTAAACTAAGTGCTGCAATGTAAACTCCAATTTTAAGGTCTGCGAAACTAGCGAGATTCTAGGTAAGGGTTCTTTATTATCCTAAAGGGAAGGGTTTAGGCATCCTTTAAGATCCGCTAACTTGCGGTTATCCGGTCAAACTCAGGTTAATTATTGCTAGAAAAATGCATGTTTTACAAGTATAATAGATTAAAAGACGTTTGCAAATAATTAGAAAAAGGATGCATTTTAAAAGATAGATAAATGTAGAGATTTTTCAAAATATGCATTTATATGATATCTAAAGAGAAATACATGTAGAGTTGAAAAAATATGTATTTTGACAATTGATAGTGAAACAATTTATTTATAATGCCAAAGAAGTAAAATTTTGGGAATCATTGAATTGTAAATTGACAAAAGATAAACTTATTCGTTATGATTAATAAAGCAAATAAAAGATGACAAAAGTTGTTTTGAAAATCTTGAATACGCGTGACGAGCCTAAAATAAATAAACTAGCGAAGGATTTCTAAGTTTGCGAGCCTACAAATAAATAAGCTAGCGACGGGTTTCAAATCTTAAACTAACCTATGAATAAATCCTAAGTTTGCCTATTCTAAGCATTTCAATAATTACATAAGTGCGATAAATAATATTACAATACAAAGCGAGATAAAAGCTGAATTAAAGAAAGAAATAACAATAAATAAACTCCGAGGAATAATTGCCTTTATTTACTTTAGTCCCCTGCAAGTCGCCAAGAACAAACGGTTAGAAACAGTTAAATACAAATAACTTCATATCCGTATTCAAAACAAAGTGAATGCTTTGATCGCGGAGGGCTCGGACTTAAATTTTGAAAAGAACATTCCAATCACGTCGTGGTCGCAAACATATGACTAATGTAGTTTATTTTGATTGCCTCGCCTACTAAACGTGTCGGTCTCTCGGGTGAAATAGAAAAGATCACTATAATCACGTCGTGGTCACAATATATAACTTGTTGGTTATTTTAGTCACCTCGCCTACTAAACATGTTGATCTCGGATAAAAAGGTTTAAGTCTTCATCATTGCCCGTGGTTATATTTCCGTCTTTGCAACTGTAGGCCTCAAAATCGACGGATATTTTTCATCGGCCAGTGTAGTATCGTGTTCAAATCAGTAAAATAAAATCGAATGTAAACAGCAGCAGCAGCAGAGTGTGAGAGCGTAAAAACAGAGGCGTAAAAACAATTTCCAAAATGACGCTGTCTAGTTTAAAACAAGAAACAAAGAGAACAAATATTTGAATGTCAAACAAAGAAACTGAAATAGAAAGCAATGTTTGAAAAATCACGGTGTTCAGATTTAAAAGCAGTAAAAAATGATAAAAGCGTAAAAGCGATGTCTGAAGCGGGAGCAAAGCGAAGCGAAAAGCAGTACCCGAGCAGTCGCGGTATTTATTCAAACAAGAAAACAAAGAAATATCCGTCGCAAGAAATTTAAAACAAGAACTTAATAACAATAATATATCCGCTGTAACGGATGTTCAAAACAGCTTAAACTAAAAACAGAGAAGCGAAAGCGAAAGAAAAGCTCGGCCTCGAATTCAATTTAAATCGGCCTTAATGCGATATTAATAAAACAAGAAACAAAGGCCAAAGAAACGAAAGCGGTGAGCAATTTAAAATACCCGACCCGAGTTCAAATTTCGAAATATCCAAATCGGGTCGACCGACCGAATCGGTGACCGACCGAATCGTTGATTCATACCCAAATCGATTTCAGCACTGGCCAGATAACCAACAACAAGAATATGAAATGCAAGAATTCTGAAAATGTTCAAATCGGTCGACCCGACCGGTCAAGGATCTGACCGGATCGATGATCCAAACTCGAATCGATTTCAACACCAAATTCAGATAACCAATAACAAGAATATGAAATGCAAGAATTTCGAAAATGTTCAAATCGGTCGACCGACCCAGTCGTCGATGACCCGACCGAATTGGAGTTTCAACCCTAATCAAATAATTTCATCAATTTCAGATAACCAATGATAACAACAAAGAAGAATGTAAGAAAATTGGGAAAATCTAAACCGTCGACCCGACCGGTCGATGACTGACCGAATCGTGTGTTCAACCCAAGTCAAATAATTTCATCAATTTCAGATAACCAATGATAACAAACAAAGAACAATGCAAGAAATTTGGAAATTTAAATCGGTCGACTGACCCGGTCAAGAATCTGACCCGAAAATCAGTGATCCAAATCAAATCTTAACACCAAATTCAGATAACCAACATACATAAATATGAAATGCAAGAATTCTGAAAATGTTATCCGAACCGGGTCGACCCCACCCGAAATCAGTGAAGAAAAATCAGAGAATCAAAGGGGATGACAAACCTTTTCGGACTTGATTCTTGAACAACAAAGAAGCCAAAATGCTTTAAACTCAAGAACACAACAAAATATTTATGTATATATGGAATAATCTTTCGAAAATCCTTCCGAAAATCTATTTTTCTCCCCCGAAAATCTCCTCTTCAAATGAAGAACAATCATGGGGTATTTATAGGTGGATTCCCCCCCCAAAAATCGAGTTTGAAATTCGAATTAAAGGTAAAGATTTCTGATTTTTGGAAGCGGATTTTAGAGGTATGGGCGTGGGTCGGTAGCGGGGAGTTGGTGGGGGAGGGGGGTGGGTGTTGGGAGGGGCGAGGTGACAGGGGACGTGGGGTGGTCGGTGGGGGGGTGTGGGGTCGAGGCTTGAGGGTAAGGGTAGGGTTCGGTTCCCCCATTTTTTCTGATTTTTGGTTTTTTAAGGGTTTGTTGGGGAATTAAAAGGGCAAAGGGAAATGGGTTTGAAATTTGGACCGGTTGGTCGGAGTTAATTTGAAGGCCGATTGGAGCACTGAGGAGTTAGGTGGCTCGGCTTTGGTGGTAAGGGAAATAAAAATGGGAGTTGGGCTTTGGTTTGGATGAAGTTGTTAGGTTAGGGAATGGGCTGGGAGTTTATTTTGGGATTGGGCTTGGAGGAAATGATGGTACCCTTCGGTATAAGGGTAGGTTATGTGTTCCTAAGGTAAGGGATCTAAGAAGAATGATCTTAGACGAAGGTCACAATACCAGGTATTCCATTCATCCGGGATCAACGAAAATGTATCATGATCTCAAGGCAAATTACTGGTGGAAAGGAATGAAGAGAGATGTTGTAGAGTTTTTCGGAAGATGTCTTACGTGTCAACAGGTGAAAGCCGAACATCAAAAATCCGGCGGCCTACTTCATGACATTGGCGTCCCCATGTGGAAATGGGAGGCGATTCATATGGATTTTGTGACCGGTCTACCAAAAACACGAGAATGTTATGATTCTATATGGGTGATTGTAGATCGACTTACAAAGTCAGCCCATTTCCTACCAGTCAAGACTACATATTGGGTACCGCAGTATGCACAAATTTATTTGAAAGAAATAGTGAGGTTACACGGGATTTCATTGCAAATTATTTCGGATAGGGGTTCCCAGTTCACCTCACACTTTTGGCAAAGTTTCCAGCAAGGCCTCGGGACAAAGGTCAAGTTGAGTATGGCTTTCCATCCGCAAACCGACGGACAAGCTGAACGAATAATTCAAACATTGGAGGACATGTTGTGGTCTTGTGTGTTGGACTTCCAGGGCAACTGGTTGGACCATTTATGTCTAATTGAGTTCGCCTACAACAACAGTTTTCATGCTAGTATACATATGGCACCGTTCGAAGCATTGTATGGGCGAAAATGTAGGTCTCCACTTGGGTGGTTCGAGGTGGGCGAAACACTACTGTTCGGACCTGAAGTCATTCAAGAAACAAACGATAAAGTTCAGATAATTCGGGAGTGGATCAAGACAGCTCATAGTCGCCATAAGTCTTATGCGGATCATCGCAAAAGAGATGTCGAATTTCAAGAAGGGGAGAAAGTGTTTTTAAAAGTCTCTCCAATGAAGGGAGTGATGCGATTTGGCAAGAAAGGAAAATTGAGCCCAAGGTTTATTGGACCATATGAGATCTTACGAAGGGTAGGAAATGTGGCTTACGAACTAGCCCTTCCACAAGAATTAAAAGCGGTGCATCCGGTGTTTCATGTGTCAATGTTACGAAAATACTTGCATGATCCAAGTCACGTCATCCAACCCCAAGAAATAGTCCTGAATGAAGAGCTTCAATATGAAGAAATGCTGGTAGAAATACTGGATAGACAGATTAAACGTCTTAGGAATAAAGATATTGTATCCGTGAAGGTCCTATGGGGAAATCACTCCACAAAAGAAGCAACCTGGGAAGCCGAAGACGCGATGAAAATCAAATATCCTTTCCTGTTTGAGTAAGGTAATAAAATGTGTTTAGTTATGTTTCATGTGTGTGCAGTCTGCATCAGTCTGCATGTCTATGTGCATGTGTTACGACCTTATTCACATTCGAGGCCGAATGTTGTTTAAGGAGGGGAGAATGTAAAGTCTTCGAAGTTGTGTTTCATGTGTGTGCAGTCTGCATCAGTCAGCATATCTATGTGCATGTGTTACGACCTTATTCACATTCGAGGCCGAATGTTGTTTAAGGAGGGGAGAATGTAAAGTCTTGAAAGTTGTGTTTCATGTGTGTGCAGTTTGCATGTCTATGTGCATGGGTTACGACCTTACTCACATTCGAGGACGAATGTTGTTTAAGGAGGGGAGAATGTAAAGTCCCGTAAAATAAAATAAAAAAAAATAGAATTTCCCTCACATCCCATTTATCATGGGCATTTTCTGCACTTTCCCATAACTCCCTCACATCCCATTTATCATGGGCATTTTCTGTACTTGGTTACAAACACACACACACACACACACAATACAACACATCAAATATACAATACAACAAAAAGGGAGAAAACAGCAAATCAGAAGCAAAACAAAGAGAGGGAAAAAAAAAAAGATTAAAGAGAGCAATTAAGGAGTCCCAAAAAGGTTTGATTGAAGTTGAAGTTTTGTTCGCAATTAATAAGCAGCAAAGGTGAGTTTTCTCACTCAAAGTTCTTAGTAAAATCCTTTATTTTTAAGTTACAATACATGTTAGAATATAATCCGGTTATTGAAAGAATGAGCATGAAATTTATGATTGTTTAATAACTAGTTGGATTGTGCAATTATAATCTGTTATACTGGGCTATACTTGTTAGCATTTGATGAAATTTTACAGAGTTATACATATTTCTGTTACGGTCAGTTTGAGACTTTACGGGGATAAATCCGACTTACGGTTTGAGAGTTATCGCTGTTTGAACATTCTGCCTCGGATCAACCGAAGTCTGGAAGGCAGAATGTATAACGTAAAAACTGTACAAATCGGTAATGAATATGAAAGTTTGTGCTGAATAAAAGTTATAGATTATTGTGTCCTTGACAGTTTGAGACTTTACGGGGATAAATCCGACTTACGGTTTGAGAGTTATCTCTGTTTGAACATTCTGCCTCGGATCAACCGAAGTCTGAAAGGGCAGAATGTATAACATAAAAACTGTATAAATCGGTAATGAATATGAAAGTTTGTGCTGAATAAAAGTTATAGATTATTGTGTCCTTGACAGTTTGAGACTTTACGGGGATAAATACGACTTACGGTTTAAGAGTTGTAACCCTTACAAGTGGAAAGGGCGAAATATTGAAGGAAGAAAATATTATTTTGAGCCTTTTGAACATATGACATATTTAAACAACAAATAAGTGCATTGGATCGGGTTGCACGTACCGCAACAAATAAGTGCATTGGATCGGGTTGCACGTACCGCAACAAATAAGTGCATTGGATCGGGTTGCACGTACCGCAACAAATAAGTGCATTGGGTCGGGTTGCACGGACCGCAACAAATACATAAATGCATTGGATCGGGTTGCACGGACCGCAACATATATATATATATATATAAATGCATTGGATCGGGTTGCACGTACCGCAACAAATATATAAATACACTGGATCGGGTTGCACGTACCGCAACAAATACATAAATGCACTGGATCGGGTTGCACGTACCGCAACAAATATATAAATGCACTGGATCGGGTTGCACGTACCGCAACAAATATATAAATGCACTGGATCGGGTTGCACGTACCGCAACAAATGTATAATATGTTATATGGGAAAAAGAAGGAATACTGATTAAACTAAGTAGTTGTTTTTTTAAGACGACTGGGGAGAAAATTTTGCACGTGAATATTTATTGATTTATTTAATAAAAGGGTTGAAATCTGTTTATTTCAACATGCTTATTATTTTCTTATAATGTGATTGTAATTAAAAATATTGTGAGGTTACTTTGGACTGTAAGGTGAGATTCCCACTCAGCCCCGGATGGTAGGGCTGACTCTTTTATTTAACATATTTCAGGAAGGCGCGATCGAGGAAAAGCTCCGCAAGAAGGCTAGCGATCGTCCCGCAGCCTCATCGTACCACCAATCCATTGTTTCGGATTTGGTGAAAATTTCTCTAGACTAAGTTTGTTTAAAGAATTAAGTTTTATTATCTCGGGGAATGCCCCACATGAGATTGTTCTTCGTAAACTTCAAATTGATTTTTATATATATTATTTCCGCAAATACCTGTCTAATTTAGGAAGAAAATGAAGTAAATGGTTCGCCTGGAAAGGGATAGTTGTCCAGGTGCCATCACGTCCTAAAGAAAGACTTGAGAAAAGTCGGGGCGTGACAATGACGTCTTCAGCGCAGCAACTATCTTTTACAACAACACAACAAATATCTTTTACCGCATCTCAACGACGTCAACAGCATTACAATGACGTCTTCAACGCAGCAGCTATCTTTTACGGCATTACAACAACGTCATTGACGTTACTGCAGCACATCAACTATCTTCAACAGCATTACAACGACGCCCTCAGCACAACAGCTATCTGCAATAGCAAACATCATTACAACAACGTCATCGAGGTTACAACAGCACAACAAGTATCTTTTACAGCATTGCAACGACGTCAACAGCATTACAATGACGTCCTCAACGCAGCAGCTATCTTTTACAGCATTACAACAACGTCATTGACGTAACTGCAGCACATCAACTATCTTCAACAGCATTACAACAACGTCCACGACGTTACATGCAGCACAACAACTGTCTTTTTTACAACGACGTCAACAATATTACAACGACGTCTTCAACACAACACGTCATTTCAGGCGCCCACCTTATAATGCGGGTATTTTAATTTCAGTCAGGCGCCCATCTTATAATGAGGGTACTTTAATTTCAGTCAGGCGCCCACCTTATAACAAGGGAATTTTAAGTTATTTTCTCTACAATTTTTTCTCAGCAGTTATACACTAATTATATCTTAAGCTTTAGTTTGCAGGAGTTTTTAATTTGCAGGAACTTCATCACAGCGTGGGACTATCTCTTACGGCAAACCGAGGCAAATTGGTCAGCGACCTACTTCGAACGTCGATCCGCTCTTTTCCAATAGTTTCTCGCATCTGCGACCAGTGTCATCCTAAGTCGACACTGGGCATTGTTGCTTGAATGTGCACCATCTTTTTGCAACTTCACTTCCCCCCCGGAATTCTATGCAGTCCCGATGATCAGGACAAAATTGGCTACTCAGTCAACTTCTTTGGCAGAAACATCTTTCCTCGTCTCCGTTCAAAGACGGCCATCTCTTCACACCCAATTTTGCACCATCTTTTATGATTTTATTCGTAATTTTTAACATTTTTGACACTTTTAAAACAATTTTAAAATATATATATATATGCATATTATTCTCTTATTATTATTATTATTCGCATTTTTTACTGTCATTTGCATTTTTATCACAATCATAAGTTTTATCCAAAAATTCTATGTTATTTTATTCTCGCAAAATTGCATCGCATTTCCCTTTTATTAAGCATTAAACATTTTACAAATATTATATTTTATTATTATCACGTCGTTATGTTATTTTAAATAATTCACATCTTTTACAAAATATATATATATATATATATATATATATATATATATATATATGTTTTAATATTAAACCCCTTTTATATTTTTCAATTCCTAACCCATTTCATTTTTCCAACCCAATACAAATTCTACCCAAACAAAATTCACAAGCCCAAATTTCAAAATTCGGCCAACCCATTCCCTTACCCTTCCAAGCCCAACCGACTGCCCAACATCCCTTCCCCTTTATTTCCCTTATACCAAAACCCACAAAACAAAACCCAACACCCTTAAACCAAAGCCCCAAACCAAGCCCAATACCCATTTCCCTTTATTTCCCTCTTACACCCAAACCGAGCCCACAACCTGCAGCCCAAACCCGAAGCCCAGTCGACCCATTCCCCTACCTCTTTTAATCCCCCAAACAAATAAAAATCCCAAAAAAATCAAAAAACCCTACACTCCTCTCAACCAAATCCGCCGACCCCACACCCCCATACCGGCGACCCCACGTCGCCGGTCACCCCGCCCCTGCCACCACCCACCCCTGACACCACCAACCCCTCTTCTGCCGACACCCACAAAATCCGCGACCCATACCCACAAAATCCGTAATTGTTAGCCTTTATTTTGAATTTCAAACTCGATTCTTGGGGGGGAATCCACCTATAAATACCCCATGATTGTTCTTCATTTGAGGAGGGGATTTTCGGGGGAGAAAAATAGATTTTCGGAAGGATTTTCTGAAGATTATTCCATATATACATAAATATTTTGTTGTGTTCTTGAGTTTAAAGCATTTTGGCTTCTTTGTTGTTCAAGAATCAAGTCCGAAAAGGTTTGTCATCCCCTTTGATTCTCTGATTTTTCTTCACTGATTTCGGGTCGAGTCGACCCGGTTCGGGTAACATTTTCAGAATTCTTGCATTTCATATTTATGTATGTTGGTTATCTGAATTTGGTGTTAAAATTTGATTTGGATCATCGATTTTGGTAGATTCTTGACCGGTCAGATCGACCGATTTAAATTTCCAAATTTCTTGCATTGTTCTTTGTTTGTTATCATTGGTTATCTGAAATTGATGAAATTATTTGACTTGGGTTGAACACACGATTCGGGTCAGTCATCGACCTGGTCGATCGACGATTTAGATTTTCCCAATTTTCTTACATTCTTCTTTGTTGTTATCATTGGTTATCTGAAATTGATGAAATTATTTGATTCCGGGTTGAAACTCCAATTCGGGTCGGGTCACTGACCTGGGTCGGGTCGACCCGATTTGAACATTTTCAGAATTCTTGCATTTCATATTCTTGTTATTGGTTATCTGAATTTGGTGTTGAAATCTGATTCGAGTTTGGATCACTGATCCGGGTCGGGTCACTGATCCGGGTCGGGTCGACCCGATTCGGATATTTCCAGAATTCTTGCATTCCACATTCTTGTTATTGTTTATCTGAATTTGGTGCTGAAATCTGATTCGAGTTCGGATCACTGATCCGGGTCGGAGCGACCCGATTTGAATATTTCCAGAATTTCAGAACTCGGGTCGGATATTTTAAACTGCTCACTGCTCGTTTCTTTGGCACTGTTTTACTGTTTTATTAATATCACATTAAGGCCGACGAAATTGAATTCGAGGCCGAGCTTTTCTTTCGTTTCGCTTTTTTTTTTTTAGTTTAACTGTTTTAGACATCCGTACAACGGATATATTATTGTTATTAAGTTTACTGTTTTAAATTTCTTGCGACAGATATTTTACTGTTTTTACTGTTTCGAATAAATACCGCTTGTTGTTAGTATTTGTTTTTCTGTTCGATTTGCTCCGTTTTGATTATTGTTTCTTTGTTTTATCATTTTTATCGCTTTAAATCGAATAACCGTGATTTTTCAAACATTGCTTTCTATTTCGTTCACTGTTTGACATTCAAATATTTGTTCTCTTGTTTCTTGTTTTAAACTAGACACCGCGTCATTTTCGGAAATTGTTTTTACGCCTCTGTTTTTACGCTCACGCATCGCTATCTGCTGCTGCTCTTTGTTTACATTCGATTTTATTTTACTGATTTGAACACGATACTACACTGGCCGATGAAAAATATCCGTCGATTTTGAGGCCTACACAGTTGCAAAGACGGAAATATAACTTCTGGGCAATGATGAAGACTTAAACCTTTTTATCCGAGATCAACATGTTTAGTAGGCGAGGTGACTAAAATAACCAACAAGTTATATATTCGCAGCCACGACGTGATTATAGTGATCTTTTTTATTCCACCCGAGAGACCAACACGTTTAGTAGGCGAGGCAATCAAAAATAAACTACATTAGTCATATGTTTGCAGCCACGACGTGATTGGAATGTTCTTTTCAAAATTTAAGTCTGAGCCCTCCGCGATCAAAACATTCATTGTTTTGAATACGGATATGAAGTTATTTGTATTTAACTGTTTCTAACCGTTTGTTCTTGACAGCTTGCAGGGATTAAAGTAAATAAAGGCAATTATTCCTCGGAGTTTATTTATTTTATTTCTTTCTTTAAATTCAGCTTTTATCTCGCTTTGTATTGTAATATTATTTATCGCACTTATGTAATTATTGAAATGCTTAGAATAGGCAAACTTAGGATTTATTCATAAGTTAGTTTAAGATTTGAAACCCGTCGCTAGCTTATTTATTTGTAGGCTCGGTTAAATTCCAACTTAGAAATCCTTCGCTAGTTATTTATTTTAGGCTCGTCACGCGTATTCAAGATTTTCAAAACAACTTTTGTCCTCTTTTAGTTGCTTTATTAATCAAACCGAATAAGTTTATCTTTTGTCAATTTACAATTCATTGATTCCCAAAATTTTACTTCTTTGACATTATAAATAAATTGTTTTACTAGCAATTGTCAAAATACATATTTTTCCAACTCTACATGTATTTCTCTTTAGATATCATATAAATGCATATTTTGAAAAATCTCTACATTTATCTATCTTTTAAAATGCATCCTTTTTCTAATTATTTGCAAACGTCTTTTAATCTATTATACTTGTAAAACATGCATTATTTCTACCAATAATTAACCTGAGTTTTACCGGATAACCGCAAGTTAGCGGATCTTAAAGGATGCCTAACCCCTTCCCTTTAGGATAATAAAGAACCCTTACCTAGAATCTCACTAGTTTCGCAGACCTTAAAACTGGAGTTACATTGCAGCACTTAGTTTAATATTTAGGTGTCCTAATTCACCGTAAACATAATTAGGTGGCGACTCCTCAACCCTTTTCACCCAGGAATCACCCGGACACGTCCGCGCTCCGCTTTGACCCGAGCAAGGTCAAAATCGGGCGCGACAACCAGGACAAGGGTACTTCTTCTAGTTATCTTATTCCTACATAGGATGATTTTGTTGATACTCAACATTTTCCTACAATACCATTAGATTTAGACCAAGAGCTATTTTCTGGAACTCAAGAAGACTTTAATTTAGACGATGATCTAGATGATACACCCACTAATGTTGATGACAACACACCCACTAGTGCACATTCAACTGAAATACCTTCTATTCCCCCTAGTATGAGACGAGGTCCAGCAAAACGACCATTAAAATCAGATGCATGGACATTTTTTGATAGGGACGTAGAGAATCAAGTAGCTATATGTAAAATTTATAAAAATGTTTTAAAATTTAAAACTGGAAAAGGTCACGGTGGGACGGGGGTTTAATTAGACACGTAGTAAGTGCTCATCCAGCTATGTATGCCCAATACCAGGCTTCAAAACCGGGTGCGCAAACACCCGCTCCATCGGGACAAGGTTCACATACTGATACTGTCCCGTACCAAGTACATGGTCAAATTAACCCTATGACGGGGGGAATTGTAGGCTCTAAATACAATAAACATAGAGATAGGGAAGCAATATCAAAATTAGTTGTTGTGGAGGGTTTGCCCTTTTCATTTCCTTCATCTCCCGGTTTTATTCATTACATTAGAGATATATATAATCCTTCTTTTAACGGTTTTCCTAGATCAACTGTTAAGAGAGATGTATTTAAATTCGCGCATGAATATCAACAATATTTACGTTTTTCATTATATCATTTTAATGGCAAAGTATCTATCACGTCTGATATAGGTCGTAGTACTAACAGCCATGATTATTTAACTGTAACTTGTCATTGGATAGATTATAAATGGTCTATGCAAAAACGTATTTTAACGTATAGATATATAGATGATAGGCACACTGGTACTTTTATTGCAGATAATATTTATCAAGTGTGCCATTATTACAGAATAACCGATAAAATTATGACTATTACATTAGATAACGCTTCTTCTAACAATTACGCAATTACAATTTTAAAAAATAGTTTAACTCCATCTTTTCCAGATCATTTTCATATAAAATGTGCGTGCCATATATATAACTTAATTGTAAAGGATGGTCTATCACTTTTTGAAGACATTCTTAGTAAAATACAATTTGCTATAAACTTTATTTTTAAAAGTAATAAAGTACAACGTAGAAAAGAATATAAAAAACTTGTCACGATTGTGGACTACCTTATAGAAAAATTCCACAAGAAGTATCCACTAGGTGGAATTCTTTATACGAGCAACTACTTGTTGCTTATGACTATAGAATACCTATAACTTTATTTTTTAACTCTCATAATAAAAATCCAGCTGATATGATTTTAGATAGTGATTGGGTAAAAAATTTCGAACTTATTGTATTTTTAGAGAAATTTTTTCAAGCAACAAAAGAATTTTCCGGTATATATTATCCTACTATTTCAACTATGTTGTTTTATATAACTCTAATATTTTTATTACTTAGTGAATATGTGGAAAAATCAGCTTATAAGGCAGCTATTAAAAAATATTTGTCAAAATAAAAAAATATTTTATTCCTATTCCCACTATTTATATTATTGGTTCTGTATTAAATCCTACTATTAAAATAGACGGTACTAAATCACTAATTGAAACTATTTACGATTGTATAGAAGTACTACCACCTCCAAGTCCTAAAAATCTAAATCATCCACCACCTATTGAACAAAGTCAAACTAAAGAAGAAGTGTTGTCTAGCGTAGAACACCAATGCAAAAAAATATATAGATTTTATCAACAAGAAAATGCTAGTAACTTACTGGCTTCCATACCATCTTCTTCATCTTCAACACAACCTCACAAGAGACATGTTGTTTCTGCGGCTAGTATTGAAAGCCTCAGAAATAGAATGTGCGGCCGTACCTCTACTACTAACCAAATTAGCGAGTTGGATATTTTTATTTTGCAGGGTTACATCAGTATCAAGAAGTTATCAATGAAGATGGACATGAAGACTTGCTTTGAAATCTGGAGGGGAATGAGAAGACCTTTCCGACACTTTCATTGATGGCCCGAGATGTTTTGAACATTCAAGCGTCATCAAGCTGCGTCTGAAAGCGCTTTTCACGGCAGATATCAAATAGGAGACCACAGACACTCATTAGCCGGAGACAACTTGGAAATTGCAGTATTATTCAGAGATTGGATACGAGCGGAGCGGAGAAGGTGCGGTCAACCGGAGATCAACGAAGAAGAAGATGAAAACTACAACGAAATCTTAACCGAAGGTAGTGGAAGCGACGTGGATCAATTTGACCAACAAATACCAATTCCAACCGAAGAACCACAAGAAATCATCAAGCAATTAGAACAGGTTTTTTTGAGAATGTAATTTTTTTAATTGCTTTTTTATTATGTAATTTGCAACTTTTGGACAACACCACAAAGTTGCAATTTAGATTTTAGACAATTGTATTTGTAATTTTGTATTACAAAAAAATCATATGTCTATTAAATAATATAAGAGGTACAAAAACAGTCTTGAGATGTTTTTATTACACTATCTTATTTTGTTTATTGAGTTTTTTTATACATATGTTATTTTAAAAAAAAAAAAAAACGCCCGACCCCGTCCCGAGCCCGACCCCGCCCCGTCCCGAGCCCGACCCCGCCCCGCCCCGATACCGACGGGATCGGGATCGGGACGGGACTGGAGCAAGTCCCGCCAGACCCGACCTTGACCCCTTCTCCCGTCCCGCCCCAACCCCGCCAGACCCGGCCCGCCAGACCCGAGTCCGGCCCACTGGCCAGCCCTACTATTAATTAAGCAAGATACAAGACGATTTGGAGGTTAAATTGTGCCAAGGTAAAAATACAGGAAAAGTATGCGGAGTCCTGTGTTTACATAACAGGTGTGAAAATTTTTATCCTGCGTGAGGCACAACTATTACTAGTTGTGTGAGTGTATTATTTAATTAATATTTTAATGTGGGATCCACCCACTTGCGTCTTTTTTTCTCTTTTTATTTCATGAACTTTGAAATTAATTTTATAATATATACAAACCATAATAGTTTAAGATATTATTCAGTTTCAATTTCTAATTTTCATTTCTTGCGTGGTTTGATTAAAAACCGATTCAAATATAAATTAAATTAAATTACTTTTTTGGATTTGATTTGGTCGGTTTTAAATTTTTGAAAATAAGAATATTTGATTTTATTAAACACAAACCGAATAAAAAATTCAACTAAACCATCAAATTATATTTACGAATTTTATAATTATTTATATGTAATCTAATAGAATATTATTTCCATAATAATTGTACATCTTCTATATTAGGTAGAATAGATTCCTCTTGTAATTATGATTGATTAGTTACCTAGTTTGTATCAAATTAGATATTCTCGTAACACTATATATATTGTAAATCATTAATGAATAAAAGGAAGGAAGAATATTTCTTACATACAAAAGAAATACGTAAGGACTTTTTGGGCCCAGGTCCCAGCTAGCAACCCAGCAGGCCTGGCAGCAGCAGCCAAGACTTCTTGGGCCACTGCCGAGCCAGTGGTAGCAGGCCCACTCAGCAGTGGCGACCTCGACAGATATCGAGGCCGTGATGCACACTTTTGAGCTTACTCCGTCCGACGCAAATTTGGTACATGGACACTGGTGCAACGTCTCACATGACGTCTTCACAAAGCTCGTCTTGTAGGTGATGAGAAACTCAACAAGTTGGTATGGATTGCGATGAGACTTTCAGCTCGGTGGTCAAACCGACAACTATTAGAATGATCCTCAGTCTGGCTCTTTCGAAGGCATGGTCGCTTCATCAGCTTGATGTAAAAAATGTCTTCCTACATGGTGACCTCAATGATACAGTGTACATGTATCAGCCCATGGGTTACAGAGACCTTACTTATCCTAATCATGTCTGCCTGCTAAGAAAATTGTTGTATGGGCTCAAACAAGCCCATAGGGTCTGATACAAGAGGTTTGCAGATTATGTTTCACATATTGGGTTTTCTAACAACATGTCTGATCATTCTCTATTCATATACCGTCAGGGTAATGATATCACTTACATTCTTTTGTATGTGGATGATATTATACTAAATGCCTCATCCGATGCTCTTCGCAAGTCTATCATGTCACTGCTTAGCTCTGAGTTTGCAATGAAGGATATAGGGCCACTGAGTTACTTCATAGGGATACATGTGACACGTCATACATGTGGTTTATTTTTATCCCAAAAGTGGTATGCTGCAGAGATTGTTGAACGAGCTGACATGTCATCGTGTAGGCCGTCCGCTACTCCGGTTGATACTATACCAAAGTTGAGTGCTTCGTCCAGCAAGCCATGTACCGATCAATCACATTACCCAGCCTTGGGGCCCTGCAATATCTCACATTCACATGCCCCGACATCTCTTATGATGTACAACGAGTTTGTCTATTCATGCATAACCCGATGGAGGATCACATGCATGCTCTCAATTGCATTATGCGTTATATTCAGGGTACTATCGATCATGGTTTGCATTTATATCTGTCTTTGACAACCACTCTTATTTCATACACAGATGTTGATTGGGGTGGTTGTCCGGATATCAGACGCTCCACGTTTGATTATTGTGTATTTTTTGTGATAATTTGGTCTCTTGGTCCTCAAAATTGCAAGCAACCTTGTCCAGATTCAGTGCCGAAGCAGAATACTGAGGAGTTACCAATGTGGTGTTTGAATCTTGTTGGTTACAGAACCTTCTTTTACATCTCCACTGTCCGATTCCGAAGGCGACATTGGTTTATTGTGATAATGTTAGTGCAATTTATCTCTCAAGGAATTCGATTCATCACCAACGCACTAAACATATTGAGCTGGATATTCAATTTGTTCACGAAAAGGTTGCTTATAGACAAGTACGTGTCTTAAATGTCCCGTCACGTTATCAGATTGCCGACATATTTACAAAAGGTCTTCCACTGGTTTTATTTAAAGACTTTCGGGATAGTCTCAGCATACGCCGACCTCCCGCTTCGACTGCGGGGGTGTAATAGAATATTATTTCCATAAAAATTGTACATCTCCTATATTATGTAGAATTAGCTTCTTCTTGTAATTAGGAATGATTAGTTATCTAGTTTGTATCAAAGTAGATACTCTTGTAACACTATATATATATTGTAAATCATTGATGAATGGAAGGAAGAATATTTTTTACATAATATATTACAATAAATTTTATAATTATTTTAAATTATTTAATTTATGTAAAAATAACATGAGATTTTTACCCATACTTTTTTATATTTCTTATAAACATTATTCACTTAATTAAAAGCTTATAGATATATAGACGTTCTTCATATCCAGTAAATTATTACCATAATAAAAGGGCACTAGATGATTAAATGTTAGCAAATAATGACAAGCTCTTTTCTAATGGTAGAAAAAAATAAAAAAAAATAATACCATTAGATTTTTTAAAAATAAAAATCGACCCAAACCAACATCAACCAAACTCGAGAAATGTGTATTATATTTGTTTTGGTTTAATTTTAATAATTAAATCAACTAAATTGATTTGATTTTTATTTAGTCAAAAATCGATCCAAACCAAACAATGAAAAGCCATACACAAAACCTATAAATTGATCACAAAAAATCGACTCAAAATTCGCTACATGAAAAGAAAAGAAGCCTAAAACTAATTAGATCGGCTAACCAAAACCCTCAAAAACCTTTCTCCAAAATTAAACCTTTGAAATACGAAAACGTTCTAAATTATGTTGCAAACATGATCCATGAACACTTTTTTGTAGAATTCTTAGAATGCATTCAATAAAATAGAGAAATAAGATACTATGGAAGAGGAGTGAAAAAAGAAATTAATAGAAGAGGGTGAGTATGAGAGAGAAGAAAGGACACGGTCTTTCATTGTTTGGAAAGTGGGACCTACAGTAGTTCAGGTACTGTAGGTCTCACACAAGTATGAAATTTTTTCAATAAGTTCAGGTACACCTTTATGAAAAATTTTACTCCGTGTGAGGCATAGATAGTGTCAGTTGTGTGATGCTTTCTATGATTGACAAGTGTCCATTTTGGGAAATCAGAATTTACCCAATTTCAATTCATTTTTTTTCTTTTTTTTTTCTTTCACTTTTTAGTTTTTACCACTCTCTTCGTCTCCTCACCCATCGCCACCCCTAGCAAGATCAACTTTTCACACTCTTCTTCATATTTCTCTCTTTAAATTGTTTTTTATTGGTCTTAATAATAACTCTTAATCCAACTAGAGAGCCTGTTGGAAAGTTGGAAATGGCAGTGATTAACCCACAATCTTTATGATTTCTATGTTCTCTCTTTATTTTAATTTGTGTAATGGTAGTTTAAGAAAACAGTAAAAGTGAAGGTGATGCTAGTTGTAAAGTTAAATTAGATTGTTGGGGAACCAAAAATATTAGACACAAATTAGCGAGGGAAAAATCAGATTCTTATATTACTACTTATTTAGGTTCAAGATGAACCTTTACATTGCAGGTGAAGTTTGGATTTGTGGTAACTGAAATTGTATGTAAACAAAGATGAAAATATAGGTGTTGCTTGAAGATTGTGGCAAATTTCACTGTGGCTCGTCGGTGCTGCAAGACTTATATTTTAACGAAGACGATTTTAATCATAGCAAGCCCAAAATTTAAGCATTTGAGAAACGAGTGGCTCTAACAAAAATTAATCATTTCGTAACTTCACTATTCCCTAATAGTTATTTTTTCACTATTAAAATCAACATTACTCTTCTCTTGAGATTATTTTTGCACTATTAACATTAACAATTATTAACTTCTTAAATGAACTTGGAGTATGCAAAATATAGCACTGCCTTTTATTTTCTTAAAAGAACCGCTAATAACAATAATTTACCCCAAAAAATAAGGATATGTTAGATTACCATTTCATTATAAGAACTGAAGGTAGCGAGTATGTGGGCATGGTATTTTTTTCCCGAAGCTTACTTTTACGATTCTCTATTATAACTTGAAGAAAGTAGGTATGTCCTAGAGACAATCATTATTAGGTATAAAATGTACTTGAACATATTCGTATTATTAATAAGATTAATATATTTATGGCATTTGTAATTATTGAATTATTATTTGATTATCTGTAATTATTTATTAATGTGCGTCCCTTGAGCTTACATTGTCATTAATAGAGTGAGATATTGATGATAGAGCGTCACTCTCAAAATAGCCTCGACTAATGATCATCGAGAATGTGATATTGATGATATGTTATAAGTCGACATGTGATCTGCATCACATTTTTGGAGAATGTAGCATGTCTCACATGCTACTAGTAATGGTTACTAGTGATGGACACATAGATACTTTTGAAAAGTATTAGTATTCCCTGCTGATAAACTATTTGTTATACATGTCTAGAGTGTTATCAACATGTGAGAGATAAATGTCCTATGACTTAAGGTCAATATGCACCTTGTTTACAAAGTAAGGTACTTTGACCATGTCCTATGCTTAAACTCCTTATAGGATAATATACAGCTTATGTTGGGTGCATTATGATGTAAACTAAGGTGGTAGTTGGGTCAAGAATAGGATTCATTCCTCGATTGAATATTCGAGAGAGCACTCAACTTCTCAGTAATATTAGGTCGACCAAGTCATTGGCCAATGCAAGAGACATATTTAGAATATGGTCTAGTTGTCGACTAATATAGATGAGATAAAGTGATCAAGCCATTTGGATAGACATGGCAAATACTAAGTTTGATCGAGTGTGTCGCGACTGAAAAGAATTTATCATCTCACATAAATGTTATGTTTGCTGGATTCATGTAAACATACTTTATATATTGAGTTCGTCGTACAACGCAGTCTAGGGGTTCCGTATGGACCTTAATTGGATTAATGTCAATATATGAAGGCTTATAGGGTCACACTATGTCGATTGTCTCTTCGATCTAAGAATGTATGGAGAAAGTATTAAATATTCGATTTGAAATCGAGATATTTAAATTGATAATAGGATATTTTCTATTAGATGAAAATTATTTAATTAAGTCAAAATTGAATTTTGAATTTAATTAAATGTGCTGAATTTATATATATTAACGAAAAACGAGGAGCGTTGGACGTAAGGCGCCATGACGCCTACTAGGTTGAGTCGCGGCGCCGACCCGACAGTGGGCCCAATCAGACTGGCCCACCGCACCTCGAATTTTGGGGTAGGCTTAGAGCCCAACTCTAATATGATTTTGACCTAAATTTTACTATATATACAACACTACCCCATTGATTACAATACTATTATTCTATTAAACAATTCTAGACTTAGAGTCTTGACATCTGTCAAGATTTCATGGCTTTCTTGACAGAGGAATACACCGTAGTAAGGTGCTTGTAGTCGAAGGGTCAATCGCGTGTTCACCTTTAGTAAAAGATTTCAAATTTTATAACATGTAAGTGTTATGTTCAAGTTTACTTTACAGGTTTGATTGTCATATAACCATACCAAAAAGAATTGTTGTGGTAAGAAATAAAATTTTAAACTTTCGCTGTGTTTTACTTGTGTTTTTGAACCCAACAATACCTACACTTGATTCATATAATTCATAAAACAACCAATGGATATTTAGTTCTCAATTGTAGGCTGGTTGTTATCGTTGCTCCCATGTTTTCATCTCCTCCTACAAAAAAAAATCATATGAAATACTCCTATCGTAGCAAATCAACATTTCTGACTTTCCGAGAGAGAAGCGCACTTGCAAATAGTAGAAGAGAAAGAAAGATATGAAAATCTTTCTAAATCACTTCATGTCAGCGGGGCCTTCAAGCATTCGAAATATGCCGTGATTGAAAATGACATAGCGTTCCTGATAGAAAATGACAACTCCTTCAGAAAAATAAACTTATTCAAGTCCCCCCCCCCCCCCCAAAGAAGCCACTAATCTAATGTAATAAGGGCCAATGGAACATGCTTATACTAGGCCAGTAGGGAATTAGGCTCTCTCATTGCTTCTTTCATTCCATCTCTGCTCATCTTCATCAAGTTCTACTGGGAATAAGATATAGTGATGACGATAATTCAATAACTAATAAAGAAAATAACTCACTGAACTGAACCATCTTTCACTAAACAAAACAAGCTTAAAATTGGCCTTATTCTTGAACAAACCTTACTGTAGAAAAAAGGATTCGCTTTCCCAGTTGCCCTTCTTTCTATTTGCTGCAGTAAATGAGACTGAAAGTTGGATTTCCTTTATGACTTTCGCTCCGCTCTTTCCATATATATTTCAAAACCCGGTAATTCCATTGCAGTTTCTTTTCTAAAAAAAAAGAACCTAATGGATCGAACATATGATGTACTTGATCGTTTAAATCAGATATCTATTTCGATACCACGAGAAGGGTTTGCTACTATGGTCAATGCAGTGAGATCAATAAAATGAAGAGAAAAAGGTGAATAGCAAAATTACTGATTGGACCTACAATGACATTTGTCTAATATATGGTGAGCCTCACACACCTTTTTGTTGGTTGTGCCTCACCCATAATAAAACTTTTCCACCTTTGTCACTAATTAATTTTGTGGGACCCATTCGTCGTACTTGCACCTCCCCCTAATCCTCCTGTAGGTCACACACTAAGTGTGAACTTTGCTCGATCTCTTTGTAGCTTGCAAGTAGTTAAAGTAACAGTAGTAATAGAAGGAACTCGTAATCGTGTTGATAGGGCAAATTAATCGAGATAATTCAAGTATCCAAATCAGACCGAACGGCGAGAAATTGTCGGTATCTCGCCGTCGCCGGAAAACAGATCTCCGTCTCACTTTTTCACGACTTCAGCTCTTTCTTCCTGTTTCCGTTACTGGTACGCATATTTAATCTTCATTTTCATTTCTCCTTTACTGAATGAGCGTGTGTGTATTGGTGTGAGGACATATTATGTGTATATTTTCTCATTTTTCTCCTTAGAAAGTCATTTTCGCGCTGATGTTCCTTGTATTATCAATATTATCTGTTGCTTTTCTGTATTGTTGTTATTATTATTAGTATTTTGTTTTGCTCGCTCACATGCTTAGCTTAATCGGCTTCGTTTCTTTTTTCTGTTCATATGTTATTCTATTTTTTATTTTATTTTTCAGTTTGTTGCTACTAGTTGCACCTTTTTGAGTTAGCTTAAGCTTTTTATTTCTGCATTGGTTTAACATTAAGAAAATCCGACTGTTCAGGAGTTAGGACTGCTAATTTCATGTTTATTTTGTTACCATTACCTGTTGCTAGTCGTATGTCTGTCCAATTATGTTAGTTCTACAATAAGGTAAAAGTTAAGTTGCAAAACGTGAGTTTGCTGAAACGTTTCGTATAAACTCCGTTAATGAATTTTGCATTTACTGCAAGGTGCAGATTGGCAAAATGTGAATCCTTTTTCTTAAACTATGCCCGTCACTAACCATTAGCTTCTTCTAAATCTTCTTATGGAGTCCCCTGGCTTAGCCGGATACGGTTATTATATACATCAGATAGATTGGCATGTTGTATTTTGCAATCTGTAATATCTCATGCATGCATCTGTGTGTGGATATTTATAAATTGACCAGATAATCCAGTTTACCTGTTTTAGTGCTTGCTTTGATTTATCAGGTTGTTTTGATAGTGTTGTTAGAAAATGAAGATTCCTTCTGATATTAGTAATTTGATATGTCACACATTTATCTCCAGATTTTATGAGTCCATGTTTCTATAATGGCATATGCAGAAACAAGGCTGGTGCATTACAATCATCTTTAAGGAATGAAAACGGCTGTTGAACTGAAATTTCACCTCATACCTGAACAAAGCTCCTGGATCTGAGTTGATTGATTTTTGGATTTGAGGGAATTTCATTGTAATAGGGAGGTGGAGCCATTTTGGATCGCCAAGTAACTTAAAATGATGATCAGCAAACAGCTTTTATTGACTTACTTTTATCTCTTTGTTTATATTGTGCTTTCATCAGGAGTTATTTTGTATAACAAGGTATGTGCCATTTTCCAAGTATTTCATGAGTGTCTTCGACTTCATTGGATTCATGGATCATTCTTTGTCAGTTAGAATATGTTAATGTCTATAGCTTCAATGCATTTAAACAACCTCAGAAATAAAAGAAATAAAATAAAAAAAAGGAAAAAGAAAACTACATATTAAAACTGTGGTTCAGGCAATCTCTGAGACGAAAAAGTGTCAAGCTGCTATCATTTATTGCCATGAGCTTCCAAGGAAAACTTAGTAGGGTCAGGGAGTGGGTCACTTACATTCTTAGGAAGCCAAAAGGAGGAGGGTGGTAAAAAATGCAACTATTTGCTGCTAGTCCAAATTCAACTTTCATAGCCATTCCTAACTGAACAGAGAAGGGACACAAGTTTCCTTACTTTCCATTCAACTAACCAAACAACATGAAGGGAAGAGCAAATCCTTTATGAGGAACTGATGTTTTTCTTTTGAGAAATTATCTAAGACCGATTGTCAGTGCGAGGAAAGCTCTTACACGAGGCATTTTGGGAATAAAAAATAAATGAATAAATAATGAGGGAGATTTGGAAACCAATGATGTGGGTGCTGAGTATTGTTGATTCAGATTTGGCCCCATTTGGTCGTAGAAGGTAGAAAATTTCTTGGTCAACTGTGTTCTAGTGTTTGTTTGTGATGTATAAACTAGGAAGCTATATTGATCCGGTAGAATAAGGTGTACATTTTTCAGAGTGCCACTTCCTCGCTCTACTGCGCCCTTGCCGCATAAGCATACTAGTGTCTTGGCTTTTCCAATATCATGCATTATAGGAGTGAGCACACAGCAGGGCTTGTCTTATAAACTTAACTTGCTTAAAACACATCCCAATGATGGATTTGTATGTATCTTGCCTTCTACTCCACTACCACAGCTCAAAGTAAAGTGGCAATGGTCTTGGTGGGGGTGGGGTTTTTTCTTTTCTTACCAGTCTGTATTCGTGCATTGTTAGCTTCAGAGAAGTTTCTGTTGGATGCACTAAATCTATGACTAAGGTGTAATTCTTTTACTTTTCAATATCATCAATACAAACTCACAATTTTTCTTCTGCTATTTATTTTATGTTTTTGCAGTGGGTACTTTCACCAAAATATTTCAATTTCCCATTACCAATTACACTTACCATGATACATATGGGCTTTTCAGGCTTAGTGGCTTTCTTTCTTATCCGTGTCTTCAAGGTATGGTAGTTAAGAATTACTGAATTACATTGACATTTTTCTAGTACTCTTTCTCATATTTGCTCTTCTGGATGATGACTTCTTGCTACCTAATTATTGTTGACACTGTTGTCTAAATTTTTGCTATATTGAGATTGCTACATGTTACATTTCAACCAGGTTGCTTTCAATAGGTTAGCATGGTATACAATTTAGATGATCCATGTGTTAAAAGGTCCAGGATTTTCTTCGGATGTTGTCACATACTTATTTTGTTCTGATATTGTTACAATCGCATCTACAAATACACCATGACCATTAAGCTTCCTGATAAAGCCATCTTGTCTAATCAAACTTTAGTCATAGCAGGATCGAGCCCCAGCCCCCTACACACACACGAAATTCTTTTTGCTTCTTCTTGAACTGCTTATTGTCTTTAAATTACTTGTAATTTCTTGAGTAGTTATCAGATACTCCTTTAGGCCCTTTTTATCTGTCACTTTAGCTAAAAGAATTTGGTCCAAAATATTTGTCACTTCGGAAACCAAGAAGATATTAATTTTTCTTCTAATTGGGCCACTCCAATAGGGCATGGAGTCATTAGTTACTCAAAATATAAGGGTGGTTTAGTCACATACCCCTTATGATTAATGCTATTAAATGGTTTTCTTAATGAGTGTGCTAAAGCCTTAAATGTCAAACAAAAAGGACTGTAGGGAGTATAAGGTTAAGCATTTCAGTCTCTCTTTAATGCATTTGTATTGACCTGCCAGGATAGAAGTGCCTTGCCTAGTGTCTTTTTTGATTAAAAGGTTCATAATTTTTATCAGCAGCTTGTTACAATACTTTGACAAGTAGAAAAAGCTATTTCCGTTGACTTATATTTAGGGGGTATATCTATGGCCTGATAATTGTTTTTCTCTGCATTGGCAGTTTGGTAATCGTATCTAAATCTTACACAAGTAATTTTTTGGCAAACAAAACCTACGCAACTCATATGGAATTAGAGTCTAATGCTGTATGTTAATTTGAAAGAAAAATTCTTGGACAGATTTTGACTACATTAGATTCATTGGTCTATTTTGAGGGTCATCCTAGTCACTCTTCAGCAGGATCTTTAACATTGTTGATGAATTCAATCTTTGTTTGAGGAAAGTACTGTGCTGGTGAAAACTTATCCTCTTTTTACACTGCCCTTTGGCCTTGGAGAGAAGGTTGTCGGCTTTAGCTTCTGAATTTGGTTCATTTTTTACTTTGTCTATATTGGCAAATTAATTTTTGATGTCTGATCTTACTGCTTTAATTCTCGTATTAAGGGTCATCTGGCTTTCCCTTTTAATTTATGATTATCTTTTGCAGGTTGTGTCACCTGTCAAGATGACTCTCGAAATGTGAGAATTGCAGATTTGAACTGCTTTTACTTTGAAACTTATCTTTATTCTCATTTCTCCATTTATTATCGAATTTGCAGATATGCGACATGTGTTATTCCAATCAGTGCTTTCTTTGCTGCAAGTCTTTGGTGAGCTCTCTACTTTGAGGAGCTAGAATACTTGCTGGCTTTTCTTACGGGTTCTGTCATTCATGATCACTTGTGACTTGTTAGTATGATTCATTTGAAATTGGAGAGTTTCCTGTTAGACGTACTTTGTTATATTTTTCTTCATATTCATCTGGAGCTTAATATAATGTGCTACTAACAATGTTTCGTCATAAAGTTTGACACTTGTGAGCATTGATCTTCCATACGTAGATACACCACTATTTCACCCTGGGTTGGTCTGGTGGAAATGGAGGTCAAGAATCTGAACTAATTGAAGATTTCCCCTAATTATGAAAGCTTCCGTATCTGCAGTGCCATCCTTTACATGGCTGATCAGTTTCTCTCATTGTCTGATCAAACCTAAAATTGATGTTTCCTTACCTTTAGACATTGCTTGAGCTCACATTTCATGTTTTTCCCACAAAACAACAACAACGGGCATGCACATACAAGCGTAAATGTTCTACATTAAGACCAATGAGATTTTGAATCTTTTGCTTGAAATTACTGAACTGCTTTACCTGCTGAGAGACCTAGAAATATGAGACTTGCAGTATACTGGCTTACTGGCTATCTCCTGGATGCTTTCATCAAATAATTCACAGTTATAAATAGAAAAGGCCCGTATCTGCTCAATTGTTATCAATATCAATTCAAATGGGATGAATCTACTCACACTTGTTATTGTTTAATTCTCTTTTGCTGATGACACAGAAGTCCTTTTTTTTGGGTATCCTTTTAGCTCTTTTTTTAAAACTAATTTCAGAAATGTAGGCATTTCATATTTCAGGTAAATGTGAATAGTAATAGTTGATTTCAGACTTCAGAGTTATCCTATACCTTTTTACTTGTTTATGTTGGTGGGTGGATTCTTTAACTTCTCGTGGTCCTTTCTTTGACACTTCTTATTTCTGAATTAAAGTAAAGATGAAAGTATACTTAGGCCAGAAATCGGTATGATGATAAAAATGGTGGACACCTCCATCTGTGGGTCATCATGATTTTTTAGAGATGTCTATTGGACGGGTAATGCGCATACTCCCTGCCATGCAGTGTAGCCGCCACACACAACAATGAGAATTTTCTACTCACCACTGCTGACCCTGCAAGCCCATATGGGACCACACAAAATCCACATGAATTTTTCTTTCTCAATTTGATATTTTTATTTGATCTTTTCTAAATCTTCTCCTGCAAATAATCTTTCTAATTTCAAGGTATTTTTCTTAAAAGATAAAGAAATGTATAATTATGTTCAGCCAAAAAATGTACTGCATTACCTGCCCCGCAAATCACTCTTCATAACCATTTTACCCTGCCCCCAGGAAACAAAAAGAAAAGAAAAAGTATCATCCTGTGCAATTGCCATCTATTGTTCTTTGGCATGGCAGGGTAATTGATTTTAAACTTCCTTGTCTCCTTGTTCCTCACACTCGGAGGTTCTTAATTTCTAGGAGAGAATTATGGTTGCGGATGATTCTGTTTCAGTTAGTGAGTTGAGGCTATGAGGTTCAAATAATTTATTTCTGAGAGGTGCATATTTTGTGCTCACAGGTTTGGCAACACCGCATATTTATTCATTTCTGTGGCCTTCATCCAGATGCTCAAAGCTTTGAGTACGTCTGTATACTGTACTCTTTTCTAGTTACGAATTCCTGTGCTTGGGAATCTACTGAATTATTGTAGCTTTCTCTGTATTGAAATGACAGTGCCGGTGGCCACCTTTGTCATGGCTGTTATTTGTGGAACTGACAAACTAAGATCCGATGTATTCTTGAACATGTTTTTGGTCAGTATTGGTGTTGTAATATCATCCTATGGGGAAATTAACTTCAACATAGTGGGTACAGTTTACCAGGTGACTGGGATATTTGCTGAGGCTCTTAGGCTGGTGTTGACTCAAGTTCTTCTCCAGAAGAAGGGATTAACACTCAATCCTATCACCAGTTTATATTACATAGCTCCATGCAGGTATTCTTCTTCAATCTTCTAAGGTTGACTTATCTGTTTTCATTTGGTCAAGCCTGTGTTTTGTTCAGATCTGTATGATGAGTTAGAACTTGGCTGTCAACGATTCTAAGCCTTCCCCATGCTCACCACAGACTCTGGGATTAGGGAAAAAGGGACAGCAGGCAATAATACCTTTCCTTAGATTGATATCTTTTAATGGGTTGGAGTAACTTCTTGAATGCTCCCGATTACAGTAACTGCTGATACATTCATATCATCCTACTGCAGCTAAAGTCTGTTGAAATGTGAATCGTATTATGTAAAAGCTTAAGCAATTAGAGGAAGGAAACTTCTGTACACCTATTTATTTATTTTTATTTTGCAGTAGAATTAGATATAACAAAGACATTGAACCTTGACATTATACTGGATCATTCATTTGTTACAATCTTCATAAACAATTGTAAACAAAGTTGAAAGGTCTTGCATCATGGTTGGTAGTAAACTTGGTATAGAAAATTGATGGATTTTATGATTAACTGTTTTTGGCTGCTGTGTTGCCAAAGTAGATTTATGTGTTCATGAACAACCATTCTAAACGAGGACAAAGTTAAAAATTTAACAGATTCTCTGGTTCCAAAAACATGTGTGTGCTGCTTCTGGGTGACCATGGCACTCTACATAACATTTGTAGTCCTCATAACTTTTTTGTTATTCCGCATTTGTTTTGATTGTCTACATGGAATTGTACTTAAAGGACATATATTTTGATGAAATAAGGCATCTAATCATTTCTTGCTTTATTTCTAAAAGGATATAGTTTCACATTGCTTTATTAACTTTAGAACTGCATCCATTGTGATGGATAAACGGGTTATGTTTCTTATACCATAACTTGTCTAATATATTTTTAAGAAACAAGAGATATTATCTTAAAATTTGTGTTACTCCCTCTGTCTCAATTTATATGACACACTTTCCTTTTTAGTCAGTCCCAAAAGAATGACACCTTTCCTTATTTGGTAATAATTTAACTTTAAATTTTACCTTTTACGCTTAATGAGACGATCTATAACTATAAACACACAAATATCTTTGGCTTATTTTAGACCACAAGATTCAAAAGTCTTTCCTTTATTTCTTAAACTCCGTATCAAGTCAAAGACCTTCATATAAAATGGGACGGAGGGAGTAATAAATAGTCCTGTGTGTAAATATTTCCTGCATGCCATGCATAAATATATCTTGGCAGTTGTGAAGTCAAAAAAGTGTTGTTGATGTTGACAAGGTGGATATCTACTTGCTAGTTTGATTGTGGCAGTGTTGGTATCTGTAATGTGAGTGGTTTCCTCTATACATAGAGGTAGAAGGTTTATCTGTATGCTGTGATATGCAATGGCTGTTTTACGTATTTGCTTACATTTTCCTCCAAAGTGAGATATAGTTTCTATAAATTACTGGTTTTGAAGGCAAACATTCTGTGTTCGCGATAAGTGAGTATTTTCCTGTATTTCAAATGTCAGTCTTCTGTTGTCTAGAGTCTCATGCAAGTGATATTGTACTGCTTCTTGAGGTACTTATCATTTTATGTTTTAATATGCAGCTTCGTCTTTCTTTTTATCCCATGGTATCTTCTGGAGAAGCCTGAAATGGAAGTCTCACAGATCCAATTCAATTTTTGGATTTTCTTTTCAAATGCACTTTGTGCACTTGCTTTGAATTTCTCAATTTTCTTGGTGATTGGTAGAACTGGTGCTGTAACCATTCGAGTGGCTGGTGTCTTGAAGGATTGGATATTAATTGCCCTGTCAACTTTAATTTTTCCGGAGTCAACGATTACCACTCTTAACATTACAGGCTATGCCATAGGTAAGCTTACTATTCCTTATTTATGGGAACTTTATGCTAAAAACACCAAATTGATGAAATTTTGATTTTGGTTAGCATTATGTGGTGTTGTGATGTATAACTACTTGAAGATCAAGGACGTACGAGCAGCCCAGCTTCCTGTAGATAATGTCATAGATCGAACAGCTAAGGTCAGCTTTTGTTCCGACTTTTAGACTATGTCAGTTTTTATATTTCATTGTTTTCTTGGTCTGTTTTCTAATTTCCCAAGAGGAACATAAGCATATTTGGATGCTTCTTTCAGTTCCAAAAAAATATTTGGATGCTTCTTTTGTTTCTTTGGGAGTTGGTGTATCTTGTTTTAAGCATCAAAACTGAAATATATAAGAGTTATCATCCTATTGTGTTTATAATACAGACGCTGCTTAGAGAACATTTATAAATATTTCACAAATAACAGATGCTTATAAACACTTGATGCCAGCAATGGATAAGCTTACTATTATATCTTCTGCCTCTCCCATTTTTGTTTCCCCCTTTCTGGTTGAGTTCAAGATTATTTGTGGGCTCGTTCTATTGTTTTAGGTCTTATCTTTTTCCTTTTGTGAGGGTCAAGGGTGTGGTTTCCGAGCCTAATTGCTTGTGTGCTCGTCAAATTTAAAATGAACGACCGTGAAAAGAAATATATTTGATTAAGTCACATGCACCCAAGGGTGGCATAGCGTTCAATGAAGTCGGTGAAAACTATGGGTGCGCAGAATTATGCTGTACAAGTATTAGAATAAGGTAGCATGTACCTGGTACCTGGTGAAAAGTCGAGGTGCGCTATTGAATATTTGACGAGACATTTTGTACCTTGGCCTGGACACCACCTTTAACAATAAAGTGGTCACATGATTGCTTAATTGACTGTCTTTGTTAATTGTGAGAGTTTCGGCTTTCATATGATTTTCCTTGGGAAGAGTGTTGCACTATTAAAAGTATGTCTTACCTGCATTTTACCTTCTACAGGAGCTTAAGATGGAGAAGAAGTCATCTGACCTGTACTTGCCAGATGATAATGCTGATAGTACAAAATCTTTAGATTCAACAGTGGATGAGGAAGCACCTTTTATACCATCAACTAGGGTCTCTCATCTTGGGCGAAGCAACCTCTCATCGTGAGCATTATAAGTTCCTCGAAATGTCATTTTTGGTGCAGTTTCAGTTGTCAGATTATAGATCAAGCGGATTGAAGAGAGCAGGTCTTGTGTATACTCCCCTCCCACCATTTTGCTAGGAGTTGCATTTATTTGCGAAGTGCCTAGTGCTTTTAAAACTTAGGTCATATGTTGTAATATTTTAGGGCAATTGACATTCAACGAACTATTATTCTTTTATTCACATAACACTTTCAAGCACATATGCAGTCTTTTATCATAGATGCAATTGGATCGTGCTTTGACAGTATATATAATTCATTCTTGAGAGTGTTAAGTTCGAACCATATTTAACAAAACATTCTAAAATTTTTATTTTATTTTATATTATGTCTTTAATTATTTTTATATATTTTCATAAAAATATGAGATACACAATCAACATACGTATATATAAACTAGTATAAAAAAACAACATGAGCTTATACTAATTTTTTTGGTATAACATAATCTTTTTTCATGCGTAGTAGAACACAATCAATCAATATAAGAAATAAAAAGGGGCTTGATGGGATGACATTGCTACACAACCGATTTGTAGAGTTTGAATCCTAAAAAACTTCTTTGACGGGAGCGCTTTACTCTCTTGATGGGCCTATTTGACACAATTTCAAATTAATTGGGCAGTAAATTATGTACAAAATGATTTCTAAAAACGGATATATGAAGTGAAAGTTCAGTACGTGAGGCATGAGGCTGGTGCGGAAGTGAGCCTTGACACTCAGACCATCCAAAAGAGAAGAAGTTTCAAGTATCTTGGATCTTATTCAAGAAAATGAGATTGATGAGGACGTCACACATCATATTAGTGCATAGCAGATAAAATGGAGGCTCACATTCAGAGTCTTGTGTGATAAGAAGATGTCACTAAAACTTAAAAGCAAGTTCTTCAGAGTGGTGGTTAGACCAACTATGTCGTATGTGATATAGTGTTGACCAGTCAAGAACTCTCACGCTCAGATGATGAAAGTTGAGGAAATGAGAATGCTGAGATAGATGTATGTGCACACGAGGAGAGATAAGATCAGAAATGAAGATATCTGTGACAAAGGGGCAACCAGTTGAGTTGAATTGAGCCGATTTTTCTTACAATACCTGTCAATGCTATTGAATAGACATGAGTCTAACCGAGTTTACATAATCCAACCAAAATGAATCTAAGTGTTCTGTTTTTGTTTTGGTAAGTGTCCTTGTAAGATAACCATCATTGCAGAACAGTGTGGACGGTGAAAGTTTACATCAACATAGATAAGGCTCGTTTGTTCAACAGAGGGCAGCCACGTTGAAGTTTGTTTCAGAAGTATTTGGGAGAATTGAACTCAAGTTCAAGTAATCACCAAATTGAAATAGTGATTTGAAAGTGTAGTGCAATTTCAAGTACTCTTTTTTCTCACTTTCACTCGCAAAATTTTAATTTTTGTGAACTTCTATTTCAGAAGAACTACAACTATCCAAATACAAACTTTCACGAATTCCTTTACATTTCAACTTCGAAGAATCTTTTCTTTTTTCAGCGTCAACTCGATTTTTGTCAAGCAGAACAATTTTGATTGTTGATCTTTCGTTTTTTCATGTAACCAACCATTAGCGGCTTAGCACCAGCCATAGCTCCATTTTTAGTAGAAACTGTGCCCAGTGGCTACTTTTTGGTCATGTCTTTGGAACATAGTCAATGTTACGGAGTTCCAAATTCCACAGGTGAAATTCCACGAATGTCCTGGCATTTCACATGTGGAATTTAAAATTCCATGTCAACGGCTATTTCCCAATTACATGAGCCAAAAAGTTGCTATTTGTGAATTTTAATCCCCATTTTTATTGAATGTCTCCAAAGCGCCCAGTTGTAGCTTCAAATGTAAATGTTTGTGGCTTTGTCTCATGTGGATTAAATACTCGGCCCAAAATTTCCAAGCCTGTACACTTCACTGATTTGGAAAATACAGCAACAGTGTGGATATATATAGATGAGACTGAAAACCACCATCTTATCCACCATCATCGTCATCAAAATCTAAGAAATGCAACTATTTTGATATGTTTTAAACTACTCATCGGTGTTTAATTTGTCTATTATACATCAATAATAGCTGGAACTTATTTCCCTCGACTCATGGATGCAGCAAAATTGTGGTGCAATAAAACGTACAATTGTATAGGTAAGTTCCCACTTAAATCCTTGCTCTTCCTTTTTCTGTATTATCGATGGTGGAATAACTTTGTATTATGCAACAAAGTTAGAACGTCCATATTGGTTTAGGAGATGGATTGTTGTCTCCATAGACGGATATACCTTGCTCCAAGTGGTGTCTGAGATAATATTGACTCGTCAATTCTTTTTACAAGATACTTATTTATTGATAATAAGTAAAATGAAAACATTGGGTATATATTATATGAAAAATGACCCTTGTTAGTGTAATTAATTATTCAATTGTTCGCTTCTTTAAATGTTGATATCGAGTATCTTGCGAAGGTCATTGGTCGTCTCTTACGCAATCTTTACGTCATAGTATAGTTAGCTTTTAGAGTTGAATTACACACACGGTTCATGGTCCATAAATCTTTAGCCACATTCCTTTTCTTGATTTACCCAATACTAAATCTTCTTTTTAACTTGTTTATACTTAGAATGCTGTTAGATTCTCATATTGATTAAGGAAATAATTATTATCTCATTATATGATCCGAGATAATTCTCACTTTGTGAACATCCCAAAAAGAAAAAGGACCTAGTAGTCAAGTACACAAAATGTTCTAGTGATTGTTATATATCATGGCAGGGACCTCACATCGAGACTTCAACATTTCCCATTTTTACACAGATGTTGGCAGCAACCCGTTTTTCAGCCCTTTAATTCCTCATTTCTCCAGAGTGTGTCTTGTAGACGAATCCACCTCAATGCAACAAAGGTATCTTTGTCTTCCCCGCTGTATTAGAACCGATTAAATAACTTATCAATTACGTGAAAATATTTTGTATATAGTAGACCCTGAGTTTTGAATCCAAGAGCCCGATAACATATTACATTTAGTTTAACTTATATACATGATTGTGCAAAGAATTTTACACTATCAGAATATATTGACTTATTTTTTCAGGTTACTAATTTCACTTTTGAACTATTAAAATATTTTAACTTATTTTGTCGCATAACTTGCCTAATTTTCAAGGTCACTAATTTCACTTTTATGGATGACAACCTACATTTGTCTTTAATTTCACTTTTTATTAGTAACTCTTTTAGTATGTAGAAGTTAAAACTTCACTTATGTTTATCTATAATAGGCCTGCAACACTTCACTCTATTAATTGTCTTTTTTCTGTTTGTTTGTGTAAATTAATCAGACATTAGCTACAAGAAGGAGAAGAACAAACATAGAGACACACACATGTGTGCTAATGGAACCTGGAAAGTCGGAGGAGTTTGTAACTGAGGAAGAATTAAGGGACAGGTTAAAGGGTTGGCTTGAAAATTGGCCAGGCAAAGCACTGCCACCAGATATTGCAAGATTTAGAAGATACTGATGATGCAGTACAATACCTAGTAAAGGCTGTGTGTGAACTTGAAATTGATGGAGATGTGGGTTCCATTCAGTGGTACCAAGTTCGTTTACAGCAAGACATGACATGATTAGTGACTAAAATCAAAGCCTATGCCACCTACTATTTCTTAGTTACTTGTTCATTAGTCATTGGAATAGAATAATATTTACTATTCTCGCATTATTGGTACTATTTCCTCCGTCTCAATTTACTTAGCACTGTTTGAAGAAGCGAATAACAACAACAACAACAACAACGTACCCAGTGAAATCCCACAATGTGGGTCTGGGGAGGATAAAATGTATACAGACCTTACCTCCACCTTGGTAGGTAGAGTGACTGTTTCCGGGAGACCCTCGGCTTAAGACAAAGTATAATCAGGCAAAGCAAGCAAAGCAAAACAAAGTATGAGAAACGGTCAGACTCAGACGAGAAATTAAAGCATTATGGGCATGCAGATAGTAAAAATCAAATACGCAATGGTAGCGCATTCTAACAACAGGAAGCAGTAGCTAACATGAAGCAGTAGCTAACACAACTAAATAAGATAAATAAATTACACTAAAGAACACATAGCAGTAGGAATCAAACTACATAGTACTATAGCGCAATAATGTGCCTATAAGTGTGACAGACTAATCGAGCCTACAATAATAAGACTACACTATTATTTTGTAAGCGTAAAGAGGACTACACTCGACTACCTACTACCCTTCTACCCTAATCCGTGTCCTCTACAACCCCTATCTAAGGTCATATCCTCAGTAAGTTGCACCTGCGCCATATCCCGTCTAATCACATCTCCCCAATACTTCTTTGGCCTACCTCTACCCCTTCTAAACCCGTCCATAGCGAACCTCTCACACCTCCGCACTGAGGCATCTGTGTCTCTCCTCTGCACATGCCCGAACCATCACAACCTCGCTTCCCGCATCTTATCCTCCACCGAGGCCACTCCCACTTTATCCCAGATATCATCATTCCTAATCCTATCTCTCCTTGTATGCCCACACATCCATCTCAGCATCCTCGTCTCCGCAACTCTCATATTTTGTATGTGCGAAGTCTTGACTGACCAACACTCTGCCCCATACAACATAGTCGGTCTAACCACCGCCCTATAGAACTTGCCTTTAAGTTTAGTTGGCACATTTTCGTCGCACAAGACTCCAGATGCGAGCCTCCATTTCTATCCTTATATTGTTCCAATAATCTCCTCAATAGATAAATGGCTTCCGTAGTTGATCGTCCAACATGAATCCAAATTGATTCTCGGAAATAGACACAACCCTCATCATCCACCCTCTTTCAAACTTTCATCGTGTGACTTAGTAGTTTGATACCCCTATAGTTGTTGCAATTCTAGATATCACTATTGTTTTTGTACAACGAGATCATTATACTCCACCTCAATTCTTCAGATATTTTAGTTGTCCTAAAAATGACATTAAACAACCCAGTTAGCCATTTCATACCTACTTTGTCTACGTACTTCCAAAGAGTTTTAGCATTGAACTTATTATATTTTAAAATTATGTGTTTAAACCTACTAACTATTGAAATCTTAGTGAAATTTTACACATAAATTATATTACACGTCGAAATTATTGAATTCAGATGAACCCCAATAAAGTTGAATCTGCCTCTCACAGTATGAATGGGTACAAAGTTTTTTTTTCTTAAAAAAGAAGAAAAACTTTAATTAGAAATACCAGTAAATCTCATCATCAAGTCCTAAAAATCGTAACACAAATTAAATACTCTAAACATAAAAAAAAAAAATATTACCAAAAATTATAAAACTGCAAAAACTATCTTGTAAAATATACGGTATATTTTACAATTTTTTGTGAAAAAAGAAGGATTTAGCGTAAATTCATGTTTTAAGGCATGCTTCAGACCATAAATTTCAATTTTTTAGTGTTTTAACTCATTCGTTTCCGTTGATGTGACACACTTTTCTTTTTAGTTTATTTTAAAAAAATGTCACGCTTCTATACTACTATTAAATTTACATTTTCTATTTTATTAATCACATAAATATTATATTAAATTTAGAATCATACGTTTCAAAAGTTTACTAGCCATACAAATGTGATAGCATATTAAAAATCACCAATTTTAGTTATTTTTCTTAAAACTTCACGCTAATTCAATCTTTATCACATATAAATTGAGATGAAAAATAAAATACTTTGCCTTGCTAAATTTCTTATCCAATCAAATAGTGCCACATAATCAGGACACAGCATAGGTTGATGTTTCTAGAGGAAAGGAAAATGGAAATAAAGTTGAGTTTGAGACTTGGGATCTTCACGGTATACACTCTCTTTCATCCAATGGCCCAGATCGTGCCAAGTATTAATCGTAAGGCCAAGATATTTTAGAATATTTATACCCACAAAGTTCTAAAACCCTACTACTGAGTACTGACTGAGTTCAGGTTTAAGGAAAAAAAACAGAGGTACACGTTTCTTCTGCAATTCTTCATATATCCATTTCCGATTAACTTTAATCTTAAAAGGGTTTTCATTGTATTACATAGATTGTTATTATTTCAACTTGTTTTAATCCTTGCTACGGTTTATTTAATTTTAATCAAAAGGTTAGGGGTTTACACATTTTCGTTCTGTTTCTTGAATACCATTACTAGTGTACTACAATAAGTTATAGCTCTGGATTTTATTTTTACTACGATAATAGAATCCGAGGGGAGTTTTGGCGTAATTCGTAAAGCTGCTCCTATGTCACCAGGAGGTCACGGGTTCGACGTGTAAACAGACTCTTGCAGAAATGCAGTGTAAGTATGACTACAATAGAACCTTGTGGTCCCGTTCTGGATCTTGTGCATGTGGAGCTTATTGCACCGTGCTACCTTTTACTACGACAATAGAATCCCTGTCCATGATCGTGGGATTACATGGGGTTTTACAGTTCCTCTGTTGAAAATTGTTATTTTGGAGATCAATAGTGAGCATATTAGAATGTTGATTGCTTATAGAAATATTGTTTTTCAAAAAAAAAAAAAAGTTGGTGGGTTCTTAATAATATAGCGATTAGTTCATGGCCCATTTATTTTAATAATTTCCTGCTCTATAGTTGTATTTCTTGAGCCGAGGGTCTACCGGAAACAACCTCTCTACCTCCGAAGGTAGGGCTAAGGTATGTGTACACTCTGACAAATATGGAAGAGTATATATGTGCTCCCTTCGTGCTACTTTTGTATGACTATGTTTGACTGAACATGTTAATTGGACTTGGTTATTAATTCCTTGTAAGTGGAAGAAACTATTGAAGTAATGATTGGAAAATTGGTTTGGATGTGTTTGATGTCAAAATGAATTTGAATTCTTGAAGTTGTGAAAGTTGTATTGAATAATATTGTTGATGGGATGGTTCACATATTTTGGAACGTCCCAATATGGATTAATGATTGGAAAAGTAGTTTGAATATGTTCAATAGCAAAATGAATTTGAATTCCTGAAGTTGTGAAAGTTGTATTGAATAATATTGTTGATGGGATGGTCCACATATTTTGGAATGTCCCAATATGGAAAACTGTCATAAAAATTGGGACGAAATATGAACTCCTGAAAAGAAGCCATCCATTCTTTTTATTTTATTTTTACATTGTTTCACGACATTTAGTGTCTTTCAGCAGTTAATGGTGGAAATGACTATACAGCCAAAGATTTCTTCTGAATCGAACATCGTAACGTTTATTTTCATGTTATGTTATGTTTAATATTGACTCCTGGCTTTCTTTTCTTTTCATAGGTTTAAAGATGGCTTTGTTCAATAGAATTGGAAATATGCTTAAACAGAGTGTAAGCAGGCACACAAACTTGGAACTGTGTGCCTCTAGAACCTCACTTTGCCAGGCTATAAGAAGCATGTCCTCTTCAAAGCTTTTTGTTGGAGGTCAAAGGATTTTGTTCCCAGTTTTACGTAATTGCTATGTACTTTTTGCTTCTTTTCATTGCTCTATAATTGCCAACTATCCACTGCAGGTCTCTCATACGGCACTGATGAAACTTCTCTGCGAGAGGCATTCTCCCAACACGGTGAAGTGATTGAAGGTATTTGACTTGCCAAAAACTCCATATGTGGTTCACGCAGTCTATTGAATTAACGTATGTCCTAAACAAGATAATTGACTAAACGATAATATGTATGGTTCATGCAGCTAGAGTTATTCTGGATCGTGACACTGGGAGATCCAGAGGGTTTGGTTTTGTTAGTTATACATCTGCTGAAGAAGCGTCAAGTGCATTGAGTGCCTTGGATGGCCAGGTAATGATGCTCAGGTTTCTTTGTGAAGGACCGGTGTCAGTTATTATCGAAGAGTGACATCCACCTTCAGTTTTTTTGTATCACTTGGTGTAGTAAGAAGTTTTGATAAGTTTCTAAAAAATGCTATCCGTCTCTTATTCCACTGTCAATTAATTAGAGAGATTGATAGTTATCTTTAGTGGAAGGGGGTGGTTTCCATCCAGTCCCATTTAATAGGTTCTGTTACGTGAAAATTCCGTGACTTCATGTTATTGTGCCTTCCTTAAATATAAAAACAAATTGCTTGTCACTTTCTTACTGTTAAATGAGATGAAATATTTGACCAACTTTTTAGGACCAGTATCAGGTGATAATGTCATGTTGTTGTGTCTTCCGTTTTATTCACCGTATTCCACTCAGTCAATTACTTGAAGAGATTGATTAGTTATCTTTAGTGACAAGGGGGTGTTTCCACTTTCCATCTAGTGCCAACCAATAAGGTTCTATTGTGTCAGTTCCATCAGAACTTCATCTTGTTTTGCCTTTCTTTTATATTGTGGCCAAATTACTTTTGTTACTTTCTTCAGTCATTTGAGAATGAAACTTTTTTGGGACTAATTAGGTAAAAATTGTTGCTTAATTTTGCAGGATCTCCACGGTAGACAAATAAGGGTGAATTATGCCACAGAAAAGCGTCAGGGAGGATTTGGGGGTGGTTATGGTAGTGGAGGTGGATTTAACTATGGTGGGGGAGTTGGAGGTTACGGATCCGGCAGCGGAGGTGGTGGTAACTATGGTACCAACAACAGTTACCCTGCAGGTGGTGGCAACTATGGAGGAGTGGGGTATGGTAGTGGTGAAGGTGGCAACTATGGTGGAAGTGTCGGACAAGGCAGTTTTGGGGGTGGATATGGTAGTGGGAATAGTGGAAATTACAATGCCTCTGAATTTGGTGGGAGTTCTGGGACCTTGCACAATGGTGGTGAAGAGCAGCTTAGTGCAGACCAAGGGACTGAATCTGTGAATGATTTCACACCGGGCGCAGAAGGAAGCTACAGAGATGACAATGATGAGCCAAATGACTCTGCCAACTCCAGGGGTTGATAATATGTCCTTCCATGCCATTCAAGAACTTTGGCTTTGGCAAGTCCATGTATTTGAGGCATAGAAAATGTGTTCTATTTCCAGCAGGGTTACTATTGATTGTGTACTTCAACAAGTTTTATGTATGTGTAGGATTAAATGGTTGACTGTTTTAATATTTTCGTTTCTTTCTTTTGAAATGTGTTCAATTTCATGGAGCTCTCCTAATATTGATTTAATGCATTGTGAGGTGCTGAATCTTTTGCTACTCCTTTGTAGATGCTTAGTGGTGTTCGCAAAGTGGATAATTACAATTTTACATAATCATTTTTGAGGGATTGTATTAGATAAGCAAAAGACATTTTTATGATACCTTTCTTGACGTTATGGCTTAAACGAAGTTAGGCATTTTTGTGTGTACCTGATATGCAATTAGAACAAGAAAAATGTATATATATGTTGAATTGATTACATCTCATACTTAATAAGCGCAAGTGTTTCATTACTTTACAGCCGGTAGAGTTAAACACAATCTTGGATCTACGAGTTGTTTTGTTCCAACTTTTTGTTGACAAAATTCAATATAACGCTCATAACCTGCTGATTACATGAGAGTTCAAATAACCGCATGTTGATACTCTTAAAAAAATAGAGGTGAAACTGCTGCCATTTCTTTGTTTTAGTAAAGACAAATTCCTTTAAAATTCCAGGCTTAAACTTACAAACACCAGCAGCAAACAATTTCTGGTTTCAACTTCCTGGAGGAAAGGATAATGTCCTCTTACATAGGGCATCAACTGCACTCGAGTATTACCATCTTCGCACAATATTACATAACTCTCTTTTTCCTATTTTCCTCCTTTTGGTTCTCTCCACCTTTTCATTTTGGGTGGGGTGGGGGTTGGGGGTTTGGGGGGTACATATTAAATATTTCACAGTTAACATGATCCACAAACAACGAAAATCCACCAGCCTAACTGAAAACAATCATTCAACTTCCAGTGCACATTCAGCTGTTGCCAAAAATTTCAGAGATGTGCAGTAGTCATTATTAGACAGCCCAAAATGGTTTTGGAGTTGCTAGCACACTTGAGCTACTTTTCAAAGGTCTTTCAATTGCTTCATCATTATCGTCGTAGTCGTCCCCATATTCCATTAGCTGGACTAAAGTATCTGAGATGCACAAATCAAATCAAACCATTAAATACAAACACACTCATATTCCTCAACTGCAAACATGGGAATAGACAAGTTAAGTCAGATAACCGCAACAATTACTACTGTGCCTCAATCCCAAGCAAATAAGGGTCGGCTATATCCATCCTCACTGAACATCTCGCCTATTTAAGCTCATCTCGGACCAATATAATACAAAAGTAGAAATAAAAACAAAAAGTGCAAGATAAAAATAAGAACTTCAGTCAGATCTAAGAAGTAATTCCTATTAATGTGAAAAAGAACAGCAAAATTTCATGAGGTAATGGAACTACTGATAGATATCTAAGATGTTAATTGGAAATTTGGAGATAAATGGATTTTCACACTTCCCACTTAGTAACAAGTAATGCAAGAAAAGGAAGGGGGTAATGAAGGGTAGGCAGGTCACTAATAGACAAGTCAAGCAAGAGTTTATTGAAATCTTGAGACCAAAAGGCTCGAGTGATAGCAAATACCCGGAACAATTTTACATGGTGCTTTATTAACCATGTTGTTTTCATGCACTTTCTGTGTTGATGATTGAAACTTTGGTGGTGGCGGCGGTGGTGGAGGCATCATTCTAGGAGGTGGCGGCGGCGGCATTGAGCTGGATAATGGTTGAACCAACTTTTTCGGAGCCGGAGTACCAGTTTTGTCTCTATCACCCGCATATAACATTCGCTCCTGAAGCATAGGAAGCTCTGGACCCTGCAATGAATTCTGACAACCAAAGGAGGAGGGAGAGTCCATCCAAACACTAAGAAATTCCAGGAAAAAAGGAGGTAAAAGTTTGAGTTTTATAAGAACATACTTGAACATTCTTTTACTTGTATAGTAGCAGACAAGGGAAGTTTAAAATAGATGCATGATCTAAGAATTATTGATTTCAACATGAATAACTTGGACTCAAAGTGTAAGATATGCAACTTGACTTTTCTTCTATCACTTGCTACGAGGAGCTTCAATCATTATGTTTGGAAAATCTAAATATTGCAGATACCAATATAAAACATTTTCTCTTCGGGGTAAAGTTGAAGTTTGTTTGAAAGCCTCACAGGCAGAATGTATTGTGAGCTCGATCTTATTACCCTTTTAACTTGAAGCAAAGTTGGTTAATAATGTGCATTTCATATTAACATTTGACAAAATGCCAAAACCAGAAGGGGCATGGTATCTTTGCATCGGCACCATAAAACTGAAATAGCACGCAGCAACCCCATGCCTCCTCCATATCCCAGAATCCTGTGAAACATACAAAGGTCCAACAGAGTTCCACTATCAGCCTGTTGGCTTCATACAAGGTCAGAGAAATTACCTGGAATATCAAGTAGAAAAGGTAAATATATGCTTTTTAACTCAAAGTATCTAAGGGAAGGAAATTTGAGGAATTTCAAAAGTTCCATTTAGAACAGCAACGTGATAGAAATTTAAAAAGAGAAACAATTAAGTCTTTTCTTTTTGGTTTACTCCACCCCCACCCCCCTCCCACCCCACCTCCCACAGACACCCACCCCCCCACCCACCAATTTTAACAGGAAAATGTTATAATATAACGAAAGCAACTACGGAAAAGAATCAAACTGTGTGGGATATAAGGCTCTTTAAATTAACTAGCAACCTAGGAACTTTAGAAGGGTAAACTAAGTTTAAAGAGACCGGAAAATAGGAGAATCTGATAAATCCCGATTTTGCCAGTCATGATGCTACACAAGCTGCACTTCATCCTTTTATTAATACCATTTATACAGTGGAAGGAAAAGCAAAGACTCTTATCATATACACAGCATACTCCTGTGCAGAAGATCACTCAAGCAGTGAGAAATAATTAAGGGACACAACTTCAGATATAACAAGGCAGATGTACAAGCCATAGCTACGACACATAGTACCACAGTTTAAGAAGGCTTGGTTTCAGAACATAAATTTTGGGCAATCACAGGAATTACGTAATTTGGGGAAGAGGCCCTCCAAATAAGGAATCGGAAAAAATACAACTTCAGTGACCTCTCTGCCACAACCAGTATGGGAAACTTGTTTCACAAACCAACATCTTTTTCAGTTATATCGTCATTCTAGCAGTCGATCTGCCAGATACCACATAGTGAATGGTTAAACAGCAGTACTTGGAGGTGCTTTTGATCCATTCAGATTAGTGATACATGTACCCTCAATCTTCCACTAAGTGAGTTGGAACAGTAGTAATGCTAGTACTGATTTATCATCTAGAGTACCCTTTTTTATGTACTTTTTTATATGCTACGGTAAAAAATGAATTTTGGGTTTAACTCAACTTCAAAGTTAGCTTTTGGGGTTGAGTTAGGCTCAAGATCTATTTTTTACATGATATCAGAACATGACCCATCTAACCCGATGTTGGGCCCCCAAATTAAATTGCTCAAGCCATAAAAGGAGTCCAAGGAACTCATCACCCACCGATGTGGGAACTCAACACCCCTATCACATCCAGGATTGGACATCTGGAGCGTGGACCAAATAAGAGGGGAGCCCAATATCGGGTAAATAATGAATTGGGATGGGCCCAACTCCGAGACCATGTAAAAGTGGATCTCGGGCCTAACTCAATCCTTATGCCCAAGATACATTATTTACATGATATCAGTGCAGGACTAATTATAAGTCATATTCCACTCCGATTGATACTAAACCGAAGATGAGTGCTACTTCTTGCACACCATATGAGGATTCAACCCAATATCGTAGTCTTGCAGGGGATCTTCAGTATCTTACTTTCACGAGATCAGATATTACTTATGCAGTTCAGTAGGTGTATTTATTTATGCATGAACCGCGGATTGAGCACATGCATGCGCTCAAACGCATTATACGATACATACAGGGCACACTTGATTATGGATTGCATTTATATCCATCCCCCGTCTCTACTTTCATGTCGTATAAAGATGTTGATTGGGGTGATTTTCCAGATACCAGACGTTCAACATTTGGTTATTGTATGTTCTTGGTGATAACGTGGTCTCTTGGTCTACAAAACACCAGGCTATTTTATCGTGATCCAGTGCAGAGGCCGAGTATCGAGGAGTAGCCAATGTGGTGTCTGAGTACTGTTGGCTGCGTAATCTTCCATTAGAGCTTCACTTTGCTATTCAGAAAGCTACTTTGATCTACCGTGATAATTATAGTGTCGTCTATCTCTTTGGGAATCTGATCCAACATTAGCACACTAAACACATCGAGATGTATATTCATTTTGTTGGCGAAAAGGTAGCTCGTGGACAAGTACGTGTCTTGCATGTCCCTTCAAGATACCAAATTGCTGACATCTTTACTAAGGGTCTTCCCTTGGTTCTGTTTGAAGATTTTAGGGACAGTCTCAACGTACGACAACCGCCCGCTATGATTGCGGGGGTGTGAGAAGCCGTGATATACACAGACAAAGTCGTGTATATCAAATGAACGAATTGTGTATGTTAAACTTACCATAGTTGTAGAATTCTTGTACAAGTGTAATTATGGTATTAGTCTTGTATTAGGAAAAACTATTAGAATTATATTAGAAAAATGTAGATTTATTTTCCATATTTAGATATTGTATATTTATATATATATCTCTTTCATTAATGAAAATAATCAAGAGATTATTTCATTCAATTTGCTTCCCTTCAAATAAGGAGACTTTGGTTCAACTGAAAAAACAGAGAAAATAGAGAAACAAAAGATTTCTTCTCTTCTTCCATATCAACACACAAAAATGCAATTTAGTTTTTGGCATTTTTTGCTTTGTTTCCAAGAATTTTTTTTTATTTTTATTATTATTACATAGGAGGTAGCGGAAGAAAAAATGGAGAGGGAATTATAAAGTGGAGAATCGAACCCTCACCTTCTAGGTGAAAGTTTAGGTAGCCAACCAATTAAGTTACTAAGATTCCCCTTATTTTCAAGAGATTCAAAGTGGATTTGGAGTTGGTTTGGTGGGTGGCTTCCACACAGGAGGCCTAGGATCGAATCCCCCACAATGCCTTCTCAATCTAACTCGTAGCACGGGGTTTACCTAGTGCGTTTTACATCTTTTGTGTGGTTTACGAGTGATTGCACATGAGCGGGTTTACCCAGTGCTCGCCATAAAGTGCTCACCCGAAGGGCAGAGACTATGGTAGAGGTTGCGGATTTCCCCCGGAGTTTTAAAAAAAATGGATTTGGAGCAATTTTCTGGATTGCGATTTCTACTTTACTGCATTAATAGACATCATGATCTTCCACAACATAACAGGTACATATGTTCATGTTACTGTCTAAGTATAACACGAGTTTTATGTGAATTTGATGTGTCCTCCACGCCAAGCAAGTGGGGAGCATGTATTCTCTCTTAGGTTAAAAATAAGGCTAGCCAGTGGGCCGGGTCGGCCCGGCCCCGCTCTGATTCCCCCTACAAAAAAGTTGTCGGGACTCGAAACCAAGCCGGGACCTGGGCTCATCCCGCTCAGGCCCGCCCCGCCCCGACCCCGTACCCGACCCCGTCTTCGCAAAAATGACCGTTGCACAACGACCATTTTATATTTTGGCTATTGTGCAACGACCATTTTTGGCCCCCCCACCCCATAAACCCCCTACCCCCTTAATATTGATTTTTAACCATGTATTACTATATTTACACTTTAACCCAATTTTCAACTATAAATACCTTATTTTCTCTTCAATTTATCTCACAAATCTTCCTACAATCTCTCTAATCTCTCTCTCTCTCTCCACACGTCTACAATTACATTGCCTACTAAATATTTTATTTTATTTGCTTATTTGTATAATTGTATCAAAGTTAAAAAATTGAGACTTAAGTTGGCAACTAGCTTGATGATCATCCATCGAGCAAAATTTTAATTTTCAACCTCTATTACAAGTCGACGTTACATCGGCGTTTGGTACCTTCGTTCCTTCTTTAAATTATTATTGTTACTTTATTTTATCTATCACACTTAATTTCATTATCTTTAATTATTTATTAGCATAATTAAAATGGAAGGATTAAGATGTATGTTTAAGGGTAAGAGTGCTTCTTCTAGTAGGGGTAACAAGGGCAGAAGTACTTCTTCTTCTAGTCATCCTATTCCTAGACATGATGATTTGATTGATTACACTCATATAGATGAAACTGAATTTTTTAATGATATACCATTAGATAATGAGATATATTCTGCAACTGAACCAGACTTTAATTTAGAATATAATCTAAATGACACACTCACTAGTGCACCTCAAACTGAAACTGGAACGCCTCTTATTCCCCTAGTATGAGATGATGCCCCACACAACGAAAATTAAAATCAGTTGCATGAGATTTTTTTGATAGGGACCAAGAAAATCAAGTAGTTAGATGAAAATTTTGTAAAAATATTTATAAATTTAAAATGGGAAAAGATCATGATGGGACGGGAGGTTTATTGAGACATGTAAAAAGCTTTAGGTTTTAATATTATTATATTGGGCCTTTTCTGTGTGATTTCGATTCGATTTAAAGTCTTGACTATTTATTTATATCACCGGTCCACCACAATTCATCACAAGTACATTATATTCAACTTCGTCATTTTTCTTACTCCTTTTTATCATTTACTTGTTGAAACTTTTGCTATTTCATGGACACTAATTTTAAAAAGATGAGTACCGATTGATATCAAAGTTCCAAAGGTTACATTCCTATGTTTGGTCCTATTTTATTTTGGGCTGAGGGTTGTACGCATGTACCCACATAATGTAAAAAGTTACATGTTTAAGTAACCTAAATAAAATAACTAATAAGTACTTACTCAGTAGTTTATATTTTCAAAAACCGAAAACCGAATTGAAAAATTAAAATTTTAAAAATTAAAATCGAAATTGACCGAACACACCGAAAAATCAAAATCAAATTTTAAAAAAGTTCAGTTCGGTCAATTGAACCGAAATATGTCCAGCCATAATTATAAATATTTGAATGAAACTCAATAATATAAAAGGATCAAAATATAAGAACTTAACAAGTAACATATTTATGTGGCTTTTTAGTCTATATAGTAAAGGTATACGTTAAATCGAAAGAATAGTTGAATTAAAATTCATCAACTTTCCCATCACTCTAATAAAAAATCAGCTAATTGATGTACCTAGGTGAATGATTGACCTGACAAAATTGAAAAAAAAATGCAAGTAATGTGTCATCTCATTATTATTATTATTATAGTTGCTCATTCCAAGGAAACTTGCTCATTGGAAGGAAAGAGCAACTAATGGGTACTGAATAATAAACAGTTCAATAGAAATTCATGAACATCAATATATTTCCATTTTGTATATGTTGCAAATTACTACTATTATGACAGATCTTAGCTTTTGTAGATGGTTTGAGTAACAATAGCAAAATTTAAAGGAAATAGCAAACAAAATACTAGAGAAAGGGGCATTCCGAGAATTGAACTCGGGACCTCTCGCACCCTAAGCGAGAATCATACCACTAGACCAAATGCCCAACTTGCTTTCAAGGTGGCAAAGTTCAAAAAACTTATGAATTAAAAGCCTCCCTACATTATAGCAAACTATAGCCATAAACCTCTTTTGGTAAACTTGAAGATAAACACTCCCCGTTATCCAAATTCGTTATTATCATTTATCAAGAATGGAGTAGAACCAACTCTTTTTTCTTCTTTTTTATAATAAACCAACTCTAATTGTTTTTAAACCGTAAGACTGACTATTCTTTTGCTCTATATATTGTGACATGCTCTAGTTATGTTGGACTATATTCTATTCAATTCTTTTAATCGGAATTTAACGAAGGGATGATTATGCCGTTTAAAAGTTGGAGTAAATATTTCAATATATATCACATGGTGTAGTAGAAAAGAATTATCACGAAGGAAATAGTTAAATGCAGAAAAAATACTTTAGTTTTATGTCAAATTAGTGATATCGCAATATATGTTCTTTACCTTCACTTATTACTTAATTGTAATAGAAGTATAAGTAATCTTTTCATTCCATAATAAGTGGTCATTAAAGTTTTCGCACACCCATTAAAAAAATTACTTAATAACATTGATTAAGTTATTTGATTAAATTATTCTTAATCTTTCCATATGAAGACGTAAAGAAATATTGAAAGAGTTTTTAGAAATTTGTTCAAATTATTTATCAGACGAGGTAAATTTGAAAAGAAAAAATTAACACCTTTTTAATTTTTTTATAAAGTTGTTTGTATTGAATTAAATTCGAAAGGTTAAAAAATCACATATTACAAACCGGAAATAACAATAATTTAGTATCATCGATAAATGAAAGATAAGTTTTTGCGATAAGAGGAGCTATGATCTATGATATATGATGACACTTTCTTTCAATTAGTCACGAGAAGCCACGAAAGTTGGAAACTATGAAACCATTCAATCCTTTATAGTTTTGTGAAGAGCTCTTTCACTTCTCGTGATGGCCACATTACTCACGTTGATAAAAGACCATATCTTATCTAAAAGCACACATTTTTTTATTAGTGACGTATTTATAGTTTAATAGGAGTAATGGAGTACATCATTTAGAGTCGTAAATGACAAAAGTATTTATCATTCAAAGTTAAGAGGGAAATTTAATTTTTAAACCAAAGTTGGGATGTAAATAATTTTCACCCAATCTTTATTAATCCTTTACCCTAAAAACTTAAGGGGTTGTTTAGTTTGAGGTATAAGCCAAGTTAGTTTGGCTATATAATTAAAATTATTTTATATCATGTTTGATGTTTCTTATTAAAATCTGTATAAGTTATGCGATTTTAAATGTCGAAAATCAAATACCGTATAATTAATACGAATTATAAGTTATACGAAAATTATGTATTCAATATTATTATATGCGGAATATATAAGGTGGATAAGTAATACATATATTATCAATACTTGAATAAGAGTATTTAAAGCCAAAAATTTCCCTACAATAGATAATCTTTGTATTATTTATTCACCCTATAATAACCATTGTAATATTTATTCTTAGTATAATAATCCTCGTATTATTTATCTCCGCACCCCTATAGCAAAACGACCCTGAGTTTTTTTTGGCCAATTTGCACAAATGTTCTTATTTCGGAATGATCTTTAATTTTTGTCCATCAAATTGAAAGTGTTTAATTTTTTCCCTTCGTCTAGAATCTCTGAGTTATAGGTTCAAACTTCAGCTCAGTCAAAAAGTAAAAAAATTTGTAAGACAGAGTTTCGGATTTGCAAGGCATAGTAGAGTTTGCCTTAATGGCTGAAGGCAAACTATGCCTTGCAATTTTTTTTAATTTTTGACTGAACATGAGTTCGAATCCGGAACCTCAAATTATTTTTTCCCACTTTTTCAAACGAAAGACAAAATTAAAGACCAATGCCTTTGAAGGGAGTCCGTGCAAAAATTGGATTTTCTTTTATTAAAAAAAGACACTTTTTATTTTTTAATTAGAACTTGCTTGCGTCTTTCCAAGAAAGGAGTCAAATTACCCTCATTAAACAATCAGTGGCCTTTCTTTCTCCTACAACTAAAAAGTGAAAAGTAGAATACCTTTTTTTTCTTCCATTTTCCTGCTCCGCCATCGTGCCATACAGTCAGCTCTCCTCCAATATTTATAGATCTCAAAATTCAATGCCGCTCTTATTTTAAGATATTTTGAGTATCAAACTTCTCCAATCAGATTAATAAAATGCTTCTCTATCAATTTGATTATTTTACTTGCGTATCTGTTTAAGTTCATATCAAATTATGAAGTTCTAAATTTGATTCCCTGTTAGTACTGTTAATTCTTTTTATTTTGATGCTTCTCTTTTGAAACTGTTACTCTCCTAGCTAAAAAATAAAATCACAAACTGACATTGCAGCCATGTGACCAGGCTGTGTAAACAGCTTCTGCACGGCAGGATAAAGCTGCGTACAATAGAACTTTTTGTTCCAGTCCTTTTTTGGACCTGTGCATAGCGGGAGCTTAGTGCACCGGGGTGCTTTTTTTCTTTATTGGTTCGCTGCACAGCATTGTTCCTTTTAACTATTTCTGCATACTCTTCTACCGTAATTATGGTTATGGTCTTCAAGACGTTCACTTTTTAAGTACTATGTTTATGGAATTTTGGAACGAAATGGGTTTGAATAAAGCAGAGTAGGTACAAATGAATGAAAGAAATTAACATTAATAGATTGGTATATAATCAACAGTTTCATAAATGTCATAATTGACTTTAGGATCTTTGAAGTAAAATTACTATGGCTAGAACTGTGATCTCTGATAATTCCCAGAGATCATTACTTGAAGTTGTTTGAGTATGAATATTTCTTGTTCAGTATTTCTATATGTACCACTCTTGCTTTAAGTTGATGTAATTGACGGAAACTTAAGTTATTTTTTTAGCTAGGAGAGTAACAGTTTCTGAAATGTCAGTTTGTAGTCTCAGGGTCCAACACATTTGGAAGTTATCTTTAGTTGGGCAGCCCCGAGCACAAAACATCCTGCGTTAATAGTGTCCGGAAGGGCTGCACCCGAGGAGTGTGATGTAGTAGTTACCTTTTGTTAATATTAGAAATAACCACTCTTAATTTTGACCAATTAGAGTTTAGCGCTTGATGTATTACATATTAAAACCAATAACTAAATGAATCAAAACAGAATAAGTGCGATTCCACAATAAATTATCATGTCGGTCTTATCTCATAAAACTTTCATATTAACAATCCCAACAAGTTTGGGAGTGAGTTGTAGTGGATTGATTGATTGATACTATGTTTGTGGAATTTGGTCCTCTATAAATTAGTGATCTCTTGACAGGAAGATATGGGCACAAGCACATTACCAGATGCATTATTTGGATCTATTCTATACCAACCCATCACGTCTTCACGAAGACACCATGCCCCTATTCAATTTTTTGTTGTTAAGTCACATTCCACGATCTACAGAAGGCGTTCTGGTGGGAAAAGGTTTGACATTTATTCCAGTGTACACAGTTTAAAACTTTTTGGATGCTAGGAAGGTTAAAAGTTGAAGTCTTATCATTTCAGAGTTCTGTTCGCGGATGCCTGGCTCTGCAAACCAAGACATGTTGTTTTATCGAGCATGGTTCACATTTCTGTGCCTTCTACCAGTATCTTTTTATTTGTTATTTAAATGAGTTAGGGTGCTAGCGACTACTACGATTGAACCTTTCTTTGTTACTTCAGGATGACTCAACTGAAGCTCTTACAGATTTCCTTGATGATGGGGATGATAATTCATTAGGGAGGGGCAAAGTAGTAGGGATTGATGATAATGAACTGTTGGCAAGTAGGAAAGCTCTCTCTGATGCTCAAGCTAGAAATGAAACCATTGAAAAGGAAAGAGATCAATTGCTTGAAAAATTAGCTCGATCTGAGGCTAAACAGAAGGAGTATTTGTCCACCGTAATGCATGATAAGGATTTGGCCATATCAGAACTTGAGGCAGCCAAAGCTCTATTTAACCGGAAGCTAGAAGAGTCTGTGGAGGAGAGATTTAACTTGGAATCTAAGTTGGTCCTGGCAAAAGAAGATGCTGTTGAACTTGCAGTTCAAGTCGAGAAGTTTGCTGAGATTGCTTTTCAGCAGGCAACTTCTCACATACTTGAAGATGCGCAATTAAGAGTTTCAGCTGCTGAAACTTCTGCAGCAGAGGCAGCTTTTCAAATTGTAGAACAAATAAGGACTGGATCTGAAGGGGCGATAACCTATGTTCTACAACAGTCTAAAGATGCCATAGAAAAGGCTTTAGCTGTAGCTGAATCAGCTGGCGACCATACAACTAATGCCATGGCTGCATTTGTAGATAATATGGATCAGGTTGATGAGATCATATCAGTGCAGTCTCAGAATCTTAAGTTAAGCAACACTGTGAATGACTTGGAGTCTCAATTACTGGTTTACAGAAATGAGATTGACAGATTGAAATTAGAGCTAAAGCAAGCACGAAAAGAAGCAAAAGCATACGAACTCCATGCAAATGATGTTGAGAAGTTATTGCTTGAGTTTCAGGAATCCAGCAGAAAAGCAGCTCTCCAACAGGAGGAGGAAATAAAATCATCATTAGAGAGAATGAGAAAAGATGCTACGGAGAAAAAGAAGGCAGCTTCAAAGGCATTTAAGCTAGAGCTAGGGAGGATGAAGGCCGCCATTGAAGCAGCAAAAGAAACAACACGTTCACAAGATGAGGCATATATGAGAAGATGTGAAGCACTGCAGAGATCTTTAAGAGCAGCTGAAGCTGCTTCGAAAACGTGGAGGCAAAGAGCAGAAATGGCAGCGTATTTGTTACTAAGGAAAAGTTCTTCAGAAGAAGTGGACGAGGAAGCTATTTATTGTGTTAATGGTGGAAGAATAGATTTTCTTATGGATGATGATTCACAGAAATGGAGACTTTTAACCGATGGTCCTCGCAGGCCAACACCTGAGTGGATGGCAAGGAGGATACGCTCTATCCGTCCCAGGTTTCCACCTAGGAAAACTCATGTACCTGAGGTCATGACATCAGGATTTAAAACTTTGGACTTACCGAAACCCGATGAAGTATGGTCTATTGCCCAAGAAAAGCTAAAGGAAGGAGATGCGCTAGTTGAGCATGTAATTGAGAAAGAAGTTATTGAAAAGAAGCGGAAGGCTTTGGAACGTGCTCTTCAACGGAAGACAGTTAAATGGCAGAGAACTCCGGAAGAAACAAAATTAGGTGCAGCTATTCATGTCAGATGATCTTACTTTATTTCACTTGCGAAGCAGTGTTTTCAAGCGAAATGCTTAATCATGTATAATTTGACTTGTTGCATGCAGAATCAGGGACGGGTACTGGACGAGAGATTGTGGTCAGTATATACCAGCTTTCATTTTGATTTTTTTTTTTTGTATAAGATAAAAGTAATTTTATTAATAATAGAAGTACCAAGGGGGTACTGCAGAAGTACAAAAAGAAGCTGGACTTTATACAAATATTATACAATAGCCGACTCAAACAAGCCCACAAACTCAATTGTGCTGAATACATGATTTCCCCTATGCCAAGACTCTTTAAACACTTATTTCTTACATAAGAAATCAGCTCATACTTTTTCTTGAAACATCTTCTATTCCTCTCTCCATAATGTTAAAATGATGCATAAAGTGATCAATTTCCATATCTTCTTCAACCTTTTCTCCAAATTCTGTGCCTGCCATATATTAAGTAGATTCTTGAAGTTCTATGGCATCACCCAATGTACACCAAATGTGTTTAAAAATAAAGTCCAGATCTTCCATGTTTGGCCACTACAATGCCACAACAAGTGGTGCATGTATTCAGCTGATCCTTCACACAGAAAACACCTGTTACATAAAGTAAAGCCTCTTTTCTGCAAATTATCCCGAGTCAAGCATGTAACATGAGAAGCAATCCACCTAAAACATGCTATTTCGGACGGGGCTCTCTTTTTCCAAAGCATTTTCAGGGCCAAAGACATCCTGATTCATATTGATTTGTTTTGACTTAGTTTATGGCTTGCATTAACTTATAATTGATTTGACTGCTAAATGTAAGTTTCTGTTGTGACTTGAATGAATATTGTATTTTTTCCCTCTCTCTAACTCTATTTGATAGATTTAAGAAAGATATAACTGCTCATTGATCTAACTTCATCTGTTCAAATGCCACTGCTAAGCAAACTGAAGTAATTAATTTCCTTCTTTGAGAACAAGCTGACACATCGGTTTGATTTACATAGATTTTTTCATTTAAATATTATTTCTACCCTGCAATAGCTGTTTTATAAACAGAACACAGAAAAAGGCCTTGCCTCTAAAAGTTTCCAATCTTAACTATTGTGGGATAGGTGATGTCAATGTGGAATGTCATACTGACAAGTTTATAGGGTTCTTACATGCTATGAAGTATTCTTAGTGGAAGTTTAGATTTCATCCTTACCTGGACCGAGTATAAGAAATAGTAGAATCATGGGCCACAAAAGTCTACACCTAGACGGCCTGACCTCCTAAGACCCTGCTATGTGAGAGGCTTGTGCACTGGATTTCTTCATTGAGCAGGGAATTTCCACTTCAACGGCGCATAATATTTCACTATTTTAGTTTCTACAGAAATGTAGAATATAATCAAGATGATTACATAGGTATGAAGCTACCCTTCATCTAAGTATACCCTCCTTTTTTGCCTCCCGATGTTCTATTCCTGCAATCAATGCTTGACTTTAGCTGGACTCTCAGATACTACCCTACTGAGTTAGTGGACAATAATACATATTTAAAGGTGAAAAATCAAAACTCCGCAGTGAACTAATAGTTTTACCATATTTCTTACTTCATCAGTCCTAACTAGGATGTCCACCTATCCCTTTTTACTTTGTCCCAAACTAGTGTCTATTTAAAAGAAAATCCTGTAAGAATATTTTAACTCGAAAAGTTATATGGAACCACATGTATTCTTTGCAAAAAAGCTTCTCTCTATTCTATTCTTTGCAAAAAGACCTTTCTCTATTCTATTCTCGATGAACAAGGAAACAATATTGTGCACATCATGTTTCCCCAAAAGTAAAAAAATCACCTTTTCATCGTTTTGATAACCAGAGTCAAACTAAGATGTTCAATTGGGGAGGAGGAAGTTATATACTATGTGTTTTAACCATTGATTATCAAAAAAATTAATAATAATAATATTATTATTATTATTAATTTTATTATTATTATTATTATTGTTGTTGTTGTTACTGTCATCGTCATTGTCATCATCATTATTATAATAGTCATCAATATCACGACCACCAGCACTAGCACCACGACCATTTTCATCATCATCTAATGGCTAGAAATTCACTTCAAGGCTTTCAAAACTTCTATGAAGTTCTTGTTGCAGCCAATGTTTATATGGAATTCTCATCCTCTTCCAGGGGATCACTTAGGACACCTGTTTCTTTATTGGCATTACATTACTATCATTACTGTTGCCTCTATTTCTTTTTACATGCCAGTCTCTTGTTTTCAATCCTTAGTAGCTATAAAGCTCTCTTTGATTTTGAAGTTCCAAGGTTTCAATTGGGAAAGCTGGAGAAGACAGTGGTATCTTGAGCTTGCTAATAAAGCTGCTGATTTGTCCCGATGCGGTATCACAGCTGTTTGGCTTCCACCACCAACAGAATCAGTTGCCCCTCAAGGTTTTGACCTCTTTGATCAATTTAGCTTTAGAAGCCAAATGGGAACTGCTAATAACAGCATATGTTTCACAATTTTAATCATTTTCTAGATGATTTTTCTTAGTTCATCTTGTTATTTGTTTCAAATAGTTGTTAATAATTGAACAATCTCCATATAAATTGAATGTTATAAACGGGTCGAAGAAATGCTTCTTAACCCCCTGAATTAACTACCTTATATACAACAACAACAACATACCCAGTGAAATCCCACAACGTGGGGTCTGGGGAGGGTAGAGTGTACGCAGACCTTACCTCTACCTTGGTAGGTAGAGCGGCTGTTTCCGAGAGACCATCGGCTCAAGAGAAAGCATAACTACCTTATATACAATGATTTGGTTAAATAAAATTCAGGGCTTCTCTTGTTCTGTTGTAAATAACACAGAATTGTTGCAGGTTACATGCCTTCTGATCTTTACAACTTGAATTCTGCTTATGGTTCGTTGGAAGAGCTTAGAAGCTGCATAGAAGAGATGCATCACCAAGGTCTTTTGGTCTGTATCTAATTAGTGATTGACTTGTTATTCCTGGCATTTTTAGTTTAATATTTTGTATTCAGACAGTTACCGTGATCCTTTAATTGAGCATTACATGGTTTTTCTCACGTATTCTTTTTTGCACGAAATGAAAGCCATCAACAGCTTGAAATTACATATCATTTTCTTGCAGTTATGTTTTAGCTTCAGTTAACTAGTAATATGTCTGCTGCTAGTGCATCAAAATGGAATTTCCTATATTTCTGCTGCGAGTGCATATTATGCAATTTTTTTACACCAAATTGGTAATTTCTAAATTATGTAGAGGTTATTAAGCTGCTGATAGGCGCAGAACAATGTGGTTTATCATATAGCTGTTCTGCTTATGTTTACAGGCCTTGGGAGATATTGTTTTGAACCATCGATGTGCTCACAAACAGGTAATCATTTTCTAAATTGCTGTTCTTGTTTCTTAATATATCTGAGACTATGTTAGCTTTGTTTTGAGTGGAAATAAAATGTTCATGAAGGAAACATTTCAGCGATAGAAGCAAGTATGAGTTGTTTGGAAGTCATACTTCGAACACCTTTCCATTTTGTTTGCTGACAGTGATTTAAATATCATTTGACATCGCATTGTTAAGTTGGTCCAAGTTCTTCTGTGTATATAGTTCGCTTTATCTGTTACAAATGTCTTTGTTCCACAATTGCCTATGTCCTCTCTGTATGTCTGTATGAAAGAATATATTCTTCTAAATTAACATTGCCATCTCTACCAAATATTTTGTGGATGTGTAATTCCTCTGCTCCTTGAGATTGTACGTTTTGTATAATATTTTTTATAAGTACTGCTTTGGAGTAAGTCAAAGATGAACTAACAAGTGTAATGACCCTCTTGACTCAAACTAATGCTGCAAGTCTTGATAGACACTCTCACCTGATTGGCTGATTGTAGAGTCCAAATGGTGTTTGGAACATTTTTGGAGGTAAGCTTGCATGGGGACCTGAAGCAATTGTGTGTGATGACCCAAATTTTCGAGGCCGTGGAAATCCTTCAAGTGGTATGAATTCTCTCCATGAAACATATGGGATCTTTTTGTAAATAGCACATGCTTTATTGCCAGATGAGAAAAGGTTTATAAGGACATTAAGATATTAGAGAGCTACTATAACGTAGTTTGTGCAATCTTAGATAATTTGGAATTTATGGAGATAAATACTGTCATTGATGCTCTGTTAAAATATTTTCATCTTTGTACCATAAGCTTCCTATTTCAGCCTTCGATATTTCTTTAATTGACTATGCAATCGAACAACACACTACTTCAGTGTCAATATCTTTGTCCAGTCTTTGATTAAAGCAACTATTAAAGCTATTTCTGCTAATGGGCTCCTGTTTAGCTAAACATTATAAATGCTTGTTGTTGTTCTTTTCAATTGTCTACACCTTAGCTCATATACACTTTTTATTTGTGCCTTGAAGCGTGTACTTTATTATGTTAAAGGACTGGCCAAAATATTCTTGTATTGTCACATCTTTTATTGTATTTCTTTTCTGAGAACACCAATCAAAAAATGTGTATAGCTTCTGCTCAGATTAGTATAAGTTTTTGCAAGACAGTAGGTATGCTTATGACCGTGTAGCATGGTGAAGGCAAGGAATTATCTAGAGTTTCGTCCAGTTTTGGTGCAGAACTTTTTTGATTCCCGGATGCTCTTTAAAATTGCTGTTCTTCACCTGTATATCAGATTTTATGAGCTTCATAGATTTATGAGAAGAGACTATAAGTGTTTCCTTCTTACAGGATTTTTCTGGTTATCCCTTCTTTATCTGTGTTTGAAGTGTAGGTGATATATTTCATGCTGCACCAAACATCGATCATTCCCAGGAATTTGTACGAGAAGATATAAAAAAGTGGCTAAATTGGCTCCGGAATGATGTTGGTTTTGATGGGTGGCGCCTTGACTTTGTGAGGTGAAGCTGTAACGCTTGTTGGTTTTAATACTATTGAACTTAGTATTTCTGTCTCCCATTGCTTGTTGGTTTTAATACTATTGAACTTAGTACTTCTGTCTCCCATTTCATAATACAAGTTTAGGTGTCTGTAAACACTTGCATCATACTGGTTAGAAAATTAGAGAATCAGAAAAGGAAAAACAGAAGTGTCTTGTTGCAATATGTGGTTCTACCGCATTACCTGCTTGTTCTTTATTCATACGAGCTTTTCCTTTCTGAAGTTTGTTAGCTGCTAAATTTTTCTCTATCTCTGTCTGTCTGCCTTTCTTTCTGTCTCCCCTTACGAGCTTTCTCCGCCAGCGGCTTATGCAGTGGTCGGCATACGGTGGAAACTAAATGAAGATAAAGTGGAAACTTGTAGTCACATATTTAATTCCACAAAGAATTCTTGAAAATGGTGATCATTTATCAGACATCAGACCTCTTGTGGAGCTATTTTCATCTTCAATTTGATCTCGATTTTAATTCATTATCCTTTAGCTATCGCCTAGGAACTATGCTGTGGCCCAGAATGAGAATGTAAGGGCCATTTTGAATGAGATCTTAGAAGGGAAGCTGACATGATACGTTATGAATGAATTCCTGGAATATTTAACTTCAATTTCAGTAGATACTCCGTAATATTTCCTTAAAACTGGCTGCTTATCCAATCCTTGGAATCTTTCTGCTTGGTAAGACGCCTTTTGTCATTTGTATTAATACAGTCTCTTTCTTGTTTATAGGGGATTCTCAGGGGGATATATAAAAGAATATATAGAAGCATCAAATCCGGCATTTTCTATTGGCGAGTATTGGGATAGTCTCGCTTATGAAGGTGGAAACTTGTGTTACAACCAAGGTGAGATTCTTTTTATATGTAGCCGTAGATTTGACTATTTGGTCAGCTTGGATTGTCAAAGAATTTTTTTTGGTAAGTGTGGTCCACGAGGCTAGGTTATGACAGCTGATTTTTCCATTTTGTGCAAATTCTTTTAACTGGGTATTTTTGAGATCTGTTCGAGCAAATAGCCAAAGGTGGTTTTGCTCCAAATATGTGAGCTAGCCACTGTCATTTCTCTACTCCGTTCAGTGTTTGTACTGTTTAGGTGTCAATGCCCTTAAACATTGAGGACATGCAACTTCAATTTTTTTGTATCGTGCTTCCATTATGAGGAACATCCACCAGTCCTCTTTGATAGAAGATTTCTGTTGTTCTGATGCATCCAGATGCCCATCGCCAACGCATAGTTAACTGGATCAATGCTACTGTTGGAAGCTCTTCAGCATTTGATGTCACAACAAAGGTACATCTGTTCGAGTCTCTTTTATTTGTAGGTTCCCCTATCACTCATATGATTAAGCATATTTGGAAATGATATACACGACTGTCCTTTTTGTTCTTATGCCTCTGTTTTTGAATCTTAAAGTAAGTAATATGGTACGTGGGTTTGGATACCTGAATGGCTATGTATAGGTAGGAGTATGATTGATTTCTTGCAGGTTTAATGTTAACTTTCATACCCTTGTCCCACTAGTGGGACAAAACTTATTCTATTTACACAATCTTTTCAAGGCCAATGCAGTTGAATGTAGAAAAAAGAACAAGTATTTAGCGAGATTGAAGTGGAGGAGAAACAACCTGTCAGTTCCTTGACTGTTTTTCAATGTCAATAATTGCATCTTTGCTGATTTAGTGTATCTTAGACATAACGATTCTTATGGATGACAAATTGAAATCCTGTAAGCTGCGAGTACATCTACCACTTCGATTGGATCTTAACCCTTTTGAGACACAATATAGTGGATAAGAGATCTATCATGTGGTTGGCATGTTGACATTTAAAGGCTCTGGAAAACTTGTGACTAACTCTTACCCATATATTTGTGTGACCATGAAGCATTTAAGTGATAGAATCTAAGGTGCCATATGTCTGTTGAATAAGCGGAAGAGGGTAGTTGGTGCCTTCTATATCCCTATAGCTGGTTGTAGCCTTTGCTGAACGCACGAGCCTTGTAGCAAACAATAATCCTGTCAAACCTGTATGTTCTCTTTTAACTTTTCAAACCATATGTGACCTTCTAAAGATAAATTATCAATCCCCTACTTTAGGGACATTTGAGTTAATTCCATATTTAATTCCACAAAGAATTCTTGAAAATGGTGATCATTTATCAGACATCAGACCTCTTGTGGAGCTATTTTCATCTTCAATTTGATCTCGATTTTAATTCATTATCCTTTAGCTATCGCCTAGGAACTATGCTGTGGCCCAGAATGAGAATGTAAGGGCCATTTTGAATGAGATCTTAGAAGGGAAGCTGACATGATACGTTATGAATGAATTCCTGGAATATTTAACTTCAATTTCAGTAGATACTCCGTAATATTTCCTTAAAACTGGCTGCTTATCCAATCCTTGGAATCTTTCTGCTTGGTAAGACGCCTTTTGTCATTTGTATTAATACAGTCTCTTTCTTGTTTATAGGGGATTCTCAGGGGGATATATAAAAGAATATATAGAAGCATCAAATCCGGCATTTTCTATTGGCGAGTATTGGGATAGTCTCGCTTATGAAGGTGGAAACTTGTGTTACAACCAAGGTGAGATTCTTTTTATATGTAGCCGTAGATTTGACTATTTGGTCAGCTTGGATTGTCAAAGAATTTTTTTTGGTAAGTGTGGTCCACGAGGCTAGGTTATGACAGCTGATTTTTCCATTTTGTGCAAATTCTTTTAACTGGGTATTTTTGAGATCTGTTCGAGCAAATAGCCAAAGGTGGTTTTGCTCCAAATATGTGAGCTAGCCACTGTCATTTCTCTACTCCGTTCAGTGTTTGTACTGTTTAGGTGTCAATGCCCTTAAACATTGAGGACATGCAACTTCAATTTTTTTGTATCGTGCTTCCATTATGAGGAACATCCACCAGTCCTCTTTGATAGAAGATTTCTGTTGTTCTGATGCATCCAGATGCCCATCGCCAACGCATAGTTAACTGGATCAATGCTACTGTTGGAAGCTCTTCAGCATTTGATGTCACAACAAAGGTACATCTGTTCGAGTCTCTTTTATTTGTAGGTTCCCCTATCACTCATATGATTAAGCATATTTGGAAATGATATACACGACTGTCCTTTTTGTTCTTATGCCTCTGTTTTTGAATCTTAAAGTAAGTAATATGGTACGTGGGTTTGGATACCTGAATGGCTATGTATAGGTAGGAGTATGATTGATTTCTTGCAGGTTTAATGTTAACTTTCATACCCTTGTCCCACTAGTGGGACAAAACTTATTCTATTTACACAATCTTTTCAAGGCCAATGCAGTTGAATGTAGAAAAAAGAACAAGTATTTAGCGAGATTGAAGTGGAGGAGAAACAACCTGTCAGTTCCTTGACTGTTTTTCAATGTCAATAATTGCATCTTTGCTGATTTAGTGTATCTTAGACATAACGATTCTTATGGATGACAAATTGAAATCCTGTAAGCTGCGAGTACATCTACCACTTCGATTGGATCTTAACCCTTTTGAGACACAATATAGTGGATAAGAGATCTATCATGTGGTTGGCATGTTGACATTTAAAGGCTCTGGAAAACTTGTGACTAACTCTTACCCATATATTTGTGTGACCATGAAGCATTTAAGTGATAGAATCTAAGGTGCCATATGTCTGTTGAATAAGCGGAAGAGGGTAGTTGGTGCCTTCTATATCCCTATAGCTGGTTGTAGCCTTTGCTGAACGCACGAGCCTTGTAGCAAACAATAATCCTGTCAAACCTGTATGTTCTCTTTTAACTTTTCAAACCATATGTGACCTTCTAAAGATAAATTATCAATCCCCTACTTTAGGGACATTTGAGTTAATTCCATGTTTGCCCCCCCCCCCCCCCCCCCCCGATAAGGGGTATTTTCTCCATTTTTCCTTATCCCACGTCTTGCTACTCCATACTAAAACTTTTAGTCAATTTGAATAAACACCTGCATGATATGATGCATTAAGCAAATTTCCGCCTAATTTCATGTATATAACTGCACTTTGCTATAGTTTCATTCCTAATTATTGATTGCACGTGTGTAAATTATTTTTTCCACATCATTTACATGACATGTTGAAACCAAGGATCCTTTCTAAACTGAATCTAGTCTCTACTCCCACCTTGACATTCGTATGAATCGATCATTCACGGGATTATAGCTCATTATAAAAATATCATGGGATTATAGAGACGTTAACATTCTCTGGGCCCTCTTACTAAGTCCTAGGAAATTATAGTCCCATGTAATTTATTGTCCCACGTAATCTACTTGTGAATAAAGCAACCTTTAATAATTCATGCTAAGGTATCTATAGGTTAATATTTTTAATCTCCTGATTTAGATTTATATTGCTTCTTCATGTTAGTGTAGGAGGCTTTTAATGATAGCTTTTCAGCTTGTTGGTGAATGATATTTTTCTGGCAGGGTATACTGCATTCTGCTTTACATAACCAATATTGGAGGTTAATTGATCCTCAAGGCAAACCAACAGGAGTGATGGGATGGTGGCCCTCACGTGCTGTCACATTTTTGGAGAATCATGATACTGGATCCACACAGGTCCTCTCTCTTTCTTGCTCTAACAAACACACACAGATGTACATGTCTGCTTGTGCTCTCATTCATTCAGTGAGACAGGTGCTCCAACTTAAATGCACTGCCATGGAGGTTAAATATGTTGACACTCACCTATATTAAACCTTCGTTCAAAGTTTTTGGCTCAAAACATCCTTACATTTGGCCAAAAGATTAAGTAGATCCCTCTAATATGCCCTCCAAATCTTATAAAGCTTAACAAATGTCTTTAGCAAAATTCGACGTTATATCTGAGCTATATTTTTTTTGAATGACTTGAATTTTAGTTGCCATGCACTATGTAGAGATGAGCTCACATTGAGCAACATGAACAATGAAGATTCATATAGCCGACTTCAACTTGCTTGGTATTGAGGAGTGGTGGTTGTTTGTATGCACTTTTTATAGTAATTTTTATCTGCTTTGTGAACTGAAAAGTAATTTGCTTTCATGCATTTGACTCACTGATTGATGGAAGTTGGATGATCTAATTATTCTGATTGGCATATTAATACCAAATATCTTATCATGTAATGACAAAAAATATTCCTTTCTTTCAGGGCCATTGGCCATTTCCACGGGATAAGCTTACTCAAGGATATGCATATATTTTAACCCATCCTGGAACGGTAATCTTTGTTTTCTCTTATTTTTGTGGTAGGTCCTACAAGTAGGAGAAGAGAGAAAAAATCGTTCTCCAAAGTAAATTGAGCGGCTAAAGCTCTTTTTTTTTTTTCCTTTTACCAAATAACCTTCAATTATCTTTCACATTTGTCATTCAATTAGTAGCTTTTAGGGTGTGGTATGAAGGAAAATGTTTTCTTGGAAAACAAGTGTGTTTCTTACTTATTTTCTAGTGTTTGGTAAGGACGAAAAATAAAATTATTTCAAGGGCCTTTGTATGTAATCTAGCAAAACACTATGGGGTGGGGAGTGAGGGTTTGGGGGTGGCGGGGGTGGGATGGTCCAAGGGTGGGGGTTGGGGGCATTGGGTGGGTGGGGAGGAGACAATGAACTTGGAATGTCACTTATGTAACTTGTTTTCCCTACTTCCATTAAGAAAATCATTTTCCTCGGTTTTTGAGGAACTTATTTTCCTAGAGAAAATATTTTCCAAAAGTTTTGGCCAACCAAACATGAAAAAATTGGAAAACTTTTTCTCCATACCAAACACACCCTTTTAAACTAGAAAAGGTCTAGTGAGATCTAAATAAGTACACGAGTGTGCCAGCAGAACCGTGGACTGTGGATCTTTATGAGAAAATGAGAAGCATCATGTAATTAAACATACTTTGACCTACTGGAAGGATTTACCAACTGACGATGGACTCATGTCGCCTAACATCGTAAGAGATTGGCTCCAGCAATCTATAGTCTGTTGTTTAGACACCGCACACCCACACCCACACATGTATCTGTATATACACACACAACACACAACACACAACACGCTAATAGCTAACTTCTGCTCTCTTGCTATAACCTAGGCTCTTACCTTGCTGCTAATTTTCGCTTCTTTATGCATTGTATGCATGCATGCATGCATGTTCACAAGATTAAAAGCGTATCGATATATAATTTCAATATGGGTGTTTCCTCAATATTGAGTTAAAGCTCAAAAGAGATCCTAATTCTTATATGCACTTTGTTTGCAGCCTGTAATATTTTATGATCATTTCTATGATTTTGGAATTCGGGATATCATAAATGAGTTAATTGAGGCGCGGAGACGAGCTGGAATCCATTGCCGTAGCAATTTAAAGATATATCATGCAAACAATGATGGTTACGTCGCACAGATTGGAGATTCCCTTGTGATGAAACTTGGTCATTTGAATTGGAATCCATCCAAGGAAGTTCATTTGGATGGGACCTGGCAGAAATTTGTTGATAAAGGACCAGAATATCAAATATGGCTCAGGCAATAATACTAGGGGAATTGAGACTTGCATGTTCTTAGTGGGATTCTGTCCATTTTATTGCTGTTATGTTGTAATTATATTATCACCTCATATCAGAGATTTAGAATTCCTGCATCAGGCGATAAGATAAAAAAAAGCTGATGCTGGGCCAGGCATTTCGTTTGCAAGAGTTATTTCAGATGTAAATGGTTGTATTACTCCGAGGAGTCTATATTCACTTAGGGGTTCTCTTGGTTTACCCCGTTTAAAAAATAATCCCATCATAATTTTTTTGCATAAATTAATACCAGGAGTATAATATTTGGTTGGTCGTGTAAAAGAAAATATGATGTGGGTTATCCTCCTTAGACCTCACAATGCTAATACTTGCATAGGTTATGCAAAATTTATATATTGTTTTATGCGTAATAGCAATGTGAAATAGCATGGATAAGAGACATTGTGTTGGGAGATCTGGAACAATCTGGTAGGTACCGGAATTTTAGGTATTGTGGAAGCATTAAGGTTGAAGAGATTCAGGGTGCTGTTCGCAGGATGCGTAGGGGACGAGCGACCATGCCTGATGAGATTTCAGTTGACTTTTGGAAGAGCGCATGCAGGGCAAGTTTGGAGTCACTGACGGAGTTGTTTAACGTCATTTTTAAGACTGCGAGAATGCCCGAAGAATGGAGGTTGAGTACAATGATTCCTTTGTAAAGAACAAAGGTGATATCCAGAATTGCAACAACTATAGGGGTATCAAGCTGTTAAGCCACACTATTAAAGTTTGGGAAAGAGTCGTGGAGATGAGGGTGAGAAGATGCGTGTTTCTCCGAGAACCAGTTTGGATTCATGCCGCGACGTTCAACTACAAAAACCATTTCATGTGCTTTAGTCAATGGACTCCCTGTAGATGAAATGAATACGTTGAAATTAAATCAAGCAAAGAATATCACAGTGCAAGTATTAAATATTTCAACTGTGTTTTCTAAAAATCACCTTATGACCTAATGTCGATCATTTGTTTTATGAGAGAAAATACAACAACATATATACTCAAGTGTATTTTCCCAAATGGGGTCAGAGGAGGGTATAATGTACGAGACCTTATCTCTACTTTTGTGGGGTTAGAGAGAGGTTGTTCCCGATAGACCCTCGACTCAAAAGAGAAGTTTTTCGAAGCAAGTTTGTAAGAAAAATATGTCAGCAAAATATCAAGATATAAAACAAATGAAGCAACAAATAATAATACACATTGAAGAATAAGAAACTATGTGATTACTAAATACTATTACTAATAAGGAGGAGAGGAGATGGGGCTAGCCCCTGCCTCTTCCACATAACTCGGTTACCTACTACTTTTTGTCCTAATCTTCGACCTCCATACATTTTCATCTATGATCATGTCTTTATTAAGCTGAAGTTATGTCATGTTCCTGAAAGAAATAATCCATTGATTATTCTCATTAATGAAGATGTATTTATATACAAATTACAATTCTTAATTATGGAAAATCTTATTCCTACTATAACAATAAATCCTAATTATACTTGTACAAGAATCCTACAACTATGGTAAATTTGTACAATAAAGTTGGGTGCAATTTGGTTTCGGTTTCCCGTGGTAAACACACGGGTATATTTTTGTCACACCCCCGCAGTCATAGCGGACGATTGTGGTACGCTGAGACTGTCCCTAAAATCTTTAAATAAAACCAAGGGAAGACCCTTAGTAAATATGTATGCAATCTGGTACCGCGAAGGGACATGGAGGACGCGTACTTGTCCACGAGCTACATTTTTTCGAACAACGTGTATGTCCATCTCGATATGGTTTGTGCGCTGATGTTGGATCGAATTTTCAGAAAGATAGACTGCACTCACATTATCATAGTATATCAATGTAGCCTTCTGTATAGGAAAATGTAACTCTAGTAGAAGATTACGTAGCCAACATGACTCAGATACCACATTGACTACCCCTCAATACTCGGCCTCCGCACTGGATCGTGATAAAGTAGCCTGGCGTTTTGCCGATCAAGAGACCAAGTTATCGCCAAGGAACATACAATAACCAGATGTCGACCGTCTGATATATGGACAACCACCCCAATTAACATCTATATATGATACAAGAGTAGAGACCGAGGACGGATATAAATGCAATCCAAAATCAAGTGTGCCCTGTATGTATTGGATAATACGTTTGAACGCATGCATGTGTTCAATCCGCGGATCATGTATAAATAAACACACATGTTGTACTGCATATGTAATATCTGGTCTTGTGAAAGTCAGATATTGAAGAGCCCCTGCAATACTATGATATTGGGTGGGATCCTCGTATGGTGTGCTAGACGTAGCACTCAGCTTGGATTTGGTATTAACCGGAGTATAAGTAGGCTTACACGATGACATGACAGCTCTCTCAATAATCTCTGCCGCATACTTTTTATGTGATAAAAATAAAACATCTGCATAACGAGTGACTGCAATGCCCCAAAAATAGCTCAAGGGCCCCAATTCCTTCATAGCAAATTCTGAATTAAGAAGTGACATGATAGACTTGCGTAGATTATCAGACGAGACATTCAATATTATATCATCAACATATAACAATATGTATGTCAGAGAAGTACCACGATGATAGATGAACAGAGAATAATCAGATCTGCTGTGAGAAAACCCAATAGTAAACACATAATCTGCAAGCCTTTTATACTAAGCCAGTGAGGCCTGCTTAAACCTATACAAAGACTTTTTTCAGGAAACAAACATGATAAGGATAATTGGGGTCCCTAAAATCCAAGGGCTGATGCATGTAAACTGTCTCCTTAAGATCACCGTGTAAGAAAGCATTTTTTATATCCAGCTGGTGAATGAGCCATCTTTTCGAGAGAGCTAGACTGAGCACAGTGCGAATGGTTGCCGGTTTGACCACCGGACTAAATATCTCTCCACAATCCATGGCAACCTATTGCGTTTCACCTACAAGACGAGTCTTATGCCTCTCAAAAGAACCGTCAGAATTTTCTTTATGAGTAAAAATCCACATGGACCGAATAATATTAGTACCAGGTGGACGGGGCACCAACTCCCACGTCTTATTTTCAATAAGAGCATTATATTTGTCATTTATAGCCAATTTTCAATTCGGGTCATGAAGAGCAGATACCGAGTTACGGGGTAGGGGAGATTTAGTGATATTAGAATTAAGGTTAAAATGTCGTTTCAATTTAAAAATCCCCCTTTGGATATGAGTAACGGGCCTTGACTTGAGGTAGTAGTGGACGGGATTGGGGAAATTATTTGGTTAGCGTGGGCCAAGCCAGCAAGCGATGGGATGAGAAACTGAATCGCATCTGGCAGCGATGGTGAGAAGGCTGGGTCGATCTTGATATCGATACTGGGCCGAGACATCGGTCTACTGCTGAGACCATGTGGGCCAAACGACGCTGGAGCAGGACAATGTGGGCCAGCAGGCAGTGGGCCTGATGGCGGATTCGGTTCACGAGACATTTAAGATAAATGGTGGATAATATATGGTGAGATACCATCATCCAAAAAATTATACGAACTAGACACGAGACTACTCAATTTAGCAAACGGAAATTGGGACTCATAAAAAATAACATGACGACTAATTATGATTTTGTTAGAGGATAAATCATAACATTTGTAACCACGATGATTAGAGTGATAACCCAAAAACACACACACGGTAGAGAGGGCTTGAAGTTTGTTAATTATAGTAGACGGAAAAAGTGGATAACATAATCATCCAAACACCCAAAGATGAGAATACGAAAGATCTTTATTGTAAAAAATTTTAAGTGGGGATTGATATGCTAAGCCTTTAAGAGGGAGGATGTTAAGTAGATATGTAGCCATTTGCAATGCATGATGTCAAAAAGAAGGTGGTAATGACGCATGGGCTAGCAAGGTACGGACAATATTATTTATGGAACGAATTTTTCTCTCGGCCTTCCCATTTTGTGAGGACGTATGTGGACAATAAAACTGAAAAGATATATCATTAGTGTCACAAAACTCTCGAAATGGCCCATTATCACATTTTCTGCCATTATCACATTGAATATTTTTAATTTTCCGTTCGAATTGGGTACGGATGAATGCTCTAAATTTTAAGAATGTGGAAAAGACTTGAGACTTTTTAGATAAAGGAAAGGTCCACAAAAATTAGAATAATCATCAAAAAATAAGACATAACAACGATGGCCCAAAGAACTTTAAATGAGAGATGTCCATATATCACAATGAATAATGTCAAAAGACATCAAAGTACGAGAAGTAGAGGCTACAAACGGTAATATAACATGTTTCCCTAATGGACAAGAAGGACAAAGTGGAGTACTACACGTACCCTTACAAGCAATAAAATTATTTTTATGCAGAGAAGACATAATAGATGACCCCGGATGACCCAAACGTGAATGCCACAAGGAAGGAGCAAGAGCGGCAAAGGTAAAAGATGTGGCTTGACTTGTGGAAATGATAGTGATTAGATAAAGCTCTCCCCGACTATTGCATCTCATTAGAGGTATCCCCGTCTTGAAATCCATCACAGAAAATCCAAACGGATAAAAAATAACAGAAACTCAATTATCAGTGATGAATTTTCGGACAGTCACCAATTTTTTAATTAAGTTAGGGGCATGAAGAACATTTTTCAAGACGAGAGGTGGATGTGGGGGAGAAAAATTCGTATGACCATAACCGCGAATTGGAATTGAGTTGCCATTACCAATAATAATGTTACGATTATTGCTCAAATTGAAATAAGACGAGAGAGTCTCTTGTGCGGACGTCATATGAGAAGTGACTCCGGTGTCCATGTACCAATTTGCGTCTGGGAGATGTAATACGAGTGTATGCATTGTAGCCTCAATATCTGTAGGTATCGGGACCGGAGCTGGGCCCGCAGCAGTGAAGGCTTGCTTAGGTCACCTACTACCTGGCCCAACACTGAATCGTGATGCATTATTTTGGACCGGGAAACTGGGGTTGGAAGCTGAACTGAATTGGGTTCAGTTTCCAGGATATGACGTCAGTGGAAAATAAGGTATGTTGGGCCACTGGCCACTGGCCCAGCCCCACGGCCAGGAGGCCCAAGGCTGCGACATGTTGGCCTGCGGTCCACTGTTCTGAGCACCACTACTGTTGCTGCCACTGTTTCGGCCACCACCACTACCGCTGTTACCACCGCGACTGACTCCGCGGTTCTTGCCATTATTTTTCTGATTTTGACCACTTTTTCCGCCATCGTTGGTACGGTTTTGGCCCGAGTTTTTGGAGAATGAGTGAGGCTCGTCTGACGTGGCCATCATCATGACAGAATTTGCTATGGTAACCACTTTCTTAGCCAAACCGACCTCTTCCAACGTGAGCATGTAACGTGCTTGATAAAATGGTGGGAGAGGATTACTTTGATGAAACAGTGTCCCAACTCCATTATAGGCCTCGGATAAGCCTACAACCATTTGAAGAACAAGACAATCATTGGTAACGGGCGCACCAACATTTTGGAGTTGATCCGCCAATTCCTTCTGCCTTTTACAATAGGCTGAGACGTTCGAAAAATCTTCCATGTTGACATGGGAAAATTTCTGCTCAAGAGTGACAACACGAGAATTTTTGTTATCTTGGAATATATCACGCACCCTATTCCAAGTTTCCATCGTCGTAGCGTCGGGTTCAATAATCGTCTGCAAGAGGTCTGTAGAGATAGTGGAATAAATCCACTGGAGAACGGTAGCATCAAGGGTTGTCCATAACGTAGGATCATCCTCGGGGCATGCATCTTCTCCTTGCCAGTTACATAGGGGATGATGTGATAGAGGACTTGTTGCGAGCATGCGTGAACCTTGAATAATTTCGCTCACGTCGCGTATTGGACGTTTTCCCTCTTAAGAACAATAAGGATGTGGTTCTTGATGTTGGAGACTTTAAGGGCAGGATGAAACATGTTCTTTGACGTAGAGATAACGAAAGAACAACAGGTGAATTAGGGATTTGGAAGAAAATTTGGGAAGAGAGGAAGAAATTGCACGGAAATTGAGAAATTGCACGAAAACCGAGATTGAGAAGGGGAAGCGGAATTGTCTTTGGATATGATCGATCGTATGTGACAACATTATAACTTTTTTTATTTTAATTCCTTTGTTGGAATTCTTAATTTTACTATTGGCAGCCCCCACGGCCATTGTCACACCTCAAACAACAAGCAAGTAATGAAATTACCAATTTTTTATGGTTATTTTGAAAATAATTATTTGTAACAACTAACACTATTAATTTTGCGACTAGACCTGCACTACTTTTAAAATGCATCATTAATATTTAAGGTTTATTGTAAGATTGGAATAATTTTCCTTCTGGATTCCTTTCATTAATCACAATATATATAGTTGTACAGAGGTTGATTCCTAATACAATAATAATCCTAACTTACCTTAAATGGTTGAATCATAATACAATAAAAATCCTAAGTTACCTTAAATATACATCTATCATAATTACAAAATATAATGTGAATATTCGGAGAATATTCGCTAATACTCCCCCTCAGTCGGAGCGGGAGGAGGCCGAACGCTCAGGCTGGATCGGAAGTCGGTGAAGAGCTGTCTCGGTAGTCCCTTTGTGAAAATATATGCATACTGATAGGCGGAAGGCACGTGTAATATTTTGACTTGACCAAGGGCAACCTTCTCTCACACAAAGTGAATATCCATCTCAATATGCTTAGTCCGCTGATGTTGGACCGGATTGTGAGGCATATAGATGGCAGATATGTTGTCACAATAGACTATAGACGCCTTACGCAGTGGACACTGGAGTTCCAAAAGAAGATTTCGGAGCCAACAGATCTCAGCAACTACATTAGCAACTCCGCGATACTCTGCTTCAGCACTCGAACGGGATAGCGTGGCCTGCCGCTTGGCGATCATGAAATAAGGTTATCCCCAAGAAATACACAGTAGCCTGAGGTGGAGGGACGTGTGTCTGGGCATTCTGCCCAATCTGCATCTGTGTAGGAGAGTAACTTGGTTGGGGTAGAGGGGTAGAGATGTAGTCCAAAGTCCAGTGTACCCTTAACGTAACTGATAATACGTTTGAGGGCTGCAAAATGAGACTCTCGAGGGTCGTGCATAAACAGACACACCTGCTGAACAGCATATGCAATATCAGGCCTAGTGAATGTAAGATACTGAAGGGCACCTGCAGGACTCCGATATAGAGTGGGATCAGAAACTGGTGCACCCTCGTGTATATATAGTTGTACAGAGGTTGATTCCTAATACAATAAGAATCCTAACTTACCTCAAATGGTTGATTCCTAATAAAATAAGAATCCTAAATTACCTTAAATATACATCTATCATAATTACAAAATATACTGTGAATATTCGCTAATATTTACTTATATATCCAACATCTTTCTCGTATTTTACTTGTGTAAAATTGCAAGTGTTACATACAATTCTTTTACGAACTCAACAGTCAACACCCTCGATGAAGTTTGTCTCACTATTATCTCAGAAATGTGAAATTTACCTACACTCAAATGAATTCAAAGGTTTGGCCCAACATTATTCAAGGATGTACGCAGAGTGGGTCGAGATCATATGCAACAACCCAACCCATCAATGACATTGTCTATTTTGACCGCACAACTTTAAAATCGATCACTAAGATTTAAGACTTATTTTATATATTCAGTATTTCTCTCGTATTTTACAAATCCAGCGTTAGCTTAGGATGTTACTGTTGGGTATTTTTGCTCTATGGTACTTTATAAAGCAGTACGGGAAGTATATAACTATTACAAGTATTCGAAAGGATAAACAAAGATTCAATAATTCAACTAGTAATCTGAAAATTACAATATAATCACAAAACTGAAACTACAATTTTGTTGAAGACGGAAAAATGGAAAGCTGGTTTCTTTGAGTCGAGTGTGGCACTCTGTCCTTAAGACAATATTGCCGTATGTATCCTTTATACGTCTGGACAATTTGTCTCCCAAGATAAAAGCGACAATGGAACACTTGAGCAAAGGAAACTCAAGAGCTACCGTGAAGAATATTGAGTAACGAAATGATGCCTTGGAAGTTGTAGGAAGAAGAAAACTTTACCTTGTGTAAGCTTCTGAATTTCGTGTATATTATATGTGTGTTCTTAGTGCTCAACAATGGTGTAAGGGGGTGTTTATATAGGTGATTGAGGGGCTGAAAAACTGCCTCCATAATAGCCAAATAATGGCCATTATGGAGGTAGTAAAGTCACCAACATAAATGGTGAAAGACCAACGGATTTGGCCATTATAGGAGGAGTAATTCAGCCAAAATAAATGGCTGAATTGAGAGTTTGGCGTTTCAGCTTTGACTGTCCAAATTCTGACGTTCTGGAAACTTCAGGGACCAAACTGTACATTTTGAAACTTCAGGGACCAAACTGTATATCTGAAAGAATTCTGGTCCGAACTGTACATCTGGAACTTCTGGGATCAAACTGTACTTCTGGAAAAGTTCTCTGGCCCAAAAAGATAATATCACACACCACGTGAACTGAAACCGGCCGGACGGACGGCAAGGCGCGCGTGTGGTCTTTCCTTGAACCGAAGCACATCTAGGTCCTCCCTCCTTTAAACACATGGGATACCCCTTGGGGTCCCAAACCCCAAACCAATTTCGAGTCTTATATACACAACAATTTTTACTTTCTTCCTCTACCGATGAGGGAGAATTGAACACAATACCACACTTTCCATGCTTCAAACACCTTACTTCGTGGACCAATATCTCTTTCATTTCTCAATGAAATTTGACGATTCTTGGCCCTACGGTTATCTACGTACTTAGTAGATCATGCATGTGTGAAGAACCGGATTCTCCAACATACGTAACACTAGTGTTTAAGCCGTTAAAGTTGGTCGGTCGCAACTCCCGCCAAAGGCAAATTTCCAACAGTTACATCATATAATCGAGGGAATAGTAATCTTTAAACTAATTCAGACTACCTGCTAGGCTGCTACAACATGTTATATTGCTAATACTGTTAATTTTATATATTTTTTAACAATATATACATTCATTTGAAAATCAGTAATAAGCAAAGTCGTTAGGCCTACCTAATTGACACAAGAATGTTGGGAAAATAGCTTAGGAATAAACCAGAAAAACAAATTGGCACATATTTCCTTCGTTTCAATTTATGTGATGGTGTTTGACTTGACATAAAATTTTAAAAAGAAAGATTTTTTTAAAAAAATTTATAATCTAAAATAAATTATAAATTTTTATGTAGCTAAGATGCATTTCATTAGGTGTAAAACAATTGTAAGTTTAAAGTTGTTATTAATATTATCTTTTTTCTAGACTAATCAAAAAGGAAAAAGTGCATATAAATTGGGGACGGATGAAGTATTATACAATGGGTTTAGCCGTTTTTTTTTGTCTTGTTTTGTGGTGGTTTTCTCCTCTATTTTACTTTTTTGGTTTTGATTATTTTGTAGTTGCCACTAAGTAAAATATGGAGCAGGAGACTTAATCTGTCCAAACATAACAATAATAACATACCCAGAATAGTTTCATAACTGAGATTTGAAGAGAGCAAAATGTATACCCACCTTACTTAGTGTAGTCTTAAGTGGAGTCTGGGAGGGATTTAAAGAGAGCAAGATTTATGCACACCTTACTCAGTGTTGTCCTAAGTGGAGTCTACGGAATCCTACTTTTGTGGGACAGAGAGATTATTTTCGGTAGATCAGAAGACAGGCGTGTATAACGACAAATAGCATGGTATCAATAAAAAATATGAAAATAAAATAGCAAAATAAAAATAAATACCCCAACAAATTTAAGCATGAAGAAAGAAAAAAAACACAAAAGAATTTAAGCAGAATATTAATTCATATCTTACCTAGAATGAAAATCTTGGGTATCATCATCCTTTCCCATTAGGGACATTACGGAAACATACGCTCTGCAGCGCTCAACCAGAAAAAATAAATAAAACTATAAAATCAAAGTGAACCAATATAGTGTGGGTTCACAACAATTGCACGGAAAAAAATAACTGCTAACTATTACAACAAATAATCTATTTTTTCCCGGGTACTGGGTCCCGACCGGGGATGACGTGCGCGTGGGCTTAGCCTCGAACCCAAGCACATCTAGATTCTCCCTCCTTCAAACACATGGATTACCTTGGGGTCCCAAATCCTTTTTTTATTTTGAGACTTTTAACAAATCTTCTTTCCCCACCGATGAGGGAGAATTGTTCCACACCACATTTTCACGCTTCAAACACCTCAGTTCGTGGATTAATATCTCTTTAATTTCTCAACGAAATTTGATGATCCTTGGCCCAACAATCACGTGTGAAGAATCAAAGTCTCCAACATGCGAAACCCTAATGTTTAAATCGAGAAAGATGGGTGGACGCAACTCCCACCAAAGATAAATTTCCAACATATAGTTCATCTGCTTGCAAAATAATCTAAATTTCTTCGGATATTATGACTATGTGACCTTGAATTGAGAACCTAACTACCCATTCATTACTTGAAAACTAAGAATAAAAAAAAGTTAAAAGAAATAAAACAAAAAGGAGTTATTAATGTTTAATTGTTACTGGTAATTATAATAGGTACTATACAGCATTACTATGGTTATTATCTTGGGACTGACCAGAGCCATTGTCATAAAAATCAAGAAGCTTCTGTAAAACGAAGACTTGAGTTCTGAGAAGAACAATATAATCTGCAGTTTCTTTGAATAACTGATCAGCTTTTAAATCACCATTGTTGACTGGAAGAAGTTGCTTCAGAGCCTCCAATTTTTTCGAAATTGAACTGTAATTATTATCATCAGTACTGCTAATTACCTGATCGGCTTTCTGATTGGACGATTTTCTTCTTGCTCTTCTCATCCGTGAGCTACTCGAATTTTGTGGCCTTGAACCCATTTGTTGGGGGTAGAGGGAAGAATTAAGAATGGAGTTTTTCTGTTGAACGGAAGTGGTCTGGTGTTTAATTATAACGAAAGAGGTGATGAGTTTGGAAATAAATGGAAAGATTTGAGCATTGCCACTTGTTTGTGCTGGAATTACGATACTGCCACCACAAGTGTTTCACCTAAATATATTTTTAGAGTTTAAATATTGTACTCCATCAAAGAATTGTTTTATATACGTAACTGTAACTTCTTTTTATTATATTAGATCATTTAAAAGATAATTAGATAATAACCTATACAAATGAAATTGATATTTTATAGAACAAGGAAAGTAACAATTTTATGGCAGGTAAAATTTTATTTATAGTGTAAAAAGATTTTTAAAATTCAATGGATATAAGCTAGATACTTATTCTCACTATGTGTTTACACCAAGTTAATAGATGTAAGAAATGTGTTTGCAATAAATTTTAATCATGGTCAGTAAATATTCGATACGGATAAGTATTTACCTTTAAGCTATATTCGATAAGCTTTTCAATAGAATTATCATAGTCAAATAATTTTTTGGTCCATTACAATTTCTTTTAATTTTATGTCAATTTTCTCAAGAAATTTGTATTTTACCAGTAAGAAATAAAAAGTCTTCAGAAAATTATAAATGATAATGTTAGACTATTTCCTCAACTATAATTTTTATTGCCAAACCAGAAAATATAACAATGGGTAGTAGTAGTATAAATTTGGTCATAAAACGACACCAGTTTTGGTGTATATGACTATGAGTCGAAATATTATCGCGGGAAGATGGGCACAACTAGCGAGCACGAAATTTATCAGGAACACTAAAGCTGGTTTTTATCTTCTATGCCACATGTTATGAACAGTACCTTCAACTTTTATTTCCTAAATTACCCTCGTCAAATGTCGAAATAAAGGCTAATCTTTTACTTCCCCACATTTTTATAATTTATGCTTACATGCACATTTAATTTTCTGTTTTGAAATAATTCTATTGAAAACACTTTTTTTTTGTTTTATTAAACTAGTATTTTGTTTGGCAGAGGAATGTATGTGATTCATGAATAGTGAACAACGGGAAAAGAAGGCTTAAAATTGACGTGTGGTGTAACTATTAAAGAGCTTCAATCATGCTCTTTTTTTTTTTTGACTTCGAAAATTTTCTAGTCTTATCTCTTATGATATATACCAATTATTTTTGTTCCTAGACGTCATACATGACATATAAAATAAATCAATTTCAACATGCATGCTCTAAATCTATATCATGGAAAGACAATGAAATGTTATAATCATGAATGGACATTAATCCACTAAAACTAATAACGACAAGCTAAGGTAGAAACACAATCTCAATAAAAGATTAGATAAATACGTAGAAGCATTGAACTTGACCATGAAAAAATCTCACCCACTATAATTAGAATTTAGAAGAGAGAAAATTAAGCCTAAAGTAGGAATACATAGAAGGGCAAAAGGGTCAGTACAATAGAAAGGAAAAAGACAAGTGAAGAGGGGTTGATGGCCTACGAAAAGGGCGCATGTGAATGTGAGTATGGGGCCAGCAAAGCCTAAAACCTTGTAAGAAAAAGAAAAAAAGAAAACCAACATAGATTTTAGTGGAATGATATTATACTTCATCTTTAATCAGAGATCTCGAATTTGAGCTTCAAGAAATAAAAAAAATTCATTGGGAGTGTTAGGCCCAAAAAATGAGTCCTGAGTGTCATTCGAATTTAATCAGACTCCAACACAGATCGAACACCTAATAAGAAATCAACAAAAAAGAAGAAAGAGCAAAGAGATAATCAAAGAGATCCACGCCGGTGGCCCCAAGTCCGGAAAGGGGAAAAGCACATGGGATAAACACAAGCACAGGGGACAGGCGGAAGCACAATGCCAACATGGGGTTTCCACGATGGTGGCTGAGTGCGTCTGCATCCTCTTTTTTTAGTTACGGATTATCCATATCGTTGATAGTATTTTTTTCGGAAAATATACTTATACGAAATTATACCTTGTTAATCCAAATTAAAAGAGTAGTTGATTCAAGTAGTGGTGAAGTTACAATCAAGGAAGATATTCAATTAAATCTGCCTTCATTGCAAAATCGCAATTGAATTCTCCTTTATTTCAATCTTCTAGACACAAGGAAAGTTTTCATTATAATCATGAACAAGTGAAAAATATTGCTTTAAAACTCTGGTAAGATTTTTTTTTGAATTCGCGATATTGTCACTAAATTCAGCACTATATTTTGCATATAGTGGCGCCCAGTTTTATTAGACAGGAAAAAAAGTAAGTAAACCTTTGGATCGGCTCCTAAGCCAACCTCACCTTGTTTTGAGGTTAGTGTCATAGTGGAGTACTCGAGTCGGCTCGAAGGACGACGAGAGCGCTACTGATTTGTATGGGTAAATAACATTCGAGTCAAAGTAACAACACGTCATGTGTAAGCTAATAAAATAAACTTTGAATGCTGACATTAAATTAGACTATAAAATTATATTAAAAGAACCATAATATTTTAATATGATTTGATCAATTAATTTAAATATGAGAAAACTAATAAAAATATAATAAAAGCAATTTAGAGAATAATCTCTTCCTCTTTAATGACTATATTGTGTATGTTATTTTATCATTGTATGAGAAAAGATCCCCAATTTGTAGAAGTCTAAATCCTTTTTCCTCCAAGAAAAGATTTAATTCTCTTTTAAAAAAACAAAATACAATTAAGATAAGCAATCACTAATAAGATAAGAAAACTCAAGATAAGCCCTAACAAATGATGTATCTACTCAGGTATCATGGGCTCAAACACCCTTTGGCTTTGATCCAAGCACTATATAAATTTTACTCTTATATGAAATTACTACAGATATATAATACATATATTGATCAAGCACAGATTAATAGCAATTTAGTATATGATCATTTATGACACAGAAATTTTGAGTCAGTCACTAATATGAATGAGAAATGTGATGCACTTGCCGAGCATGAGACGAGTTGGTAAGTAATGAAAGTGATTGAGAGTCAACCACTCCGACGTCGAGGTTTGAATCCAGGTGTGGTGGCAGTCTTTCTTTGAAATATTGCAAGAAGTATTCTTTGGGTTCGTGTCCCGTTGGTCCTCTCCCTTACAGGACTGTCACTCATACATATCTCTCGATTTACATTTCACCTGACTAAATGACCTTTGGTACAGGTAGGAGGTTTCGCGTTGAGGACTTTCCCTTTCACACAGAAATGTGATGCCTAATAACCAAATCGGAGTAGGATGCATGTGTCAAAGTATGGACAGTGAAGCAACATGAATGGAACAGCATGTTCTGCACATTCCCTGCATCCTACTGATCATCTGTCCACAGTCCTCCTTTCTATTCTCATCTAATTTGATGTTTCCTTGCTCCTTCCATTTGTCAGAACATACTTAAATTCCAATTGTTAATAATAGTACAGCTATGAGCTAAATATGATTAATCAACTCACTAATCGATAATAGCATATGGGGAAACCACATTCTCCTAAATGGATAGGACTTAATTTAGTCACATGTCTGCGTGTGATTGATTTCCTTTGCTATGTATACACGGCATGTAAGCCACGTGTGACTTTTGCACGTTGTATCACTTGTTACTAAAAAAATTGGTAATATGCTAACTCAAATGTCATGATGATAACCGGGTGTTCTTTTTCTATTTCTGCAAAAAGTTTTAATAAAGGCGAAGTTAAACAACCTTCTTCTTTCACATTCTGAATTGAGTTTAAAGTTACGACTAACAATAATAAATATAGACGTGATAGAAATAATTATCGTCAAGCACAAAATTCAAAACTGGAGTAAGATTAAAAAGTGAACGAATTAAATGATCCCTTATAGCAATAATTACATGTCGGACTTGAGTCATCAAACGGGAGTCTCGGTGGATACTCGCACGTCCCCCGAAGGATAATGAGGCTCTATGTCTCCGGAGGTCGAGGTTCGGAACAGGCAGAGCCGGCTCCAACGCAAAGCAAGTGAAGCAATTGCTTGGGCTCCATTTTTTTTGGGGGCCTCACTTTTTAAAAGACCTTATATATAATATATAATTATTTAAAAAATTCTTATTAACAAACACGTACACGGTACAACAACTATTTTAGGAGAGAGAATATACCTTTTTGCATTGAATGTGGGGAGGGGGCACCACTTTTTTTTTTATTTTATTTTATAATCCAGGTCTTTAGTCTTGCGCCTGATTACGTCACGGAGAGTAATAGCGTCGTCTTATCTGTGCAAGGTAAATCACGGGATGTCTTTCCGGTGATCAGTTTTTACAGCGTCTGTTGATCAGTAATGACTTTTTATTCTTCCTAGTCTTTTACGATAAATGTAAAGTTGTTTTAGGGAGAGTACAAAAAAATAATTTCCTTTTAAGGTGGGATTCCTTTTTAATGTGGGATCCGTTGAATTAGGAAAACCCAACAGCCATATACTATTTCTATTATTATTTATCTTTTTTCATCTTCCTTTTATTATTTTTATTCTATTCTCAAGTCTCTTAAACCCCAAATATTCTACAGCAAAATTTACAAAAGATCAAGATTTATATTTTGTTGTGTTAAAAAATTTCAAGCATTGCAAGAAGAAATCGTTACACTGAAGCAGGGCAACACTATTTTAATATTATTATATCAACTTATCAAATTCTTGAGCCATGTTCTATTATTTTAATTTTATTTTATATTTTGCATTGAAGATTAGTCATTGTTAATATTCTTACTTCATAAGTATATATTCTTATTTTAATTATTATTAGATTTTATTCAATTTAAATATATCAACTAGAAAATATGATTCCGATTACGCAAAAAGAGAGAAAAAGAGAAAATTTAAAGAATTAAAAAATCTCAAAAGGTGCCCTTGATAGATTTTTAACAAATAATAAAATTCTTGAATAGAAAAATATGGGAGGATGTTCTTCAAATGAACAAGCCACTAATAGAGTTGAGTTAGCTGATAATAACATCCAAGAAGAAAATCTAGAAGAAGTTACTGAGAAATCTGACATAATTCAGAAAATCAAGAACTCCTAAATGATATAAATAATTGCATCCCTAAATATATATATGATCCAAATCAATGGAATACTGTAGATACAAAGTTGAGAGATTTTTTAGTAGAAAAAAGACCAATAAAAATAACTGACATAAATTTTTCAAATGATAATCTCTCAAGACATTTTTCTACAACACACTATATTCAAATATTGGCAAATGGGGAAAGACATGAAAGAAAATGGTTAGTATACTCTAAAGATTTGGATAATTTTTAAAATTTTTGTTGTAAATAATTTGGTACAACTTCTAGTAACAGTAAAGTAGTTAGTGAAGATAGTAATGATTGGAGAAATCTTAGTGCTAAGCTTAAAGCTCACGAAGTAATAAATGAGCATATTATTAATATGTGTGCGTGGATTAATTTAGAAATGAGATTGCACAGGAATAAAACAATTGATAAAGATGTGCAAGAATAAATTAATAGAGATAGAGCGCATTGAAAAGATGTATTATCAAAAATTACTGCCGTGATAAAAATAATTTAGTGTTTAGGGGAAAAAATAAAAAGATCTATAAAGAAAGTAATGGAAATTTTTTAAGCCTAATTAAAATGATTGCAGAATTTGATCAAGTTTTGCAAGAACATATTCGGCGAATTAAGCATGATGAAATCCATAATCATTACCTTGGACATAATATACAAAATGAATTGATAAACTTGTTGGAAAGTGAAATAAAAAATGAAATTATTGAAATACTAAAGAAACAAAATACTTCTCAATTATACTTGATTGCACTCCAAGATGCAAGCCATCAAAAACAAAAGTCTTTTATATTACAGAGTGTGGATATTTCAGATACTTCAATAAAAATTAATGAATATTTTTTAGAATTTTTAAAAATAGATGATACAAGTGGAAAAGGTCTTTTTGATGTTATGAGATAAAAAATATAGAACTTGATATTGATAATTTAAGAGGACATGAATATGATAACGGATCCAATATGAAGGGAAAACATGAAGGAGTGCGAAAAAGACTTCTCAATGTAAATTCTAGAGCATTTTATACACCCTGTAAATGTCATAATTTAAACTTGATACTTTGTGACATGACTAATTCTTGTACAAAAGCTATATCATTCTTTGGAGTGATACGATGTATATATACGCTATTTGCTTCTTCTACTAAGAGATGGAAAGTTTTAAAATTTTTTATACCCAACCTAACTCTAAAAGCATTGTCACAGACATGTTGAAAAAGTCGTATTGAAAGAATTAAAACATTAAGATTTCAAGCACCTCAAATAAGAGATGCTTTACTGAAACTAGTAGAAGTTAGTGAGGATCCAAAAAGTAAAAGTGAAGCTACATATTTAGCAACATATGAGCTTGAAATTTTTGAATTTTTATTGGGTATAACTATTTGATATGATAAATTAATTGTGGTTAATTCAATTAGTAAAAGTTTGCTGTCATAGATCAACTAAGAGGTTTAATTTCTTTTTTCAAAATGTATAGAGAAGAAGGATTTGCAACTGCTATGATTTTTGCTAATGAAATTGCATCTGAGATGAATATAGAACTTGAATTTCGTAAAAAACGCGTAATATTTAGAAATAAATAATTTGATCAAAATGTTGATAACGAAATCACAAAGTCTCTTAAGAAATCTTTTAGAGTTGATTACTTCTTATATATAGTAGACCAAACAATTTTATCACTTCAAAATAAATTGAACAATTTGAAGCATATGAAAATATTTTTGGTTTTCTATTTAATAATAAAAAATTGAGATCACTAGATTATGAGAGTTTGAAAAAATATTTCCTTAACCTTGAATTTTCTTTAACACAAAATAGTTATTCTGATATTGATGATTTAGATTTGTTTTATGAATTAAAAGTATTAAGAGAAATAATACAAGTAGAAGATAATGATCTAATCGAAATACTCAATCAAATAAAAAGACTTGATTCTTTTCCAAATACATATATTGTTTATAGAATAATGTTAAGAGTTTCGATAACTGATGCCTCAGCTGAAAGAAGTTTTTCCAAACTAAAATTGATAAAATTGTATCTAAGATCAACAATGTCTTAAGAGAGATTGAATGGATTAACTATATTATCAATTGAAAAAGAATTGTTAGAACAAATAGATTATAAAACGGTAATTAATGAGTTCATATCTAAAAAACCTAGAAAAATTGATTTTAAATAAAAATATATATAACGATCTTTTCTTTAATAAAAAAATAGGGCCTCTCTATGAAGTTTGGCTTTAGGTAGGCCCGCTATCTTGTTGAGCCGGCCCTGGAAACATGGAAGGATGTTACACTTCATCGGCTGTGTGAAGGCCAACAATTATCCATTACAAAAAGACCCCAAGGTTTCCTCAAGTATTTAATTGAGGATTATTATCCTTTTTATTGCTCATTATTTCTTTATTATTAATATTCGATATTAAAGGATGACATGATTTATGAAATATGTGCCCCATAGCTCAAATATAAATAGATATTTTCATTTCAAAATTTCTTATAATAACAACTTACTAATCTTGTTGCGAGTAATTTCTTGGTCCGTGACCACATCTTAAAGGCTTAATAATTTGTTTATTCGAGATTCAAGCTCAAAGCTTCTTCAAAACCCAGGCTATTATTTCAATTATTATTTGCTTTCATTCTAATTGTCTTATTTATTATGACATATCATTTTGCTATTTTGGTCATATTGATACACTTGCCTTAGATCACGTATACAAATTCAACTGTATCGATTTACGGGTAAACGCCTTGGAAGGTAAAGAGGTTGTTCCAATAGATCCGCGGCTCAAAGAAAAGCAAACAAAGCAGTCGGGAAAAGAAATAATAGAAGTAAAGAAGTAATGGCAAACTAGATAGTAGATGTAGAACATGACAATGCAATCTGGAAAAAAAGAGAGGATAATATCGTAACTACTTACAAAATCATATGATAATCAAAGTACAAGAAACACATATAATAACAGAAATCTAAGGACATACTATAATAATTTAAAGTTATGAGTATTACGTTATTAAGAAAATTACATAATTAAGTCACTTTAATTATTCAATTATTATGAGTAACTTTTTTTTTGATAAACTTTAATTAGTTTAATAAAAATAATATTCATTCCGTTTCATAATAAATGATATTTTTATCTTAGGCACACCCTTAAAAGAATTACTCACTCCTAAAAAAAAATAAAAAGTAAGAAGTGTTTTTACTAATTTACTCTTAAAGCCTTGAAAAGATATAGTAGCTCTCTTTAATTATATTTTGGTTATGTAAAATTCCATTAATTTGAATAAGGGTAAAATTGAAAGAAAAAAATTAACGCATTACCACTTATTTGGAAACATATGAAAAAATAAAAACACCTTTTATTATAAAACCTATTGAGTATCCTTTTGAATTTCATCAATCATTCAGGTTGTAAGTAGAGATGGCAATGGATCCTGGACTCGGTCCGGATCCGGTGAATCCAGATCCGTTTTATAGGATATGGATCTTCAAAATTTGGACCCGACGGATCCGGATCGGACCCGGATCCATTTCTGACAGATCAGATCTGGATCTGGATCTTGTATTTGAGATCCGTATCCGGTCCAGATCCGACCCGTGGATCAGTTTTTTATTAAATATATTTATAACCTAGAATGTAATTTTATAAGTATTTTCTTAAAATTGCTAAGCACATCCTTGCAAGTTTAATTCTCAAAACAAGTTTAATTTATCACCGCGTTAACTCAAAAACCCAAAAATAAAGAGGTAACTTCGATAATAAAATCAATGTTATATTAGTGAATGACTAACATCTCCATAGACAAGTAGTTAAAATTATATTCACTTCATTTGTGAAGATTCCAAGCACATGCAAGTTCTGCATTGTGGAAATACTAGTCATCATTTTCTACAACTATTGTCATTGTCCAATATTTTCAATTAATAGCTCACAATCAAAACGAGACAACGAACAAAATATCTCATATGAACATTTCAAAATTGAAACACAGTAAACTGTTAACTAAGTAAAAATCGTTTGTCAGTTTTAAAAAAAATTCTTAGCAAAGTTACATTCTTAGCAAGTCAAATTTTTTTACATGTGGATCCAGATACGATCCGTGGACCCGGTGAATCCGATGGATCCGAATTTGGATTTGATTTTTATGGACCCGACGGATCTGGATCCGGATCTGAATTCAGGTCTGAAAAACGAATATGGATCTGAATATAGTAGGATCCGGTCCAGATCCGATCCGTTGCCATCCCTAGTTGTAAGTAGTTTGTATAGTCTTAAATGAGGTGTCGAACACCCAAGAAAGACGGATAGAATGGTGGACCATTAAGGATAAGAAGATGTTCGAAAGAAGTGAAGCCACTGCATAACGCACCCAAACTTTCATTTTCAACAGGCCAATTCGTTTACCTTTTAAAAACTTTATGATAACTTCTACTGTTAAACTTCTTTGGAAGAGCGTGATTAATTCCGTTATCTTTTTATATAGATATCCTAATTTTGTGTATTTATGGCTATGTTAAAGCACTAGTCCGAGGTTCCACTTTAATAACCGTAATGGTTAAAAAGTGTGAGGTAACTTCTCTGCAGATTTTTAACCTCTTAATTCTATCTCTCCTAAATGGATCGGATCAGCCCACATGGAGCGACCCACGACCCAGACAAAAAAAATTCAACAAAACATTTTATTTCAAGTAGTACAAAAGAAATTCCATTAGTTCCTAACAAATGGGAATAACTTAAGACTTTTTTCCTCTTGTCAATCACTAACTACGTACGACTCCCAAATTGTTCATTAACATTAAATCAACCATTTTCCAGTAAGATAACTATCTAGTTTGGTGTAATTGAGTTGTATATATATTTACAAATGTATCAACATCAGTAGTAAGCAGCAGCAAGCATGTTTTAGGATCCATCAGCAGCAACATGTGCCTCACAGTTTCAGTGTGTGCTTGTTTTTTGGTCGGCAAAAGAGCACAACCCTCTCCCTCTCTGGGGTCACTATGCACACAGTAATTTGGGTAAACAGTGTCGGTTTATTATCACAATTAATCATTTATGAAAATTTTGATCCAGTAATATGTGAACTTTACTTCCTATCTTAAATTGATTATTCCGTCTGATTACTTACAAATGGTGGCTATAGTTATTAGCACATACTATAAACATAGTCATATTTTTATTATAAAAAAATTATTTACATGTATATTTAGTGAAGTTTTGAAGGGGAGCCTTAGAGTAACTGGTAAAGTTGATGTCATGTCATCAGGAGGTCATGGATTCAAGCTGTGGAAACAGTCTCTTGCAGAAATATGAGGTAAGGTTGCGTACAATAGACTCTTGTGGTCCAACCCTTCCCCGAACCCCACACATAATGAGAGCTTAGTGCACCGAGCTGCCTTTTTATTTTTATTTTTATATTTAGTGAAGTTTGACATAAAAGAGTTTTGAAGTAACGGTAAAATTGTCTTTTATGTGATTTATGTAAGTCACGACTCATGAGTTCATTATAAAATTAATCACTGATACTTACAACACAGTAAAATGCCTACCAAATGCTTCTTGTACGAAATTGTTCCTTTTAAAATTTAATGAAATCTGACTATTCCTGAAGATAGTAGTTCCTGTCACTCAGCACTACTAGCAGTAAATCGCAGGATGTGTCTGAATGACCAGGGTTTGAGAACAGAGCAACTGATATCACCTACAAGATCTTACCCCAGAAGAGAGCAAATTGCTCCCACCAGGTTCGAACTCACGCTGCAGGCCTCCGGCTGGATTTTAAGTTTTCCTCATTTGCAATCTAGCTATGCCGGGGACTAAATGAACCAAATATGACCCACTTGCTTTGTCTAGCATGCAACAATGTTGTGCCAGCAACATTTCTTCCTTTTTCCATTTTCCTCACTTTGTCGTTTTGTTTTCTTTTCTCTTACTGTTGAGTTTGCAACTCGCATGCATTGCTATGAACATCGAGGCCATACACATTGCTTTTTCCATGCCCTTTTTTCCTTTATACGTTTAAAAAATGTTAAATTTGATCAAGCTTTCCTCCTCCTCCCCCTCTCCATGTTTCTTAGCATTTACCTATTTTGATACTATGAGCAATTATTCTAAATTTACTTGCTCTTGAAAAGATGTTCGTTAAGACTTTGGAGTCCTTTAGTTTAGTACTAGAGAAATTAGTTTTTTATAATATTAGATTGAAACTAGAGCTCAAATGAAGTGATATGAATAGCGATAATTCATATAGCCAGAGCCAACATGTTTGAAAATTAAGCGTAATAATAGTAATTGTTGTTTGTGCAGTTATCCGTAACACGTATTTGAAGTTAAATTTTTCATCGTACATATTAAATTTAAAATTGCAAGTAACCCCATATAACATCATGTTTGAAAAATCATAAGCGAACATATTTGGACCTAATTAATCAAGTATGAGAAAGAAAATTTCCAAGTGGCGTCGATCTGTCTTTATCTGATTATGAAATTACATTCCACAAGGCAAAAAAATCATACATAATATGTTTGATAGGTACAATTGGTTACTGCAATTGGCAAGAACCTCTCTGCAGTTGTGACTGCCATTATTCGAATCCTTTATACATGTCCTTAAGAAAATCCAAGTGAGCAGTATGTATAAAACTAAGTATCACAAATCATAATGAATCTAAACCTAAGACCTATATCATTGGACCCCTTAAAAGTTTACAGTACGTTTTGATTTTGTACTTGTTGGGGGAGAAAGGAGTTTGAGGAAAAAGTTCACTCTTTTGCGTTATTGGAAGAGTTTGAGGTAATATTAATTTCCCATGTGTATGTATTATTTGACATTGGGATGGTTGAAAGAAACATTAGTGACAAGAATTTGAAAAAACACAAAAAGGGTAATTGCACTTTTGATCGCTTAGTTGTCGGTGGATTCTGATTTTTGTCCTTGTGATATTTGTTGGAAATTTGTCTTTGACGGGAGTTGCGATAGACCAACTTTAACGGCTTAAACACTAGTGTTACACATGTTGGAGAATCCGGTTCTTCACACGTGCATGATCTACTAAGTACGTAGATAACCGTAGGGCCAAGAATCGTCAAATTTCATTGAGAAATGAAAGAGATATTGGTTCACGAAGTGAGGTGTTTGAAGCATGGAAAAGTGTGGTATTGTGCTCAATTCTCCCTCATCGGTGGATGAAGAATGAATTGTTTTGTTTATAAGTCTCAAAGTTGGTTTGGGGTTTGGGACCCCAAGGGGTATCCATGTGTTTAAAGGAGGGAGGACCTAAATGTGCTTCGGCACGGGCTGTGGGCTGTGCTTCTTCTGATATTATCTTTTTGGACCAGAGAACTTTGCCATATGTATAGTTTGATCCCTGAAGTATCATATGTACAATTTGGTCCCTGAAGTTTCAAGATGTACAGTTTGGTCCCTGAAGTTTCAAGAAGTCAGAATTGGGCAGAAATCAAAAACGTCAACAACACTCAATTCAGCCATTTATTTTGGTTGAATTACTCCTCCTAAATGGCCAATCCATATCACATCTTCACCATTTATTTTGGTCGTATTACTACCTCCATAATGACCATTACTTGGCCAGTAATGGCACTTATGGAGGCAGTTCATCAGCCCATCCTTCTACTATATAAAGACCCCCTTGTCACCATTGTTGAGAAAAACGAAAATACAAAAACAGAAACAGATTTCAGTTCTTCCAACAATCTTCCAGCATCATTACATTACTCAAAATTCTTCACGGTAGCACTTGAGTTTCCTTTGCTCAATTGTTCTATTGCTGTTTTATCTTGGGAGACAATTGTCCAGGACGTATAAATGATACATACGGGGCAATATTGTCTTAAAGACAGAGTGCAAACACTCGACTCAGCATACACCAAAAGCAGTTCCAGTTTCTTGTTCAAGATCATTGTAATTTTAGTTTCTTGTTAAATTGTAATTTCAATTCTTGTATTACTTAGCAGTTACTTGTAATTTCCGTTTCCTGCACCTTTGTAACCAACAAGTTTAAGACAATATTTGCTTACGATGAATCGCCGCAATATGGTCGAAACATGACCGACTTTCGCTGCTATCGCTGCCTCTCAAGGCAATAATCTTTGCCTTCCCGCTCGCCGCTGCGGCCAAAGCGGCAACTCTGCTGCCTTCACTGCTGCTACCGCTATCGCTTGTTCAAGGCAAAGAACTTCGCCTCCGCTGGTGCTCCACCTTCTTCCTCCCACTATGATCGCCCTGAAAAATTCATGGGCTTCGATTTTAAGAGATGGCAACAAAAGATGTTGTTCTACTTAACAGTTATGGGCATGGCCCGGTTCCTAACGGAAGATCCTCCACGAGCTGGAGATGAAATGGACTCTTCACCTGCTGAAACGGGTGAAGGGGGCCTTGGTATCCATGTCGTTAACGGCATGAAGATGGTTCGAGATGTGTGGAATCATAGCGATTTCATGTGTAAGAATTACATACTGAACTGCTTAGCAGACCCTCTCTACACGGTTTATTACACCGTTGGCACTGCCAAAGAGCTGTGGGAAAAACTGCAAAAAAAGTACAACGCACAAGATGCGGGTACTAAGAAGTTCATCGTTGGAAAATTTCTAAAATTCCAAAATGGTGGATAGCAAGACAGTGATGTTCCAAGTCCAGGAATTCCAAATGATGATACATCACCTGAATTTGGAAGGATTAAAACCAAACGAGCAGTTTTTGGTTGCATCGTTGATTGAAAAGTTACCTCCTTCGTGGAATGAGTTTATGAGTTACTTAAAACTCAAGACAAAGGAGATGACCTTTGAAGAGCTTGTTATCAAACTCCAAATCCAGGAAGATAACAAGAAGGCCTTATCTAGGGGTAAACAACCTGCTGAGGCAAAGGCAAATCTGGCTGAGGCCAAAGGAAACCCAAGCAAGAAACGGAAGTTCCAGAAAGACGGCAAGGCCCACGCAGCGGAGACGTTCAGAAGTAATTGTCACCACTGTGAAAAACTTGGTCATAGGATCAAGGAATGCCGCAAGCTCAAGGCTGAGCAACAACAGAAAACCAAGTCGAAGGGCAAGACGCATGCTAACGTCGTCAAGGATACGCTCCTGGATGACATGATTGAGGAATTCTCGGTAGTGGTGCTAGAAGCCAACTTGGTTGAGAATCCGATGCAGTGGTGGATGGACACAGGTGCTACAAGACACATCTGTTCCAACAAAGATGCCTTCTCCACCTACACACCGGTCACCGACGAGAAGCTGTTCATGGGCAATAACGCTTCCTCTAACGTGCTGGGGGTAGGAAAGGTGGTCCTGAAGATGACTTCCGAAAAGGAGCTCACTCTGAAGGAAGTGATGCACGTCCTAGAGATTAGAAGAAATTTAATTTTTGGACCTTTATTGGTTAATGCTGGTTTTAGGCTAGTGTTTGAATCCAATAAGTTTGTACTCACTAAGAATGACACATTTGTGGGGATAGGCTTCGTCTGTGAAGGCCTCTTCAAAGTGAATGCCATGTCTGTATTGCGTTCAAGTAATAAAGTTGAACCTTCTTCTTATTTGCTTGAGTCTTCTAATTTATGGCATCATAGATTAGGACACGTTAACTACAAGTCTATTCAAAAGCTGGTAAAGATGGAGTTGTTGCCGTTTGTCGACGTAAACCCTCAACGTAAGTGTGAGGTGTGCGTAGAGGAAAAACTCACCAAGCTTCCTTTTCGATCCGTCGAAAGGAATACGGCTCCTCTAGAACTTATTCACACAGATATATGTGATTTGAAGTTCGCACAAACTAGAGGGGGGAACAAGTACTTTGTGACATTCATTGACGATAGCACAAGGTATTGTTACCTTTACTTGTTAAAAAGTAAGGATGAAGCCTTTGAAGCGTTCCGACGTTACAAAGCAGAAGTTGAGAATCAACTAAGCTTGCGGATTAAATCCATTCGTAGCGATAGAGGGGGAGAATACGCTACTGTGCCCAAGAAGGCATTGTTCATCAAACGACGCCTCCATACTCACCTCAATCAAACGGTGTGGAGGAACGTAAGAACTGCACATTGAAGGAAATGATGAATGTCTTGCTTATCAATTCCGGTCTTCCCCAAAACATGTGGGGAGAAGCCGTCCTTACCGCTAATACGATTCTTAACAGAGTCCCACATAAGGGTAAGGACAAAACTCCATATGAATCATGGAAGGGAAAGAAACCCACCTACAAATATTTTAAGGTGTGGGGTTATTTGGCAAAGGTTGAAGTACCCAAGCCAAAGCAAGCCAAGATTTGGCCATAGACTGTAGATTGCATATTCATCGGATATGCAAATAACAGTAGTGCTTATCGCTTTTTAGTGCATAAGTAAAATATTCCAGATATCCACCAGGGTACAATCATGGAATCAAGGAATGCTCAATTCTTTGAAGGTACCTTTCCTAAAAAGGAAAAATACATAACCTCTCGCAAATGAAATTATGCACAAAGCTTTCAAGAACCGGGAGTCATTGACGGCCCGGATCTAGATGATTCAGATCTAGCGAATCTCGAGGTGGCTGAACATCCAGAATCTAGTGTTCCAGATTCTCAGAACTTGGAGACTCCGGAGATGGATCTAAGGCGAAGTAAAATGGCCAGGAAAGATAAATCCTTCGGTCCTAACTTTGTAGCTTATATGGTTAATGATGAACCAAGGACAATTGCTAAGGCGTTGTCAACTCCAGAAGCACCGCTCCGAAAAGAAGCTATTGAGAGTGAAATAGACTCCATTCTGCATAACCATACTTGGGAGTTGGTTGATCTTCCTCTGGGAAATAAACCGTTGGGTTGTAAATGGATACTCAAACGGAAATACAAAGCAGATGGGTCTATAGACAAGTACAAGGCCAGGTTGGTAGTCAAGGGCTATCGACAGACAAAAGGCTTTGACTACTTTGACACATACTCCCCGGTATCCCAGATGACATCCATATGGGTATTCATTGCGATCACAGTTTTGCGTGACCTTGAGATACATCAAATGGATGTCAAGACAACATTCCTAAACGGTGATTTGGAAGAAGAAATTTATATGGACCAACCCGAGGGGTATGTGGTTCAAGAGCAAGAGAAGAAAGTCTGTCGGCTCGTCAAATCTCTGTACGGGCTGAAACAAGCCCCGAAGCAATGTCATGAAAAATTTGATAGTACTCTACTATCGAAGGGTTTCGCCATTAATGAGTGTGATAAATGTGTCTACACGAAAGGTAATTCTGACTCATTTGTTATGATATGTCTGTATGTAGACGACATGTTGATCACATGGAGCAGTCCTAGGATAATCCTAGAGACTAAGAACATGTTGAAACAATGCTTCGACATGAAGGATATGGGTATCGCATATGTCATCTTAGGGATTAAAATCTCTAAGACGTCTGACAGACTGGTCTTATCTCAGTCTCACTACATCGAGGATGTTTTGAGAAAGTTCGAGATCTTAGACAGTTCACCGATAAAGTCACCAATGGATACAAATCAAAAGCCCGATAAAAATCTTGGTGCACCCGTATACCAGGAGCGATATGCACAGGTGATCGGTAGTTTGATGTATATAACAAACTACACCCGACTTGATATTGCTTATGCAGTCAATAAGTTGGCTAGGTTTACCCGTAATCCGAGTGATAATCACTGGAAGGCGTTGAATCGGGTATTACAATACCTGAAATACACGTTAACTTTCAGGTTACACTATTCGAGATATCCAGCTGTACTAGAGGGGTACAGTGATGCAAACTGGATATCTGATATAGAGAACACCAAGTCCACCAGTGGGTATGTATTTACAATTGGTGGTGGGGCTGTGTCTTGGAAATCCTCTAAGCAAACTTGCATCGCCCGATCCACAATGGAATCAGAGTTTATCGCTTTAGACAAAACAGGAGAAGAAGCTGAGTGGCTTCATGACTTCTTAGAGGATGTTCCGTGTTGGAACAAACCCGTACCTTCGGTAATGATTGTTGACACCCAATTTTGTCCAATCTTTTTGGATTTTATTTGCAATTTTTAATATTTTTGACACTTTAAAACAATTTTAAAATATAGGCATATATATGTATATATATCATTATTATCATTTATTATTTGCATTTTTTACTGTCATTTGCATTTTAATATCACAATCATACTTTTACTCTAATATTATATGTTATTTTTATTTTACTTAAAGCAGCATTGCATTTTATTATTTTTATTTAAGCATCAAGCATTTACTTAAATATTATATTTTATCATATTATCATCTTTACAATTTATAAATTTTGCAAAGCTTTCTTTATATATAATAAAACCATTTTATATTTTTAACCCATAACTCATTTCATTTCCCCCAAAACAATTCCTACTCAACCCAAACTAAAACCCATTTTTCATCCAAGCCCAACAAATTCTTTATTTTCACCCATATCCTCCAAACCCACCACAAAACAAATACCCATTTTTCGCCAAGCCCAACAAACCCAATCACTTCACCCGCCTCAGCCCAACCGTGACCCATATTCGCCCATCTCCCCTTCCTTTTATTTCCCCCTTTTTATCCCCTAACCCTAAAAACACAACACTACAAAAACAAAAACCCACCCCACAAAAAAATATATATCACTCTCTCTCTTTTTCAAATCGTCAGCCACCCCGACCCCACAACCCCGACGCGACCTACACCCACACCGGCGACCCATCGTCGCCGGCCACCTCACCGCCATCCTACACCACCCACACCGTCGTCGGTTTTGGGGGTTTATTTTGAGGTCCTAAGTCCGAAAAGGAGGTTTCAGATTTACTTTCGTTGGTGGTTTTTCGGCACTTTTGTTGGTGGTTTTTTTGGTACTTTTGTTGGTGGTTTTCGTCGTCGATGTTGGTGGTTTCGGTCTATTTTTGTGATCTGCTTTCTCGGTCATATCCGGGTCGGGTCAAATTCAAGCGGGCTATGATGATAATTTATCTCTCTTGTACTACGTGAAGAAATTGCACAAATTTCCCTTCAAATGCACTGAGGATATCCGACCGTATCTTGGCGGGGCGACCGTCTGATATCAATTTGCAATCCGGTGTCCGCAGCCATGGCGTGTGTTGCATTTCCTCTTGCTTTGTTCCAACAAATCTGTTCCCTTCAAATTATAGTTTCGATGTTGAGTCCATTCCCGGTTCGGTCCGAGTTGAATCGTAAAGTCGGTGAGTTTAAATTCGCCTCAGTCTCTTTTATGTTTCTTTTGTTTGTTCTGTATTCGAGATTTAGTTTACCGTTTATGTGATTAAAATGCCTAATTTACATAGCCTGTTCAATTCTTAATTTATTTATTTAGTCATATTTAGATGTGTTTTGTTAACCTGATTAGTCCGATTGAATCGATTAGTAAGCCCTAGGAAGATTAGCAAAAGTTTATATATGATGTCAGGTTAAGTTGTTTGTACTTGATTTTTGTAATATAGTTACTACATTTTTTCATAAATATGGCTAATAACATTTGTCGAACAGGATTACAATATGAGCATAAAGGTCAAGCATCGTTTATAAACCACAGTATGTGTGTGTGTCTTCATATTCGTGCCTAGATTCTTCATGTTTTACTTGGCTTGTAAATTATCTTGTACTTTGTAATGCCCCCTTTTTAGATAATTCTTCCCTCTTGGTTGTGAATGTGGTTTACATCAGTTTACTTCCTTTGATTATTTGGATTCAAGGTGATGTATCTCAAGGTATATGAGGAATAAAGGGTCGGGTATACGCTAGTTGTATACCAATGTTGTATGTCCTTGTATATCTCCGGGTATATCATATATCTTTGTGAACTATGTGATGGGTAAAGTTTTGAGTCCCTGTTAGCATGTTTATGAATCACCCTGTTTGAACTTGGGAAAATTGGTGCTCTTATGAGGAGGGTGATTGTTGATCTTAAGGGCAAGGCGGCTATACCTTCTTTGAAATCACTGTTGCATTCTTTGAGCTAAATGATATGCTCAACTACTGCACTTGGATGACTTGTTTTGCTTCACTTTACGGCTCATCATAGTTGCCTATAAGGTGGTTGGCTTTACTTTAGAGACTACCTCATTGCCTTCTTGGGATAAGGTGGTTGTTGTATTCTTGCAACTTATTACTACTAAATGGTCGCTCTCTTGCACTTGAAACACTTTGGTGCTCCACTCCACCTTGTTCTCGAATCTTGTACTTTGAGAAAATTTGAGGTAAGTTGTGGCTACTTGTCATTTGTCTGTTGAATGAATTTCTTTGCACTTGATTTCTTTGGTGCATATTGATGTCCACTGCTCTGTGTTTACGAAAAATTGTTACTACATTTAAAGGAACATACACTACTCTTGATTGAAAAATTGTCTTTGCTATATGTTTTGGGGTGTGCTACCTGATTGCTACACTTGGGATAATTACTGATTTGAGCACGATACTACACTTGGCCGATGAAAAAATATCCGTCGATTTTTGAGGCCTCCACAGTTGTAAAGACGGAAAATAAAGCTTTTGGGCAAGGATGAAACTTAAATCTTTTTCACCCGAGAGACCAACATGTTCGATAGGCAAGGCAACTAAAATGACCAACGAGTCATATGTTCGCAACCACGACGTGATTGGAATGATCTTTTCAAAATTTAAGTCTGAGCCCTCCGTAATCAAAACATTTATTGTTTTGGATGCGGATCCGAAGCTATGTATATTTAATTATTTCTAACCGTTTATTCTTGACAGCTTGCAAAGATAAAGTCAAAGAAGGCAAATACCCCTCGAAGATTACTTATTTTTGTTGTTGTCTTTTACTTTCTTTAATTCATCTTTATTCCATTTTGTATTGTAATATTATTGTACTCGTGAAATTATCTAAATATTTAGAATAGGTAGACATAGAATAAATTAATAAGGTAGTCTAAAATTGGAAACCCATCGCTAGTTTATTTATTTTTAGGCTCGATTAGTTTTAAAATTGAAAATCGCTAGTTTATTTATTTTTAGGCCCGTCGCCCATAAAAATCACATTGCATACATTTTTATCAATTTTCATACAATTACATATTTACATTCTTTTTAGCTTTACATATATATTAATGTCATACGAATGTATACTTGTACAAATGCATCATTTCATTAACTACTTGCAACATTATTGTTATACTTGTAAAAACATGCATTTTTCTTACTATAATAATTAACCTGAGTTTGATTGGATAACCGCAAGTTAGCGGATCTTAAAGGATGCCTAACCCCTTCCCTTTAGGATAATAAAGAACCCTTACCTAGAATCTCATTAGTTTTGCAGACCACAAAATTGGAGTTATTTTACAGCTTTTAGTTAGAATTTAGGTGCCCTAATTCACCTTAGAATAATTAGGTGGCGACTCCTCAAATCAAGCATTTTTATCCAATCCAGAGGTGATCGACGCCATCGCGTCGCGAAGCCCGCCGGTCAAAATCGGGTGCGACAGCATGGCGACTCCACTGGGGACTCAGGTTCTTAACCATAGCAAGTTCAGGTTAATTATTATTGCGCTTTATTTTGCTGCTTATTTATTGTACTGCTTTGACTTGTTTACTTTTTGAAATTTTGTATGTCTAACTTCTTTAATTGCTATATTCTTTTATTGCTTTGCTTAAATTGGCATTTCGCTCATATTTCTTCCACTATGGAAAATTGACACTATCACACATTACACGCGAGGTGTGTTTTGCGCACCCGCAAATTCTTTCAAATTACCAAATTTTAGGAGAGTTGGCGTATGCGCGGAGTGTCCGGACCATCCTGAGGCCGCGTAGCCTCTCACTCGAGTAGTCCGCTCGGGAACCTTGAGTCCAGTAAGCCTAATCTTAGTAAATTTAGGATAGAGCTATACCCTTTTATTTTTAATCATGCATACATACACCATAGGTGGGTCGATCCTTGGCATCGACTCTACAATTAAAAAATCCACCAATATTGTCGACGGGTCTCGCTCCCCCAACGACCATCAACATATTATTTGTAGCGTGATAATGATGGACTAATCCAAGCTTAATCTTGACATGCCGATATTGGAAAATGTACATACATTGTCTTCTTTTCCAACAAAAGCACTGTAGTTTGACAGCTTGGATTATTCTATCATAATCTCTCATATTTGACGTTTAGGCCCACCTCTGGCATAAGAGAGGCTCCATGCATGATAGGACGCGTATTTAATTCCTGTCCAGTTTGTTTGCTATCTTTCTTCTTTTATCTCTGTACATATTATTTAATGCAATAATTAGCTGCTTCAATTTTGTACATATCATACCATGTCGCTTGCGACTCTTGAATAGAAATTGTGTCACTACCCAAGGATAAAGCGTTCTTGAACATCAACACTCGGATCTCGTGAAGCAATCAGGGGAGTTTTTGACCATACTTTCACTCTTACATTTTATTATTCTTTTAGTGGCTTTCCTCCTTTCACCCGTTGCTCTTATTTTTTGCAGGAAGATCGTCCTCGCGAATAGTTTGGGGGGGTCGTTCTAAAATATTATTTTTGGATATACTCTAGGAAAGAACAAAGCCAAAGGCTTTCACAAAGATGACCGAAAGATGTTTTGACCGGAAAAAGTCAGCCAACACCAGATTCAACGAATCATCTCTTTAATTTGTCTATACTTTTGTTTTGTTACATATTTGCAAATTCAGTTGATATGTTTAATTTTCGTTACATAATTTTTTTTCTTTTTATATCATACAATTTTTACAACATATCTCACGAACTACGAGTGTCTGATTCTCACCGTTCGGTGGGATACGTAGGTAGCCCTTCTCGGGTTCGACAACACTAAAAAAAAAAAAAAATGAAAAAAAAAAGACGCACTTCCTTGTCCACCGTAGATAAGGACATATCTGGTTTATCAATTTTTTCATTCATCCTAAAATGGACATTCATTTTTTTATTTACATGCATCCTATTGTGGATGATCATTTATTCATTGCATTCATTCTATTGTGGACAATTATTTTTACTTTGCATTCGTCCCATAGTGGATAATCATCTGTTTTATACAATTTTTACTTTTACTATCCTAGTGTAGATGAACTTTTTTTTTAAAAAAAACATACACTTTTATAACCTATCAAAGACGAACTACGACACCCGATTCTCGTCAAAGATGAGATCGTGGCGACCCTATTTGGGTTGGGTACCCTTTATTCAAAATTACAAAAAAAAAAAATTAAAAATCATTGATGGACTTGGTTGATACCAACACAGTTAGGAGTGTGCATAGGAAAGAACAAGTGGAGAAGATTGTCTTCGTGGTAAACCATAGATTCTTCTGTTACCTCTCATTCACGCCTGTGTTGACACTTAAAAAATTATTTTTCATGCTTCCAAGATATGAACAAAGCCAACCTCATCGTTTCATGTGCATTGTGTGGTGAGTTTTTAGAATAAGTTCAATTGCATTGCATTGTGATCTAGAACTTGGTTCGAATGTTTGTTGAGGCGAAATCCTGAGTAACACTTGGTATATGAAAGGATCGTAGGCTTTCTTTGATCCGTTTGAGCCTTTTCAGCTTACCAAATAACATTATCCCTCGTACTTCCCCTTTGAGCCTGAAGCCTATTTTTTTTAACAACCACATCTTATGCCTATACCCTTTCTGAGTGCGTACACGCACTATCCCTCTTTTGGCCCGACTTCCTTGAGCGCATCAGAAATATGCAATTTACTGAAAATGGTCCGAGTTGAAGTTTGAAATATTCCCAAAAGAGGAAAAGAAAACCAAACAAAAGTACGACTTCACACAAAAAGAAGTCAAAAGCCCCGACAATATCAACAACAAAAAAAAAAAAAGAGGAAATAACTCTGAAAAGGGGGAAAAAGCTCCAAACGAAATATTCAAAAGAAGTCGGTACAAAACAAGGTGGCAAAAAGAAGCAAATCGGCATCAAGGCACACAAATATCAAGCACGGACATATTCCAACGCTCAAGGAAGGATTAGTCACTCCTTACCCAAATAATATCCTTTCCTTTCCCCACGCCTACATTACAAACCCATAACAAGCCCTACATGATCCTATACCGAGGGTTCTCACATTAGTGGATACTCACATGACGGCCAAGCCTATGGTATCACAATTAAATGCATTGAACATCTTTCTGAGGGTGAGTGTACTTCTCTAGACGTCCCAAAATTCAAAATACTGAAATATATGTGAGGAAGGGACTTTCTTTCAGTAAGGGCATTTGAAACATGAGGATGCATATATGTCAAAATCTTGGCTTGAAACAAGTGTCGATACTCAGGTATGTCTGAGGTAGCATCTGGCTATAGAAATTTCCTTGAAGTCTGTTTCGATTTGCCAAAAAGCAAATAACGGGAGCCCCTAAGCACAATACTAATTGTTGGTACCAACCGAAGTCAAGACGTGATTCTGTCTTTTTCATATTTTCAAAAAAAAAAAAAAAAAAAAACTTGCAAAATATATTGCATCATTTTTCAAACTCTAGTCACTCTCTTTTACAAAAAAAAAACATTCTACAAATACAAATCTCTTTTGCCGCATGAACTACGTTATGACCTGATTCCCTCGGCGGGATACGTAGGCAGCCACATCGGCTTCGGTCCCATTTTGGAAAACTTCACAATCGTCATTTTACTTGAAGCGAACTACGTTATGACCTGATTTCTTTTATCGGAATACGTGGCGGCCTATATCGACCGGTCACACCATTGGAAATTGTGTGTCCATTATCTTGCACACAACAAAATAGGCTCACATGATCGCCTTGATAGGACAAACAAGTTGCCCGCACAAACTCGGTTTTGTCCAGTTGGAAGTTCAACATCTTCATATATACTAGAAACTGGGGCATATTTTAAGGGTTCACTGCAAGACTATGCCAATGGACCTGGAAAATGCTAGACAACTGAGTCTTCAATCTAAACCAATATGAGCTTGCAAGCGTCCAGGGCAAAAGCTACAACTCACAAATTTCTTTGAGTGCAGGTCTTCAGGTTGACAAAGGCAGAGAAGCCGCAACATGTGTGTTTAATTTGGCAAAGACGTCGCCTCACATTTTCGTCCGTGCAAGAATGACATTTTAATTCACAGTCCACATGAGTTTAAATCGGCAGAAGATTCAACACAACGTGGAATCATATTACACCAAATTGACGGCAATGGACGTCATTTACATCCTTCACAGCATTACAACGACAAAGAATATCGCCCATACAACGGCCATCAAGAACACGCCTATGCAACGGCGTCATCCGCACAACACGTCTACACAATGACGTCTTTCAACACACCACGCCTATGCAACGACGCTATTTCAACCCACGCGGGTCACAAACGCATCACGTCAATACAACGACGTCAATCGGCGCCCACCTCCTAATGCGGGTATTTTCATTTCGATCGGCGCCCACCTCCTAACGCGGGTATTTAAATTTCGATCGGCGCCCACCTCTGTCACGCGGTATTTCAATTTGATCGAGCACCCACCTCTGTCACGGGTATTTCATTTTGATCGGCGCCCACCTCTGTCTGGGTATTTTAATTTACATCGGCGCCACCTCTATCTGGGTATTTAAATTTGATCAGCGCCCACCTCTGTCTGGGTATTTAAATTTGATCGGCGCCCACCTCTAATCACGGGTATTTCAATCTCGATCAGCGCCCACCTCTGTCTGGGTATTTAAATTTACGTCAGCGCCCACCTCTGTCTGGTATTTCAATTTGATCGAGCACCCACTCTGTCTGGGTATTTTAATTTTGATCGAGCACCCACCTCTGTCTGGGTATTTCAATTTGATCGAGCACCCACCTCTGTCTGGGTATTTCAATTTGATCAGCGCCCACCTCTGTCTGGGTATTTCAATTTGATCAGCGCCCACCTCTGTCTGGGTATTTTAATTTACATCAGCGCCCACCTCCTAACGCGGGTATTTAAATTTGATCAGCGCCCACCTCTGTCTGGGTATTTAAATTTGATCAGGCGCCCACCTCTGTCACGGGTATTTCAATCTCGATCAGCGCCCACCTCTGTCTGGTATTTAAATTTACATCGGCGCCCACCTCTGTCACGGGTATTTTAATTTGATCAGGCACCCACCTTCCAATGCGGGTATTTCAATTTCATTCAGGCACCCACCTTCCAATGCGGGTATTTTAATTTCGATTAGCGCCCACCTTCTAATGCGGGTATCTTAATTTCAATCACGCTATCTGCGACGTCGCCATCTACATAACGCCTAGCGACGACGTCACCTCATCACGCCTATGATATATCATCATGCATCGGAAGTTCTTGAACATCGTTCACCCTTCCCCAAGATCTCGCCACATCTATGACGATTGTCGTCATAAGTCGACACCTGGGCATTGTTTCTTGAATCTGCACCATCTCTTACAACTTCTCTCCCCCTCGGGATTCTATTTCTTACCATGCATCTCTAATCTTCCCTCGAGTCCCGGTGATCAGGACAAAATTGGCTACTCAGTCAACTTCTTTGGCCGAAAACTCTTTCATCGTCTCCGGCCAAAGAGGGGCATCTGTTGACACCCAATTTTGTCCAATCTTTTTGGATTTTATTTGCAATTTTTAATATTTTTGACACTTTAAAACAATTTTAAAATATAGGCATATATATGTATATATATCATTATTATCATTTATTATTTGCATTTTTTACTGTCATTTGCATTTTAATATCACAATCATACTTTTACTCTAATATTATATGTTATTTTTATTTTCGCAAAACGGCATTGCATTTTATTATTTTTTATTTAAGCATCAAGCATTTCGCAAATATTATATTTTATCATATTATCATCTTTACAATTTATAAATTTTGCAAAGCTTTCTTTATATATAATAAAACCATTTTATATTTTTAACCCATAACCCATTTCATTTCCCCCAAAACAATTCCTACTCAACCCAAACTAAAACCCATTTTTCATCCAAGCCCAACAGCCCTTTATTTTCACCCATATCCTCCAAACCCACCACAAAACAAATACCCATTTTTCGGCCAAGCCCAACAGCCCAATCACTTCACCCGCCCCAGGCCCAACCGGCCGACCCATATTCGGCCCATCTCCCCTTCCTTTTATTTCCCCCCTTTTTTATCCCCTAACCCTAAAAACACAACACTACAAAAACAAAAACCCACCCCACAAAAAAAATATATATCACTCTCTCTCTCTTTTTCAAATCGTCGCCGCACACCCCGACCCCCCTAACCCCGACGCGACCCTACACCCACACCGGCGACCCCACGTCGCCGGTCACCTCACCGCCATCCTACACCACCCACACCGTCGTCGGTTTTTGGGGGGTTTATTTTGAGGTCCTAAGTCCGAAAAGGAGGTTTCCGATTTACTTTCGTTGGTGGTTTTCGGCACTTTTGTTGGTGGTTTTTTGGTACTTTTGTTGGTGGTTTTCGGTGCCGATGTTGGTGGTTTCTGGTCTATTTTTGTGATACTGCTTTCTCGGTCATATCCGGGTCGGGTCAAATTCGAAACTGGGCTATGATGATAATTTATCTCTACTGTACTACGTGAAGAAATTGCACAAATTTCCCTTCAAATGCACTGAGGATATCCGACCCGTATCTTGGCGGGGCGACCCGGTACGGTATCAATTTGCAATCCGGTGTCCGCAGCCATGGCGTGTGTTGCATTTCCTCTTGCTTTGTTCCAACAAATCTGTTCCCTTCAAATTATAGTTTCGATGTTGAGTCCATTCCCAGTTCGGGTCCGAGTTCAGAATCAGAAAGTCAGTGAGTTTAAATTCGCCTCAGTCTCTTTTATGTTTCTTTTGTTTGTTCTGTGTATTCAGGATTTAGTTTACCCGTTTATGTGATTAAAATGCCTAATTTACATAGCCTGTTCAATTCTTAATTTATTTATTTAGTCATATTTAGATGTGTTTTGTTAACCTGATTAGTCCGATTGAATCTGATTAGTAAGCCCTAGGAAGATTAGCAAAAGTTTATATATGATGTCCGGTTAAGTTGTTTGTACTTGATTTTTGTAATATAGTTACTACATTTTTTCATAAATATGGCTAATAACATTTGTCGAACAGGATTACAATATGAGCATAAGGCTGGCTACTGTTTATAAACCACAGTATGTGTGTGTGTCTTCATATTCGTGCCTAGATTCTTCATGTTTTACTTGGCTTGTAAATTATCTTGTACTTTGTAATGCCCCTTTTTTAGATAATTCTTCCCTCTTGGTTGTGAAGCTGGTTTACATCAGTTTTACTTCCTTTGATTGGCTGGATTCAAGGTGATGTATCTCAAGGTATATGAGGAATAAAGGGTCGGGTATACGCTAGTTGTATACCAATGTTGTATGTCCTTGTATATCTCCAGGTATATCATATATGCTGTGAACTATGTGATGGGTAAAGTTTTGAGTCCCTGTTAGCATGTTTATGAATCACCCCTGTTTGAACTTGGGAAAATTGGTGCTCTTATGAGGAGGGTGATTGTTGATCTTAAGGGCAAGGGCGGCTATACCTTGCTGAAATCACTGTTGCATTCTTTGAGCCAAATGATATGCTCAACTACTGCACTTGGATGACTTGTTTTGCTTCACTTTCTGGCTCATCATAGTTGCCTATAAGGCTGATTTGGCTTTACTTTAGAGACTACCTCATTGCCTTCTTGGGATAAGGTGGTTGTTGTATTGCTGCAACTTATTACTACTAAATGGCTGCTCTACTGCACTTGAAACACTTTGGTGCTCCACTCCACCTTGTTCTCAGAATGCTGTACTTTGAGAAAATTTGAGGTAAGTTGTGGCTACTTGTCGCTGTCCTGTTGAATGAATTTGCTGCACTTGATTTGCTGGTGCATATTGATGTCCACTGCTCCTGTGTTTCTGAAAAATTGTTACTACAGTTTAAAGGAACATACACTACTCTTGATTGAAAAATTGCTGCTGCTATATGTTTTGGGGTGTGCTACCTGATTGCTACACTTGGGATAATTACTGATTTGAGCACGATACTACACTTGGCCGATGAAAAAATATCCGTCGATTTTTGAGGCCTCCACAGTTGTAAAGACGGAAAATAAAGCTTTTGGGCAAGGATGAAACTTAAATCTTTTTCACCCGAGAGACCAACATGTTCGATAGGCAAGGCAACTAAAATGACCAACGAGTCATATGTTACTTAACCACGACGTGATTGGAATGATCTTTTCAAAATTTAAGTCTGAGCCCTCCGTAATCAAAACATTTATTGTTTTGGATGCGGATCAAGCTATGTATATTTAATTATTTCTAACCGTTTATTCTTGATGACTTGCAAAGATAAAGTCAAAGAAGGCAAATACCCCTCGAAGATTACTTATTTTTGTTGTTGTCTTTTACTTTCTTTAATTCATCTTTATTCCATTTTGTATTGTAATATTATTGTACTCGTGAAATTATCTAAATATTTAGAATAGGTAGACATAGAATAAATTAATAAGGTAGTCTAAAATTGGAAACCCATCGCTAGTTTATTTATTTTTAGGCTCGATTAGTTTTAAAATTGAAAATCGCTAGTTTATTTATTTTTAGGCCCGTCGCCCATAAAAATCACATTGCATACATTTTTATCAATTTTCATACAATTACATATTTACATTCTTTTTAGCTTTACATATATATTAATGTCATACGAATGTATACTTGTACAAATGCATCATTTCATTAACTACTTGCAACATTATTGTTATACTTGTAAAAACATGCATTTTTCTTACTATAATAATTAACCTGAGTTTGATTGGATAACCGCAAGTTAGCGGATCTTAAAGGATGCCTAACCCCTTCCCTTTAGGATAATAAAGAACCCTTACCTAGAATCTCATTAGTTTTGCAGACCACAAAATTGGAGTTATTTTACAGCTTTTAGTTAGAATTTAGGTGCCCTAATTCACCTTAGAATAATTAGGTGGCGACTCCCCAAATCAAGCATTTTTATCCAATCCAGAGGTGATCGACGCCATCGCGTCGCGAAGCCCGCCGGTCAAAATCGGGTGCGACAATGATCCACTGCGACAGTCAGTCGACTCTAGGAAGGGCACGGAATGCTATGTGCAACGGCAAATCTCGTCATATTCGACGGAGGCATAAGACCGTTAGGCAACTGATCACTACGGGTATAATATCCATTGATTACATTAAGTCAAAGAATAATATAGCAGACCCATTGACAAAAGGCTTATCCAAGGATCATATGGCTTGCATGTCTAAGGAAATGGGCTTAAAACCCAAAATATAAGGATCAATACAGTGATAACCTAACCTTACTAACTGAAGATCCCAGTAATTTGGTTCAATGGGAAAACTAAGCTGTAAAGGTTCAGTTGATCGCTTCAGTGAAAGCATGAGCACTTTGGATAGTGATCTCTGAAAAGAAACACCAAATCCAAAGTCGTTCCCGCGATAGACGTTTAAGTGCTATCTGCAGTATGGGTAAAGGTTAAGTTTTCAAAAAACCTTTAATGATCCTCAACAGTTGAGGTTAGGTTTGGAGAAACTTTTAATGGTTCCTAACACTTGTGAAATGGGGTATAGCAGGATACCTTGTAGGAGACCACCTATTTAAGTGCGAGGATGGGCCGCCTCAAATGAACGCACTTAAAAATCCAAGAAGTTGTCCATGGACAAAAACGGACAAAACATTACGAAGAAGAGAGTAAGAGAATTTGTTGTGTTGGTACTATTGACTTGGCTTACACTAAACACTGACAGTTCAAGACTTCACGTTTACCGCGTAGTAAGTCCGATGGTACTTAACTATGAAAGGTTCAAAGCTGAAACTACCTCTCCTTATGCAACATCGGTCTGCTGAAATATTGATGGAAATGAAAAGGCACCATGTGAGTGAGCCAAAATCTCTTTGAAGAGGGGATTGTTGGAAATTTGCCTTTGGCGGGAGTTGTGACCGACCAACTTTAACGGCTTAAACACTAGTGTTACACATGTTGGAGAATCATGTTCTTCACACGTGCATGATCTACTAAGTACGTAGATAACCGTAGGGCCAAGAATCGTCAAATTTCATTGAGAAATGAAAGATATATTGGTTCACGAAGTGAGGTGTTTGAAGCATGGAAAAGTGTGGTATTGTGCTCAATTCTCCCTCATCGGTGGAGGAAAAATGAATTATTTTGTTTATAAGTCTCAAAGTTGGTTTGGGGTTTGGGACCCCAAGGGGTATCCATGTGTTTAAAGGAGGGAGGACCTAGATGTGCTTCGGTTCAAGAAAAGGCCACACGCCTTGCATGCCGCTTGTCTGGTCCGGTCAGGGTTCACGGTCGTGCTTCTTCTGATATTATCTTTTTGGACCAGAGAACTTTGCCATATGTACAGTTTGATCCCTGAAGTCTCATATGTACAGTTTGAACCAGAATTCTTTCATATGTGCAGTTTAGTCCCTGAAGTTTCAAGATGTACAGTTTGGTCCCTGAAGTTTCAAGAAGTCAGAATTGGGCAGAGATCAGAAACATCAACAACACTCAATTCAACCATTTATTTTGGCTGAATTACTCCTCCTAAATGGCCAATCCGTTGCACATCTTCATCATTTATTTTGGTGGTATTACTACCTCCATAATGACCATTACTTGACCAGTAATGACACTTATGGAGGCAGTTCATCAGCCCCTCCTTCTACTATATAAAGACCCCCTTGTCACAATTGTTGAAGAAAACGAAAATACAAAAACAGAAACAGATTTCAGTTCTTCCAACATCATTACATTACTCAAAATTCTTCACAGTAGCACTTGAGTTTCCTTTGCTCAATTGTTCAATTGCTATTTTATCTTGGGAGACAATTGTCCGGGACGTATAAAGGATACATACAGGGCAATATTGTCTTAAAGACAGAGTGCAAACACTCGATTCAGCATACACAAAAAACAGTTCCAGTTTCTTGTTCAAGATCATTGTAATTTCAGTTTTTTGTTAAATTGTAATTTCAATTCTTGTATTACTTAGCAGTTACTTGTAATTTCCGTTTCCTGCACCTTTGTAACCAACAATATGTCACTAAACATATTTGAAAATAGAATTATTTAAGTTGTGTTTATTGTCTGTTTACAAAGAAAATATGTAACCTTTCAACAGTGTGAATTTAACACAAGTAATTATATAGTTTAACAATTGATAGCTCGTTATATTGGAGACGATTCACAACCAAAGGATCAAAAGTGAATATTTTAATTAATCAAAAATTAAATATGCTTAACCAGATAAGAATCACAATCAAAGTTTGTCGATATTTCATGGACGAAAAGCGCCAATTTCCCACAAAATTATGAAAACTGAAGCAGCCAAATAAAAGAGAACTAAGGTTAGAGCCCAGAATTTGTTTTTTAATCTGATGAGCTAACCAACCATTGTACAAGTATGAACTTTAATATTCCAACGAAATTTTTATATCTTCGAGTCAGAATATGAAATTTCATACGGAGTAGAAAACCACACAGGTTTTAGTCTCCAAAACATAATACAGATTAATCTAAAAATATAATTTCCTTAAGATTGTTATTAATCTGTATTCCAAAAAAAAACCAGTAAATAATAAACACTGAAAATAAACAAACTCAGTGTTGAAAAAAATAAGAATAATTTTTTCAGAATATAATCGAGCCCACTTAGTTCAAAGTGTGTCCTTAAGGAAATTATTCCCCTCACAGTACTCGAGGTTGATGGAATATCCCCTCCCAGGATAGAACGATTATCTTACCGTAATAGTAGTACTCCAAACTACGGTAGCGGCGAACCACTCAACAATAGTATATCACACGAATTGATTCGTGCGTAAGAAGAAGAAGATTTTGTAGTTCGTAAAATTAGTAAGTAAAATTACGAAGAATCAAATGAATTTATAGTCATGGAAATCTGTTTACGAAGGTTTGCAACCCTTCCGAGCAGTCACTAAAACTGGTGAAAAATTTAAATGTGGGAAAGAAATCGGGTCGCGCGTCAGAAGCGGATCCGTAGGTCGTAGTCGAAGCGGATCCACGTAGGGTCGTGGTCGGCGGATCCGTAGGTCGCTGGTCGTGGTCACTAACGGGTAGGATTGGATAAGTTAATTAATTTAATTAAATAATAATTAATTAAATAATTAAAAATTAAAGAAAATTTGATCCAAAAAGATTATCAATCAATCAGATCATTTGACCAAATCCAAATCCAAATCCAAATCCGAATCCAAATCCGAATCCGAATCCGAGTCGGCCAGGCGAGCCGGTTTAGCCGAAATGAGCGACGACGGCGGCGCGAGGGGTCCTTGCCCCCTCAACCCTTTTACTGACAAGAAGGAGTAATTCTACTTATAAGTAGAAGAACTTTTCTTTCCACTACCGATGTGGGACAACTCTCACTTTTCTTTCCACTACCGATGTGGGACAACTCCCACTTTTCTTTCCACTACCGATGTGGGACAACTCCCACTTTTCTTTCCACTACCGATGTGGGACAAATGATTATTTTATAGAGCAAGAGGGAACTCCCTCCATTTCCCATTCAATCTATCATTTAATCCCAACAATCCCCACATGAATGGGGAATTGCTATAAGATAAAGGAATCGGCTGACAAGTGTGATATACAAGCGAGAATTGACTGCATCTGGATAAGTAGGTTTCCCTTTGAACTTTCCGTAGTGAACTTATATCGGATATACTCGATCAATCGGTAGATTTGATATCTTTGAACCATCGAACTTTGTTGTATACCTAGACAACATAAGTCACACAATCAACCCTCAACCGTTTATGGTTCTCACGGTTGTGTTCGTTTCAGCCATGAACACCTCCTGGTTTCATGAGTGTGTAGAGAATGGGCCTTTACTGTCATTCCCCTTTAAAGCGGCTTACACTTAACACTCACATAGGTGATTTCTAAACATGTGGTCCTATATCCACATTATCTGGTCATACACTGCCAGATTTAGATAATCATTAAAGAACCTTAATGATTTATTAACTCATTAACAAGCCATAAGGTTTTATCCTTATTTCTGAACATTGTCTTCATCCGGAAATGGGTTGAGTTATTTGACAATGTTGAACCGTCAGTCACAACTTTGTTTGATCTCCTTGAACCTAGCTCTTGGGATCTCCAGTCTGCTAGGTAGAGTTACCGCCATGATGACTTGTCCTCGGCCTTAACCCCATTTCCATTGATGATCTACTAACTCCCTCTCTAGATAAGCCTTTTGTAAGCGGATCCACCACGTTATCTCTTGACTTTACATAGTCAATCGTGATAACGCCACTAGAGAGGAGTTGTCTAACGGTATTGTGTCTTCGTCGTATGTGACGAGATTTTCCGTTATACATTACGCTCCCTGCCCTACCTATTGCTTTGCTTGTCACAATGTATACATATAGGAGCCAAAGGTTTGGGCCAGAATGGAATATCTTCTAAGAAATGCCGGAGCCATTCAGCTTCTTCACCGGCCTTGTCTAAAGCTATAAATTCAGATTCCATTGTAGAGCGGGCGATGCATGTCTATTTTGATGATTTCCAAGACACTGATCCACCCCCAATTGTGAAAACATAACCACTCGTGGATTTAACTTCAAATGACCCAGTGATCCAATTTGCATCACTATATCCTTCGATCACGGCGGGATATTTGTTATAATGCAAAGCATAGTCTTGGGTGTGTTTTAAATACCCCAAGACTCGTTTCATTGCCATCCAATGAGTTTGATTGGGATTACTCGTGAATCGACTCAGCTTGCTTATAGCGCATGCTATATCTGGTCGTGTACAATTCATAATATACATCAAACTTTCCAAAACTCGTGCATAGTCCAATTGTGAGTCACTTTCACCTTTATTCTTTTGAAGTGCAAAACTTACATCAATTGGAGTCTTTACAACATTGAAATTTAAATACTTAAACTTGTAAAGTACTCTTTCAATATAATGAGACTGCGATAATGCTAGACCTTGTGGAGTTTTATGAATTCTGATGCCTAAGATCAAATCAGCAACTCCTAAGTCTTTCATATCAAATTTGCTAGCCAGCATACACTTCGTAGCATTTATATTGGTAATATCTCTACTCATTATCAACATGTCATCAACATATAAACAAACAATGACTTCATGATTTGGAGTATTTTTAATGTAAACACATTTGTCACACTCATTAATCTTAAATCCATTTGCCAACATTGTTTGGTCAAATTTCGCATGCCATTGTTTGGGTGCTTGTTTAAGTCCATAAAGTGACTTAACAAGTTTGCACACTTTCCTTTCTTTACCGGGAACCACAAAGCCCTCGGGTTGTTCCATGTAAATTTCTTCCTCGATTCTCCATTTAAGAAAGTGTCTTGACATCCATTTGATGGATTTCAAGACCATATCTGACACTTGATTGCTACTAACACCCGAATAGATGTTATTCTTGTTCTGCGAGTATGTGTCAAAGTAATCAAGGCCTTCTTTTTGTCTATAACCTTTGACCACAAGTCTTGCCTTATATTTGTCAATAGTGTCATCAACTTTCATTTTCCTTTTAAAAATCCATTTTGGTCCTAAAGGTTTAGTTCCAGGAGGAAAGTCAACCAATTCTCATGTATGGTTGTTCAAAATTGATTCAATCTCACTATTATTTGCCTCTTTCCAAAATCTTTGAATCGAGAAGAAGACATCGCTGCTTTAAATGTTTGAGGCTCATTTTCAAGCAAGAATGTCACAAAATCTGGTCCAAAGAAAGTAGATGTCCTTTGACGTTTGCTACGCCTTGCATCCGCTTTACTTGGTGTACTTTCCTTTGGTTCTTCCCGCGGTCGTTTAGATCTTTCACTTGACGACTCAAGTTCAATTTTATACGGATAAATATTTTCAAAGAATTCAGCATTATCTGATTCAATTACCGTATTTACATGAATTTCGGGATTGTTCGATTTGTGAACCAAAAACCGACAAGCTTTGTTGTTTGTAGCATAACCAATAAAAACACAATCCACAGTTTTTGGTCCGATTTTTACCCTTTTGGGCAAAGGAACTTGGACCTTTGCTAAACACCCCCACACTTTAAAATATTTCAAATTGGGTTTTCTTCCTTTCCATAGTTCATATGGAATAGATTGTGTTTTGTTGTGGGGCACCCTGTTGAGTATTCGGTTAGCTGTAAGGATAGCTTCCCCCCACAAGCTTTGCGGTAAACCGGAATTTATTAGTAAGGCATTCATCATTTCCTTTAATGTTCGGTTTTTCCTTTCCGCAATTCCATTTGATTGTGGTGTGTAAGGGGCAATAGTTTGATGAATAATTTCATATTCTAAACATATCTCTGCAAAAGGAGATTCGTACTCTCCTCCCCTATCACTTCTAATCATTTTTATCTTTTTATTCAATTGATTTTCCACTTCGTTTTTGTATTGCTTAAATGCATCAATTGATTCATCCTTACTATTAAACAAATACACATAACAATATCGAGTGCAATCGTCAATAAAAGTTATAAAATACTTTTTCCCACCGCGAGATGGTATTGACTTCATATCACATATATCTGTGTGAATTAAGTCTAAAGGATTTGAATTCCTATCAATAGACTTATATGGATGTTTAACAAACTTAGATTCGACCTGATTTCACATTTAGATTTATTACACTCGAATTTAGGCAATACTTCTAAATTAATCAATTTTTCGCAAGGTTTTGTAGTTGACATGTCCTAAACGAACATGCCATAAATTATTTGACTCAATAAGTAAGGCGAAGTGAATTCTTATTAATCTGTCAACAACCATTACATTGAGTTTGAAAAGGCCCTCGGTGAGGTAGCCCTTTCCTATGAACAAATCATTCTTACTTATTACAATTTTCTCACTAACCAACACACATTTAAACCCGTTTTTGACGAGTAGTCCAATGAAACTAAATTCTTCCGAATTGTTGGAACGTGCATAACATTGTTGAGAGTCGAGGACCTTGCTTGGGAAGTCATCTTGAAGTATCTTCCCATATCCTTCAACCTTGGTCATTGCAGTATTTCCCATAAACAGTACCTCTTCGGGTCCAGCGGGAGCATAGGTTGCAAATGCTTCTTTGTAGCGCAAACATGTCGAGTGGCACCAGAATCAAGCTACCACTCATTTGGGTTTCCAACCAAATTGCACTCCGATAGCATTGCACACAGATCATCCATATCATCATTCTTTTCCACCATATTGGCTTGTCCTTTTCCCTTGTTCTTTTTCGGGAGACGACAATCTGGGCTTTGTGTGACTTTCCCACAATTAAAGCGGTTGCCCTTGAACTTTTTCTTGTTGGAATCCTTCTCCTTTCCGGAAGGCCTCTTCCTTTTCTTGTTCTTTTTCAGAGCGAGATCTTCAACGATGTTTGCCCCTTCAATTGGTGAAGTCTTACGGTACCTCTTCTCAGCGGGTTTGTTATCTTCGTCGATCTTAAGACGAATCACAAGATCTTCCAACTTCATTTCTTTTCTTTTGTGCTTAAAATAATTCTTGAAATCCTTCCATGAGGGCGACCACTTCTCAATCATTGCAGCCACTTGGAACGCTTCATTTACTACCATACCTTCAAAGAATAAGGTCATGGAAGATAAGTTGAAGCTCTTGAACTTGGGTTCCAACGATTTTTCCATCCACCATTTTGTAGTCTAGGAATTTGGCAACCACAAACTTCTTCAAGCAAGCATCTTGATTTTGTACTTCTTTTCAAGTGCACTCCATAGTTCTTTGGAAGTCTCTCTTGCCTTTGTAGACGTTGTACAAGTCATCTTCTAAGGCACTCAAAATGTAGCATTTGCACAAAAAATCAGCCTGTTTCCAAGCCTCAGTAACCATGAACTTTTGGTTGTCAGGCATGTCGTGGCAGGCAGGAGGTCCTCACCGTGAACTTTTGCATACTAAGGGTGGTAAGCCAAAGAACATTCTTTCTTTGCCATCCTTTAAAGTTGGCACCGTGAACTTCGCAGGTTTCTCGGTAGGTGTATGCAGTGCGGGTTGTAGGAGTAATCAGTGCAAGAATTGCAGAGGTAGTTCCAGTCTCAATTGCCATTATTCGTTTGTCACTGTCAAATCGACAAACTGTTTTAGTTAATAAAACCAGAATAGCAATTCAATCACATACTTAAACGATGAAGATTTTATTTCTTCAAATTGCAGTATAATTATGAAACTTTAGTATTCCAACGAAGTTTTTATATCTTCGAGTCAGAATACTAATATTCATATGGAGTAGAAAACTGCACAAGTTTTAATCTCCAAACCAGAATACAACAACGATGGAGTTTTTATGTTCTTCAAATCGTTGTACAAGTATGAACTTTAATATTCCAACGAAATTTTATATCTTCGAGTCAGAATATGAAATTTCATACGGAGTAGAAAACCACACAGGTTTTAGTCTCCAAAACATAATACATATTAATCTAAAAATATAATTTCCTTAAGATTGTTATTAATTTGTATTCCAAAAAAAAACCAGTAAATAATAAACACTGAAAATAAACAAACTCAGTGTTGAAAAAAATAAGAATAATTTTTTCAGAATATAATCGAGCCCACTTAGTTCAAAGTGTGTCCTTAAGGAAATTATTCCCCTCACAGTACTCGAGGTTGATGGAATATCCCCTCCCAGGATAGAACGATTATCTTACCAGAATAGTAGTACTCCAAACTCTGGTAGCGGCGAACCACTCAACAGTAGTATATCACACAGAATTGATTCGTGCAGAAGAAGAAGAAGATTTTGTAAGTAAAATTCTGAAGAATCAAATGAATTTATAGCCATGGAAGTACTGTTTCTGAAGGTTTGCAACCCTTCTGAACAGTCACTAAAACTGGTGGGAAATTTAAATGTGGGAAAGAAACCGGGTCGCGGGTCAGAAGCGGATCCGGCCGGGTCGCGGGTCAGGGTCACTAACGGGTAGGATTAGATAAGTTAATTAATTGAATTAAATAATTAAAAATTAAAGAAAATTTGGTCCAAAAAGATTATCAATCAATCAATCAGAATCAGAATCAGAATCCGCATCCGGAGCCGGAGCCGGAGCCGAGCCGAGCCGAGCCGAAGCCGAAGCCGAACCGAGCGACGACGACGGCGCGAGGGGTCCTTGCCCCCTCAACCCTTTTACTGACAAGAAGGAGTAATTCTACTTATAAGTAGAAGAACTTTTCTTTCCACTACCGATGTGGGACAACTCCCACTTTTCTTTCCACTACCGATGTGGGACAACTCCCACTTTTCTTTCCACTACCGATGTGGGACAAATGATTATTTTATAGAGCAAGAGGGAACTCCCTCCATTTCCCATTCAATCTATCATTTAATCCCAACACTAACCAACCAGTTCCGACTTATTGCCAGAATTATTTGCGTCCATGTTTTTCACTTCAAGTACATAATATAATAATAATCCAGTACCATCTCAGTAAACTAACAAGCTCCTTGCCTTTATTTTTCTTTTCAGTAGAAGAATTCCAGTTCATTTATTTGCTGCACTTTTAGGTAGATTTCGAGTTGTGATGAACGCTGATCATAGTTGCTGCCTAGTTTACATATCAAGAAGTTTGTTGATAAAATGACAAGCAGCGGGAAGAGTTAAGTTCAATGATTATATCAACCGAAAAAATGGGAGGATCAAAATGTTCTCCTTCATAAGCATAATCACACAAGTAGTTGTGCCAATAGAGAGTTGATCATTAAGATGGCATACCATTGTGCCAAAATCACTGTTTTCTTTTCCCAAAATTGAGACGATTATGAAAATTTATTGCTTCATACCGTAGTGCCAAAATCACTGTTTGCTTTTCCCTTCCCCAAAAAATGATACGACTATGAAAAACTATTGCTTCATCTACACCATTGAATAAAAGAATATGAATAGGTGATGCAAACCCAAATGCAGGACTGCGTCACTTGTTGTCATTGCTGCATCCCCCATTCGCTGTTGTTGTGTAAGTACATATCATTCCAAGACATGCAGCACTTGATCTTTTTATGTTGAGGTATATGGAACTTTGGCTCTCTTGGGATGGTAGGATCTTTTGTTGACCTAATGCACACCACCAAAATTCCTATTTAGAAGTAATTCTTAATTAAAGTAAGTTACATAAAGTAAAGTTGGAAACTTGTTACCTTCTAGGAATGAAAGGCCTGTCAAAGTAGGGCATTGGTTGAGCTTTAGGAACAAGTTCCTTTCTCAGCCTCCTAATTTCTTCTTCCTCAGCCATCTAGGAGAAAGTAATAATAAAGAAAGATAAGAATGAAAGTGAAAAAATACATATACCTATTTCAATCCCTGAAAATATGCTTGGCTTACCTTCTGCAGTCTCTCTCTTTCCATCTTGTATTGTTCAATAAGGCTCAATTTTTCTGCCACCTGATGTAAGCATGGAGAAACCAGGAATCATAAGTTACTGTGCCTCCAAATGAGTAATGAATATATCAAGCAAATGACAAGCATTTATGCGTGCACTCTCTTTACATATACTTGCAAGCATTTCTCATATGCTTTCCTAATGACATATAACATTGAACAAGAATCTAAGCTAGCCCTCTTTCACTCGAAGAAGTTTGCTTGGATCCTCTTATTGGTGTACTTTCTCGAGAATCTCTTTACACAGACATATATTTACATAATTCATATGGAATATTCTCAGCCAAAAAAATTGAGATATCCGTAGCAGCATTGTGTACAAAATTAAAGCTAACCTGTTCACTAGAAAAAATAAACTTAGGTTGATGAATTGACCAAAGTCAATAAAGAATAAGCAAAGTCTACCTGATGGTCAAACTCAGCACGTTCAACAGCCCTAATGTCACTGTGAAGCACTAGATCAACTGGCCTTGTGCTCTCTTTTACCGGAGGCTTTGGCAAACACTGAATAGTTGAAAACAAAGATTCAGCTTTCTTTTTGCAACAGGCTGAAGTATAACCTCAAGTGCAAAAGGTTTTTGCATAGTGAGAGAGGTAATAACATGAACTTCCTATAACATTTTACTTTAATTTCTCTTTGATTTTTGGTTTAAAAAAATCCAGTCTCCAAATTATAAGATCAACAAGATGCATTCCCTTTTAAGTTACAAGCATAGTTTGCAGATCAATGCATTAACATATGAAGTACTTAGTGATTAGAAATGACTATGGTGAAAAGCTTACGCTACCTCTGGCTCGTCTGTCGTCCATGGAAGGCCTTGTGCAATTGGTATCTGCTGTTTCTCCTCTTCCTCAGCCATCTGCTGCATTTTCTTTAAAAAATCTTCCTCCTTACATTTTCCCCTTTCCTGCAGCAATAGACAATCTAAGTAATTCCTCAACTAATTGGATTCAATATGACATCCTAGACTGAAAAAGCAGATATATATGCAGTTCAACATGAAAGGAAACAATTAACTGTTGAATCAAAGAATATGTAACTATATAAATAAAGACCACATTGTTAGTGATCAGGGAACAATGACCATTATGAATATCAACAAAGGGAATTTAAAGATCAATATTCTGGTTTTCCTGTAGCCATCGAATTCAGTGTCCAGTCTAGATGAATCACTATTTGTGGCAGCAGCCAGCACATGTCAACCAGATATATGTAACTGTATATTTGTTCATATTTTCACAGAAAGCAAGCAATTAGCCAAAGGTTAGAACAACAAAACATGCAATTCACAAACCTCAGTTCTAAGTTTGAAGGGCTTTTGGGAGGTCACTTTGAGCTGCCTTCTCTTCCACTTTCTCATAGCAAATGTCCCTGATGATTCAGCACTCTACAGCATTAAGAATGAAAATAAGAGCTTAGAGATCAACACAATTCTTCTCCATCTATCTGTGATGGATAATGATAATAAGAAAATTCTTACATTGCGTCTGCTCCTTCGACCACCACCTGAAGTCCTGCTTGAAATACTGAAGCTTGCAAAAGAAAAAAAATATTATATTTTTCAGCACTCGAAAACACAAATTTCATCTCAATCCTAAATTAATAGGAACCTACTATATGAGTGATAAAGCAGTAGGCTGTCAATTTGTAATGAATCCTTATAATATTAAAATGAAAGAAAAACTAACAGAATAAATGATGTTTCAAGTACTAACCATCCATGGCTGCTATCCAGTGAGGAGGCGCGACGTGTATCCAATCCAAAACTCTGGGAGGTGAGGAAAAAATCCGATGGACAAAACGAAGAAGAAGATACTTGTGTCTCAGGAATCTTAGGAGGCTGTAAGCCAGGCAATGCCCATTTTAGTCCCTTGCTATAATCTTCTTCTTCTTCCTCTTCAGTTTTTTCCCCTTTCTCCTCACACTCGTTTGTTTTGGGTATAGAGAGAAGCTTCTCGAAAGCCTTAACTAAATGCTTCACTTTTCCAGAACCAGCTTCAGGTACATTTTGCCTTGCTTCTTCCAACAACCTCTCCCTCCTCCTCTTTATAGTCCCACCACTCAATTCACCCGAACCCACATCCTTATTTTCCCTTTCTGGCAATTCATCCGTTGCACAACAATCACTGAAGTCAACTAATTCACCCTCGGAAAATGAAACAGGAAGTGTTACCTCCTGCTCGACTGTAGTTAGACTCAACATGTGCCCTGTAATTCGCTCTCCATCGCCATTTGCAGCTGCATTTACTTCATCCAACTTCTCTGTTTCATACTCTTCCTGTTCATTTCCACCGCGATTCTTAAAGAACTCTTCTTGAGAAGCCCTGAGAGTCTCGTAAGCAACACAAAGACACTTCTTTTTCTCAGCACCAGCCTTATTATTACACTTACAAACCATTGTAGAGTTCAGATTTTCTGTATTAGACTTGTTCCTCTTCGCGATTACAAACTTCCTCTGACGAATCTTATTTTTGGCCGAAGGTGAAGCCAATTGATTTGTATTAGGGTTTCTAGAAACTGATTTCTGGGTTTTCGTTGCTGATTTTTCCATCAATGGAGATTTAGAGGATTTTGAAAAACCTGGACTGTGTTCCACATTTGGGTTTGAATTCTCAGAATTTTTGGAGCACTTCTTAGGCGTAACCCTAGTGGATTTGCAGTTGGAATCCATCAAAGTCACTGGAAAAGCGATGTGATTTTCGCCGGAAAGTTGATCGGAATTAGGGTTTTGTTGTATTGCTGATTGGTTATGGACGATGGAAGCGGGGGGGGGGGGGGGGGGGAAGAAGGTTGAGCTTTTGACGCTTCTGGATTTTGTAACGGCTAGTTTTTTTGGGTGAGCTTTGTTTTGGAGCGCTGGATTTGTTTTGAGCAATTAGCACTATTTCCCTATTTTAGGGAGTCTTTAAATTTTGGCCCCTCAAATTGGTGTTCTTTGAGGTCGTGGGTTCAAATCTTGACGGACTTAAAAAGGAAAAAAGTTCGCAAGATAATATTTCATTAGAAAATATGTCTATTCGATCAAAGTTGTATAGAAATTATGCCATAAGGGGCATAGTTTCTATGTAATTGTGACTCCGAAAATACCTCTAAAGTTGTGGGTTCAAATCTCAATAGAATTAAAAAGAAAAAGATCGCAAGGCAAGATTTAATAAAAATTATGCATATTCGGTCAAAGTTGTATAGAGATTATGCCTTAAGGAGCATAGTTTCTATGTAACTATGCCTGAAGGTAAAATTTTGTTGAATAACTAAGATTATGTCTTGTCCGACTAGTTACGTAGAAACTATGCCATAATAGACATAATTTCTATGAAAATTTTGCCTAGTGTTTTCCTTTTTTCTTTTTTGTCTCTGCTGAAATTCAAACCCAGAATCTCTGATTTAGTAGACCCGTGAATAAAGTATATTTTGATCCATAAATTTTCATTAAATGAGAAGTATGGACAAAAATTAAAGTCTAGCGAAATGAGAGACAAAAATTAAAGACCAGCCCATATGAAGAACAATCCACACAATTTTTTGATTTATTTTTAAAAAAGGAAAATTTCAGAGACCTCCCTTCACGTTTTGCTTCGTTTCACTGACCTCCCATCACGTTTGCAATATTACGGCTACCTCCCCTATTTTAACTTTTTGTAACAATTATTTTATTCATTACTAATAAAAAAAATCTGGATTGATTTGCCCCCCTAAGATCATGCTCTTTTAATTCATTCTTATTTTGTTAATATTTCCTGTTAGATTGTATTAATCTCTATTGGAGAGTCTTTTTCATTAATACAAATATATATAGTGTACAATGTGGAATCATAGTACAATAAGGATCATATATCTATCATAATTATACATCACTAAATATTACACAATATATGAAATATATTATAATTATGGTATGTACACGTTAATACACCCCCTCAGTCGGAGAGGGAGGAGGCCGGACGGTAAGATTGGATTTGAAATCGAGGAAGAGCTGTCTAGGAAGGTCTTTCGTGAATATATCCGCATACTGATATGAAGAAGGCACATGCAACACCATAACATGACCAAGAGTAACCTTCTCACGAACAAAATGTATATTCATCGCAATGTGTTTGGTTCGCTGATGCTGAACTGGATTATGAGATAAATATATGGCCGATATGTTATCACAATAAATCAAAGACGCCTTGCGTAAAGGATACTGAAGCTCCAAAAGAAGGTTTCGGAGCCAACAGATCTCATCAACAACATTAGCAACGCATCTGTATTCTGCTTCTGCACTCGAGCGGGATAGGGTGGCTTGCCTCTTGGCAGACTAGAAAATGAGATTATCCCCTAAGAACACACAATAGCCAGAAGCGGAGCGTCGCGTGTTCGGACATCCTGCCTAATCTGCATTCGTATATGATAGCAACCTGATCGGTGCAGATGGGTATAGATGCAATCCATAATCAAGTGTGCTCTTAACATATCGAAATGATACGCTTAAGGGTAGTAAAATGAGGCTTCATGGGGGCATGCATGAATAAGCGCACCTGCTGAACATCATAAGATATATCATGCCTGGTGAACGTAAGATACTGTAGTGCACCTGCAAGACTCATGTAAAATGTGGGATTGGACACTGGATTACCATCAACAACATTGAGCTTTGATTTAGAATCAAATGGAGTGAACATTATCTTGCAGTTTGTCATTTTAACCCTGTACAATATCTCTTCTACATACTTACACTGACACAAAAATATAGAGTCTGCAGATCTAGTCACTGATATCCCCAAAAAATAGTTCAACTTCCCCAAGTTAGTCATGGCAAATTCAGTTTTAAGCAATGCAATGATCTCATTTTTCAACAAATCAGAGGAGGCGGTAAGCACAATGTCATCCACATATAACAATAAATAAGTGATGTTACTACCTCGATGAAAAATGAAGAGAGAATTATCACACTTGCTACATACAAACCCAATTCGCAGAATGTACTGTGCAAAATGATCATAACACGCTCTAGGGTCATGTTTCAAACCATAAAGTGACTTATGGAGACGACATACATACTGATGGGCTGCTGGATGGACAAAACCAGGCGGCTGGTGCATATAAACAATTTCTTTCAAATCCTCATGTAGAAACACATTATTCACATCAAGCTGATGAATTAGTCAATGCTTGCCCATGGCTATACTCAGGATTATGCGAATGGTAGCCGGTTTAACAACTGGACCGAACGTCTCACCACAATCAATACCCTCATGTTGATTAGTGACATTAGCCACAAGTCTCGCCTTATACCTCTCTAGATCACCATTGTCTCTATATTTGTGACGAAAAAGCCATATGCAATGGATCACATTCACCCCCTTTGGTCTAGGAACCAAATCTCACGTGTGTTGTTTTGTTAACGCATTAAATTCCTCACACATGGCCGCATTCTAATTAGGGTCTAGTTTGGCTAATTTTGGATTTTTTGGAATTGGAGAAATGGTTTTTGTTGATAAGTTAAATTGAACTTTGGACTTGAAAATTCCGTGTTGGGCACGGGTTTCCATTTGGGGGAGGGAGGGGGGGGGGGCAGGGGGTGAATGGATATTTTGTTGGGTTGCTGGTTTTTGGTCACTGGATGGGTGGTGTCGGGTTTTTGACGGGTGCAGTCGATAGAACAGGGCTGTGGGTGAGTTGTGTCAGTGACTGTCAACGAGTTTGGTGGATGCGAAGATGGGTCGGGTAGGGTCGACGATATGGGTAAATCGATGTGGTGCGGGTAGGCGATGTCGGGTATGGTGTGGGTGGTAGGTTAAGACTGTAGCGGTGGTGTGTCGGTGTGGTAGTGGTGGTTTAGGTACTGGGAGTTGTACGGGTCGGAGTTCCGGTGACAGGTAGGGTTTCAGTGGAGGGGTGGGTGACTCGTTTGTCGGCTATATTGGTTATTGGATGCGGCGACACAGGTTGTGGTAGTTGAGGGTTCCAGTTGGTGGTAGGGTTATTGGCCGGTGGTGATATAGAGACTCTGGGCCGATTGTTGGTGGCGATCGGCGATGATGGTGACTGAGACGGAGGTGGTGACACAAACACAGAGACGCCGTCGGTGGTGTCAGCGGACTCCTTATATGGACTTGTTAAGAGTCCCACATTCGATATGGAATGGAAACATGGACTTGGACAATCTTCACCCTACAAGCTAGCTTTTAGGGTTGAGTTAGACCCAAGATACATTCTTTACATGGTATCAGAGCAAGACACATTCCAATTCTTTGTTCACCGATGTTGGTCCCCCAAATTATGTTATCCACGCTCCAGTTAACAAGGTCTGGGTGTGCGGGAGAATATTAAGAGTCCCACATCGGATATAGAATAGGAACATGTACTCTTTATATGAACTTGAACAATCCTGACCCTATAAACTAGTTTTTGGGGTTGAGTTAGGCCCAATATACCTTCTTTACCTTTCCTTTGCCGGTAAACTGAAAATAAAAAACCCAAAGTGCTCCATCCTTCTAGCAGGAGGGTTCTCTTTTCCTATTCCTCTTCAACCGTCTCCATTGTTCTCGTCATATTTTCTGTAAAGAACAATCACTTTTTACTGAGTGCGTCTTCAACAAATAAAGGTAATTTACTTGTAATTTTTCTTGTCAGTAAGTATGTTAAAGTGTTCCTCATATTTTTGCTGCCTCATCAGTTTAGAGAATTTATATTGACTATATTTATACCATTTCAATAAAATCCCACTAGTTAAAGTTCCTACAACTTGTTACCCCCGATACAGAGATCTCTATAAGGATAAATTCTCCCTTATGTTATTAGCTCTTGAGTTGTTTGTGTTAGTATACAATCAGGAAGATTAGTTCTTTTCAAAGATTATTCTGTTTTCACAAGAAAATATATTTCAAATGGATACACAAAAATCTACTTCATTGAAATTCATAAATTGAAGTGTCTAACACAGAATACATCAAAAGAAACCACTACTTTTTTTCTTGAGCTATTTTATTTTCAGTTTACCTGGAAGAAGATATTGACAAAATAAGAATTAATTAAAAGAGCATGATCTTACGGAGGACAAATCAGTCCAGATATATTACTTTTTTATTAGTAATAAATAGAATAAAATAATTATTAAAAATATTAAAATAAAGGAGGTAGCTGTAATTTTGCAAACGTGAGGGCATGTCAGTGAAACGAAGTAAAAAGTGAGGGAAAATCTATGAAATTTTCCCCTTTCTAACATTTTGTGAAACAGGACCGTTAATTAGAGAGTGACCCGAGGTTGTCGTTATGGCTAATTAGCTATGATCGAGTTAGTCCATTCACAGAAAATGACCATCTTTTATATATACTTTAAACCCATGATTTCAAAAGTCTAATAAATGTAAAAGTAAGAATAAAAAGATTGAACAGTTAAATTTATATTTTGGATAACTTTTTCATAATATTGCACTCATTTTCTTAAAATTCTAGATCCTTAAAATTGCTCAGTCAAAAATTAAAAAAATCACAAAGTTGAGTTTGGATATGCAAGACAGAGTTTGTCTTACGCCTGTCTGTCTGTCTTAAGGTAGAGTTTGCAACCTTAAGTCAAACTATGTCGGATAAGGCATAATTTACAGACAAACTCTGCCTTAAGGTAGAGTTTGAAACTCTGTCTTGCGAGCTCCAAACTATTTCTTGCGATTTTTTTTGACTGATTGAGAGTTCGAACTCAGAACCCAAAAATTTTAGATGAAGAATAAAAAATTTAATTTAAGGGGCAAAAGTTAAAGACCACCCCAAAATAAGGGCATTGCCGTGAATCGCCCAAGGACGATTTGAATTAATAGGATCCAAATGGGCTGAGCCAATATTGAGCAGCCCAAATTTGAATGAATCATGTTTCCTTCAAATGGACTTGTATTTAATTTTTTTCGGGCAATTCGTATGATTGTCCCTATTTTAGGATGGTCTTTAATTTTTTCTTCAAATTGATGGTCGTTAACTTTTGTTGTTCGTCTAAAAAAATGACCGAAAATATTTTTGAGATTGTTGGTTTGAATCTCAGCAGAGTCAAAGAAAAAAATTCGCAAGGCAAGATCTGATTAGAAAATATATCTATTCAGCCAAAATTTTAGAAATTATGCCTCCGAAAATACCTCTAAGGTTGTGGGTTCGAACCCCAGCAAAGTCAAAAAGAAAAGAAACCGCAAGGAAAAATTTCATAGAAATTATGTCTATTCGGCCAAAGTATTATAGAGACTATGCCTTAAGGGGAAGACAAAGTTTCGTTGAAAGATTAAGATTATGCCTTGTTCGGCTAGTTATATAGAAATGCCCTTTGGCATAGTCTCTATATAATTTTGGCCGAATAGGCATAATTTTTATGAAAATTTTGTCCTGCGATTTTTTTTTCCTCTGCTGGGATTCGAATCCATAATCTCTGATTTAGTAGATCCGCAAATAAAGGGTACTTTGGTCCATAAATTTTCATTAAATGAGAATCAGGGGCAAAAATTAAAGACCAGCCCGTATGAAGGGAAATCCACACAATTTTTTAATTTTTCCCCCTCAAATAAAATTGTCTTCTGGGCATAATTTTTTTACGAGATCCGGCACAACTTGTATCAGATCTCGTAAAGAACTTATGCGTTATAAGGCATAAATTTTATTAGGCATAAATTTTATTTGAGGGGTAAAAATTAAAGTCCATTATAAAATAGGAAAAAGTGCAAATGGCCCATAGAAGTAAGCAATTTTAATTCTTGTATTCTCTCACTTTTATTGATTTTTTCCCCCATTGTTGCTTAGCAAGGGGAGAATATAAGAGAGTAGCTTCTCAGCGGACCTATGTGGCAATTCTATCTTTGTTGCTTTAGTATGTTTCTTCTTCAGCATAAGATGAAGTAGGTGACTCATTAGTATTTAATTACATGTCACTATGTATTAAACTTTTCAAATAATTGCTAAACAATGAAGTATCATAACGGGAATAACTGTTTTCCCCCATAATTTTTCCATTAATTAGTTTTCATAGCAGTTAACCTTCTAACTTTATAATGGACCTTTATATTATGTTCTTACAATTTTTGTCAAGTACTATTAATTAATTTAAAACAAATTGGACGAAGAAGTTTCTATAGCATTTTTCATGTGACTGTACAATAAAAGAGAACTTTTTATGGCATAGTATTGCCTAAAAAGTCGCGTGATTTTAGTTAAATAAAAAAGAGCAAAGTACCTATTAATACAAATAACTAGCAACATGTCCTTCTCTAAACATGAGTAGCGCTTTACATTTTTTTCCCGGATGAGAAATAACTGTGTAGGAGTCTTAATAAGTTTACACGACTAAGACATGTCAGCTTTTATTTACGTAATACAATAACTAATAATATTATTAAGAGTTCACATCGGATATAAAATAAGAACATGAATATTTTATATGAATTTAGATAATTCTCAACATACAAGCTAACTTTTAGAGTATTTAGACTCAAAATTCGTTCTTTATGAATATGGAGTGTTTGCAAGGGAACAAAACAGTGAAGAATGCCAACTTTTATTTTGCTAATAACTTCTAATGATGCATGAATTTGGCATAGGATTCTGTAAGCGACAGAATCACTCTGCTCAATAGTTGTCAGAGTACTTTTTGCGACGATTTTTCTTCTTCTCCTTGTCAGAGCCAGAGTCATCATTACCCTGCCAATTTATCAAATTAATTAGATCAATGAATGAAGAATATGTTGAATATTGCAAAACAGTACGGGAAGTAAATAAATATTATAAGTGTTTGAATTCAAAGGATAAACGAATAACCAATATTCAGAACTGCCACAAAGTTGTTGAGTCTTGAATCTTGATAACCTGAAATCAAGAAACACTAAATCTGAATGGTTACAACTGTGTGCTGAGTCGAGTGATGACACTCTGTCCTTAAGATAAGATTGCCCCGTATATATGCTTTTACGTTAACGAGCAATAGTCTCCCAAGATAAAACAACACCTAATATCAACACTACAAAGCAAATAGGTTGATCCTGACGAAGAAAACAAATATGAAACGACTTGCTGAAGAATGGAAAAGGAAGGAAGAGTTTCTGTTTTAGTCCCAATGTTTTGGACTGAGTTTCAGTGTCTCTTCTGTTTGTCTCTGTGTATATAAATGTTGTCTCGTTTTTGCTGTCTGTTTGGGTGTTTATATTCTGTTTTGTGTATTTTTCGTCTAACACAATTGAGTCAAAAGCTCCAATATATATAGCATAAGGGGAGGATGCTCAACTGCCTAAGACATGGCTGTTAATGGCCATTGAAGGAGAGGGAATTAAACATCCAAGTAATGACTGTTTATGGCCATTGAAGGAGGGTGTAATTCAGCCAAGTAATGGTTATTAATGGAGGGAGTTAATCAGCCAAATAATGGCTGGTTAATGCACAATAACGCCCCCAAAAATCAACTCCAACGGTAGACAGAAACTTTCTGCCTACCGTCGTTCCCAAAATCAACATTCCAGAAACTTCAGGGACCAACTGTAAATATTAAATAATTTGGGGTCCAAAGAGATAATATCAGAAAGTCCCAAGACCCAAGACCCGTGACCTGTTGTCGCGCCCTATTTTGACCTGCTCGGGTCAAAGCGGAGCACGGACGTGTTCGGGGTGATTCCTGGGTAAAAGGGTTGAGGAGTCGCCACCTAATTATTTTTACGGTGAATTAGGACACCTAAATATTAAACTAAGTGATGCAATGTAAACTCCAATTTTAAGGTCTGCGAAACTAGTGAGATTCTAGGTAAGGGTTCTTTATTATCCTAAAGGGAAGGGTTTAGGCATCCTTTAAGATCCGCTAACTTGCGGTTATCCGGTCAAACTCAGGTTAATTATTGCTAGAAAAATGCATGTTTAATGTATGAAGTTAAAGATGTTTGCAAATAATTAATAAATGATGCATTTTTTAAAAGATAGATAAATGTAGAGATTTTTTTTCAAAATATGCATTTATATGATATCTAAAGAGAAATACATGTAGAGTTGGAAAAATATGTTTTTGACAATTGAGAGTAGAAACAAAATTATTTATAAAGCCAAAGAAGCAAATCTTCCGGAAATCATCGAGTTGCCAAAATAAATAATAAAAAGATAAAACTTATTCGGTATGATTAATAAAGCAAATAAAAGACGACAAAGTTGTTTTGAAAATCTTGAATTCGTGAGCCTAAAATAAATAAACTAACGAAGGATTTCTAAGTTTGAATTCAACCGAGCCTACAAATAAATAAGCTAGCGACGGGTTTCAAATCTTAAACTACCTTATGAATTAATCCTAAGTTTGCCTATTCTAAGCATTTCAATAGTTACATAAGTGCGATAAATAATATTACAATACAAAGCGGGATAAAAGCTGAATTAAAGAAAGAAATAAAATAAATAAACTCCGAGGAATAATTCGCCGTTATTTACTTTAATCCTCGCAAGTCGTCAAGAACAAACGGTTAGAAACAGTTAAATACAAATAACTCCATATCCGCATTCAAAACAGTGAATGTTTTGATCACGGAGGGCTCAGACTTAAATTTTGAAAAGAACATTCCAATCACGTCGTGGCTGCAAACATATGACTAATGTGGTTGTTTTGATTGCCTCGCCTACTAAACGTGTTGGTCTCTCGGGTGAAATAGAAAAGATCACTATAATCACGTCGTGGCTGCGAATATATAACTTGTTGGTTATTTTAGTCACCTCGCCTACTAAACATGTTGATCTTGAAAAAAGGTTTAAGCCTCATCATTGTCCAGAAGTTATATTTCCGTCTTTGCAACTGTGGAGGCCTCAAAATCGACGGATATTTTTCATCGGCCAGTGTAGTATCGTGTTCAAATCAAGAAATTTTAAATCGAATGTAAAGAAGAGCGATAGCGATGCTTGATAGCGATGTGATAGCGATAAAGATGCGTAAAAAGCGAGGCGAGAAAACAATTTCGAAAATGACGCGATTGTCTAGTTTAAAAGCAAGAAACAAGCGATGAACGGTAATTTGAATCTTTGAAACAGTTAATTTGGACAGAAAGCAATGTTTGAAAGGTGCGGTGTTCGATTTAAAACAAGAAATGATAAAAAGCGATAAAACAAGATGTCTGAAGCGGGGAGCAAAGCGAGAAAAAAAGAGACGCCCGAACAGACGCGGTATTTATTCAAAAACAGCAAAAACAATGATATCCGTCGCAAGAAATCTAAAACAGTAAACTTAACAAAACAATAATATATCCGTTGCACGGATATCTAAAACAGTTAAACTAAAAACAGAGAAGCGAAACGAAAAAAAAGCGCGGCCTCGAATTCAATTTCGTCGGCCTTAATGCGATATTAATAAAACAGTAAAACAGTGTCAAAGAAACGAGCAGTGAGCAGTTTAAAATATCCGACCCGAGTTCTGAAATTCTGGAAATATTCAAATCGGGTCGCTCAGGCCGTCAAGGATCTGACCCGGATCGATGATCCAAACTTCGAATCGATTTGACCAAATTCAGATAACCAATAACAAGAATATGAAATGCAAGAATTACGAAAATGTTAAAATTAGGTCGACCGACCGGATCGATGACCTGACCGGATCAATGTTTCAACCGGATCGATTTCAACACCCAATTCAGATAACCAATAACAAGAATACGAAATGCAAGAATTCTGAAAATGTTACCCAACCGGGTCGACCCGACCCGGGTCAGTGACCCGACCCGGATCAGTGTTTCAACCCGGAATCAAATAATTTCATCAATTTCAGATAACCAATGATAACAACAAGCAACAATGCAAGAAATTTGGAAATTCAAATTAGGCGACTGACCGGTCGATGACCCGACCCGAATTGGAGTTTCAACCCGGAATCAGATAATTTCAACAATTTCAGATAACCAATGATAACAACAGCAACAATGCAAGAAATTTGAAAATTCAAATCGGGTCGACCCGACCCGGGTCAGTAACCCGACCCGAAATCAGTGATCCAAATCAAATTTTAACACCAAATTCAGATAACCAACATACATAAATATGAAATGCAAGAATTCTGAAAATATTTACCCGAGCCGAGTCGACCCGACACGGGTCAACCCGACCCGAAATCAGTGAAGAAAATCAGAGAATCAAAAAGGGAGAACAAACCTTTTCGGACTTGATTCTTGAAACAACAAAGAAGCCAAATGCTTGAAATCAAGAACACAACAAAGATTTATATATTGAATCGTTTTTTCCAAAAATCCTCCAAAAAAAATCCCCCTCAAAATGAAGAACAACATGGGGTATTTATAGGTACTCAAACCCGACGTCCCAACCCCTCATACCCCCCCCTTAAACGAATTCAAATTTCAAAATAAAGGGGGAACAAAAATCTGATTTTTGGGGCGTGTTCTTGGGGCAAGCGTTAGCGGTGTCGAGGTAGGAGTGGTGGAAGTGGTGAAGTAGCGGGGGTAGGGGTCTTGGCGGCGTGGGGTAGGGGCATAAGTGCGCGACTTGGGGGGGTAGGGTTTAGGTTTTACGTGTTTTCTTTTTTTGTTTGGGGGACGATTTTGGGGAATTAAAGGGAAGGAAATGGGTCGGGTAGGTTGGGTCGGTTCGGGTGTGGGCGGTTGGTGTGGGCGAGTGGTGGTGGGTGGTGGGTGTTTTGGTTGTTCGATTGAAATGCGGAAATGGGGTTTTAAGGGGTGTGGGCTGCGGGATTGGGCTGTTGGGAATTTAATTTGGGGATTGGGCTTGGACGAAAAAATGGGTTTTAGTTTAGGTTGGGTAGGAATTGTTTTGGGCTAGGAAATAAAATGGGTGATGGGTTGGGCTTGGACGAAAATGGGTTTTAGTTTGGGTTGGGTAGGAATTGTTTTGGGTTAGGAAATAAAAAATGGGTTATGGATTTAAAAATATAAAAGAGGGGTTTAATATTAAAATATTATATATATATATATATATATATATTTTTTTTTGTAAAAGATGTGAATTATTTAAAATAACATAACGACGTGATAATAATAAAATATAATATTCGCGAAATGCTTAATGCTTAATAAAAGGGAAATGCGATGCAATTTTGCGAGAAATAAAATATCATAGAATATTATGGATAACTTATGATTATTATAAAATGCAAATGATATAAAATATGCGAATAATAATAATAATACGAAGATACACACATATATGCCTATATTTAAAAATTATTTTAAAAGTGAAAAAATATTAAAAATTACAAATAAAATCATAAAAGATGAGACAAAATTGGGTGTCAACAGATGCCCCTCTTTGGACGGAGACGATGAAAGAGTTTTCGGCCAAAGAAGTTGACTGGGTAGCCAATTTTGTCCCGATCATCGGAACTGCATGGTAAGAAATAGAATCCCCGGGGGGTATAGAAGTTGCAAAAAGATAGTGCATTCAAGAAACAATGCCCCAGTGTCGACTTAGGATGACACTGGTCGCAGATGCGAGAAACTAATGGGAAAAGCGGATCGACGTTCGAAGTAGGTCGTTGACCAATTTGCCTCGGTTCGCCGTAAGAGATAGTTCCACGCTGTGATGAAATTCCTGCAAATTAAAAACTCCTGCAAACTAAAGCTTAAGATATAATTAGTGTATAACTGCTGAGAAAAATTGTAGAGAAAATAACTTAGAAATACCCGCATTAGGAGGTGGGCGCATGACTGAAATTAAAAATACCCTCATTATAAGGTGGGCGCCTGACTGAAATTAAAATACCCGCATTATAAGGTGGGCGCCTGAAATGACGTCGTTGGATTGACGTGTTGTGTTGAAGACGTCGTTGTAATATTGTTGACGTCGTTGTAATTATGTAAAAGACAGTTGTTGTGCTGCATGTAACGTCGAGGACGTTGTTGTAATCTTTGTTTCTTTGTAAAGATAATTGTTGTGCTGAAGACGTCGTTGTAATGCTGTTGACGTCGTTGTAATACTGTAAAAATAAATGTTGTGCAGAAGACGCCGCGTTCTAGGCGTGTTCTTGATGACGCCGTTGTATGGGCGCGTTCTGATGACATCATTGTAATGTTGTTGATGTCGTTGTAATCTTTGTAAAGATAGTTGATTTGCGTAAGACGCCGTTGCATAGGCGTGTTGTTCATGACACTGTTGTATGGGCGCGTTGCTGACGACATCATTGTAATGTTGTTGATGTCGTTGTTGTAAGAATGTAACACTGGGGTCATCGTTGTATCGACGTGTTGTGTTGAAGACGTCATTGTGATGACGTTGCTGCAAGAATGTAATGATGTTTGTTGTAAGAGATAGGCGTTCTTGAAGACGCGTCGTTGAAATGTTGTTGACGTCGTTGTAATGTTGTAAAAAAGGTGGCGTCTTTGCCGTAACGTCGTGGACGTTGTGGTAATGTAGTTTCTTTGTAGAAGGTAGATGTTGAGTGAAGGCGTCATTGTAATGTTGTTGACGTCATTGTAATCTTTGTAAAAATAGATGTCGTGTTGCCGTAACGTCGTGGACGTTGTTGTAATCTTTGTTGAAGATAGTTGATGTCTTTGCGATGCGTCAATGGCGTTGTTGTAATCTTTGTAAAGATAGCTCTGCGTTGAAGACGTCATTGTAATCTTTGACGCCGTTGAGATGCGGTAAAAGATAGTTCTTTGCATTGCCGTAAAGATAGTTGTTGTTTTGAAGACGTCATTGTAATCTGTTGACGTCGCCGAGATGCGTAAAAGATAGTTCTTTGCATTGCCGTAAAGATAGTCGTTGTTTTGAAGACGTCATTGTAATCTTTGTTGGCGTCGTTGAGATGTCAGAAAGATAGTTGTTGTGTTGCCGTAAAGATATTCTTTGGCTGAAGACGTCATTGTAGTCTTTGTTGGCGTCGTTGAGATCTGATAAAGATAGTTGTTGTGTTGCCGTAAAGATATTGTCGCTACCGAAGACGTCATTGTAGTCTTTGTTGGCGTCGTTGAGATGCGGTAAAAGATAGTTCTTTGCGTTGAAGACGTCATTGTAATGTTGTTGGCGTCGTTGTAAAGTCAGAAAAATGATTGTCGTCTTTGCCATAACGTCGGCGACGTTTTTGAAATGTTGTCTTGTTGTAAGAGATGTAAGTGGCGTCCTTGCCGTCGGTTCTTTGTAATAGGGTTCCACGTTGTCTTTGAATCTTCGCCGATCCAAACTCATGTGAATTGAAATGTCGTCCTGGCACGGCGAAAATGTGATCTGACGTCTTTGCCGTCGGGTTTGCCTTGTTGTCGTTCTTTGTGATCCGAAATAACATCTTTGTGCGGACATAATAGTCGGGACCACAGAGGTCAAGATGATGTCTTCGTATAAATGCGAACAAGAACGTAATCCTTGTAGTGAGTTGTAGTGCCGAAATTCTTTGGGGAATTGATCATAACTGATGTGGCTTCCCTGCTTTTTCAACCTGAAGAACCTGTACTCAAAGAAAATTTGTGAGTTTGGGGAGGGGCGGTTGATTCGCGTTGACTTGATAGCTTTGGCTCTTGATAGCTGCATGTCCTGCTGATTTGGACCTGTAGCCCCTGTCTGGTTCCCAGTCTTGGCTAACCGTTAATGAAAACATTTGTTGAAAATAATTTGTTTATAAGAAAGTATGCTTATCATTAAAAAGTTCTTGTCGAACTGCTAATGAAAATATTTGTTGAAAATGATTTTGCTTATAAGAAAGTATGCGTATTAGTAAAAAAAAAATCTTGTCAAACTTTAATGAAAATATTTGGTAAAAATAAATTGCTTATAAAAAAGTATGCATATATGTAAATGTCTGTCGAGCAGCGACATGCGGTGAAACAAAGCAAACGTCTTATCCAAAATTCTCTTAGGCTGAAGACTTAGTTTGCCGATGTTTTTCCATGTTTATCGGCGTCCTCCGACAGTGATCCCTTAAAAATGCCCCAGTTTCCGATATATGAGGATGATGATCTTTTAAACGGACAACCGAGTCTTGTGTAGATTGCTTGCACCGCCTCTATCGTGGTGATCAGATGGGTGCATTTTATCATGTACGAGATAAAGGAGAAAATATTTCTAATGGTGGGACCGAAGCCGATTTAGGCCGCCTACGTATCCCCATGAGGGAATCAGGTCATGACGTAGTTCAGGTGGCGCAAAGGAGATTGTAAGGATTTTTCTAAAGATGGAACCGAAGCCGATGTGGCCGCCTACGTATCCCGCCAAGGGAATCAGGTCATAACGTAGTTCAGGTTACAAGTGAAAAGGAACTTGGGAAATTTGTGATCTAAAGAAACGAAACCCTACGTGGGTTCTATGCGTATCCCGATGAGGGAGTGCAACTTTTACAACATAGAAAGTATTACATAGAGAATAACTAATCTTAGATATGGTATCTCTTCCCTGCATCTGCATTGATGGTTTTTGGCCATTCTATTCTGATAAGGTTGCCCTGACAATCAAGCGTCCATCTGCTTTTCATCAATCAGTGTCTTAGTATATGATTATGTATCCACTTGACTGCAAAAGATATAGCATTGCCCCAGTAGAAGTCCTGATCGTAGTATGGTAGTCCAAGAGTGCAAATGGCAAACGTCCGTGCCAATGCTTGTAACTATCAACCATCTTGATGTTTCATCCAAATCTGGCTTTGACTTATTCCAAAAATGCCTCAATTCTTCCGCTTGTGAGTCTTCCTTATATTCTTCGAAGCCTTGCTTGTTTGGGACCTTGTTTGCTTGTTTCATTATATGTCACATACTGCCGACAAGTTAGTTTGCATGATGAAAAAAAGAAAAGAGAATTTTTGAACAAAACATATTTTATAATAGCAAAAGCAATGCAGATTTGTCATTTTAAGCTTTCAAAAGGTAGAGGCAAAACACATTAAATGCATATATGTGATTCAGGCCTCAATCTGAATCGCATTGTTTCATTAAATATTAATGCAGTTAACTAGTTTCTGGGAGAAACAAGGCCAGGGCACATGTCCAATTTTTCCAAAACATCTCCTTGCTCTGCATCCCAAATGGTTGAGCTTCTAGCGTAATCATTTTGCTTCTTCTTCATCAATGAAAAATCTTTTGAATCCTTTCACGAGGTTGGCTGCATTGTCCTCCTTTGATTCCTGAGTGGCGCATGCTTTGACGAATGACTGACTCAGAGGCGGAACAGGCTTTGGTAAAGAAACATCTTCCTTCCTTCGGAGATTGGTTGATAAGACTTTTCCAAGAAAAGATGATGCCATGATCCGCGGCTTTGGAGGAAGTGCTTCTACTCCAAACGGTGCCCTCACTTGGATTTGTAATCATAGGGTGATAAAGGTCGATGATTCGACCTTTTCCTTTCTCCTGGATCGCACAATAGTCCCTTCCAAATTGTGGTCTTCATCAACAGTAATCATATTTACGTTGGCATCGTCATGATTTGGCAAAGGGTTATCATTTACATTAGAGGAAGGTCCTTTCAGTTGGATAACTCCTTCTTTGATTAATGCCTCAATTTTGTCTCTGAGGGCATAGCAATTTTCAGTGTCGTGCCCAGGGATTCCCGAGTGGTACGCACAATGCTTAGTTTCATCATACGACCTGGGAATAGGATTGGGGATATGCCCTGGGATGGGTTGGAGTATTCCTGCGGTTTTCAGTCTTTCATATAATTGGGCTCGAGGTTCGGCTAAAGGTGTATAGGTTTTGGCTGGCTTTCTTTCGTATTTTCTTGCGAAGTCCAGGTGCATTTGGTGCATGGACTTGTGGATGAGGTAAGTATGTGGCTGATATTGTGGGGATTCGGATAGACAGCGCTCGAGGCGTGCTATATATTGGATGGGTATGGTAGACAGGGTAGGGACCAGATGGGTATTGATAGTAAGGTTGAGGGCTTTGGGTGTATGGGTAATAATAGGAAGGATGAGGACTTTGGTTGTTTTGATTGTAGTAGGGAGGCTGGGGTGATGGCATTTGGTAGGTTGACATTTGATTTGGCCTATGTTTCTGAACTGTCACCACAGAGGACACTCCATCTCTCTTCCTCTTTACTGCTCCCTCAAATGAGTCCGATTGGATCGTCTCACTTGTTGCTTGCAATGCTACAAAGTTTGTAATTCTCCCTGTTCTGATTCCCTCTTCTATGAAATCTCCCATCCTTATAACTTCAGAGAAACTTCGTCCTATGACGCTTATCATTCTCTCATAGTATGTTGCATCTTTCAAAGATTGTACAAAGAGAGTGGTCATCTCACTTTCTTCTATCGGGGGTTGAACTTTCGCTGCTTCTGCCCTCCACTTCATGGCGTATTCTCTGAAGGTCTCTGTGGACTTCTTTTCCAACTTCATCAGATAAAATCTGTCCAAGACTGTGTCAGTGTTGAATTTAAATCTATCCACGAAATCTTGTGCCATCGTGCCCCAATTACGCCATTTTTGCGGGTCCTGGCTTGTGTACCAGTCTAGTGCTTCTCCTGTCAAACTCCTTACGAACAACTTCATTATGATGGCCTGATTTTTACCTACCCCAATCAGTTTGTCGCAGTACGATCTCAAATGAGAGTAAGGATTTCCTTTCCCATCAAACAAGTCAAATTTTGGCATTTTATATCCGACAGGCAATTCAATGTCGGGATGCATGCACAAATCTTCGTACTCGAGTCCTTCATGCCCCTTATTGGTTTGGATATTCTTGAATGCTTCTTTCAGGCTATGAATCTCTCTCGCCACACTTTCACCAGTTCTGATCCTCACCGCTGACCATTTCTTCACACCGACCAATTTCTGAAGAGTCATGTTTGGTGCGTGGTTGTAAAGGTTGAGCTTCCGTTGCATATCTTTGGTGGCACGTCTTTGTTCGTTGGGATCGGCGACGTGTGCCATCAATATGTGTTGGCACGCTTGGTGATTTTGCACCGGAAGAGGTGTTTTGGATGAGTGGGTTAATTTGGGTATGTGGAGTTGTAGGGTCATTTTGTAGCGGGCTTTGTTGTGAACTAGCTTGCGGGTTAGTGTGTTGTGGATCAGTTTTGTTTAGTGGCGAATTTTTGGGGAGGTTTTGGGGAAATGGCGCTTCAGGAGATGAAAAAGTTTGTGGTGCAGTTGCATTCGTCCCTTGTTCAGGGAGTGGGGTATTGGCGCTAATGGGCCAGTGGTGAGATTTTGGAGCCGCTCTATCTCAGTCTGCATGGCTGCCATCTGTTGTAACAGTTGGGCGATGTATTTTTCTTGGACGGTAGCATTTCTATTTTCCGAAGCCTCTGGTTCATCTCTGGAAAGAGTGATAAGTTCCAGGCCAGTCTGTTCGGATGCATCTAAATCAATCATTTTGCTGAAGGATTGTGCCTTTGACCTCGTGAAGTAGGGATGATCCGCCATTTTTAGTCAACGCAAATCAACCTTTGGGAAAATAATCTAGACAAAATAAACCTTCTAAAAAAAATTTAAAGAAAACCAAGTTAGTACAAGGCGAGTAATTATTGATTCAAATAATATACACATAGTGGAAAACAGTAGAAAATAACAAACTGATTGTAAGACAATTAAATGCGCATCCTAATATGCACGGGGCCTCCCTTATGCCGGAAGTGGGCCTAAACGCCAGATACGCGGGATTACGACAGATTTGATCCAAGCTGCTAAACTGCAATGCTTTGTCGGAAATGAGACAAAATGAATGTACATTTTCCAATTTCAGCATGTCATGATTAGTCTTGGATTAATCTATCCTTATCACGCTACACATAATTTGATGATTGGTCGTTGGGTTGTGAGACCCGTAGACATCTTTGGCGGATTTCTTAATTGTGGAGTCGATACCAAGGATCGACCCACCTAAGGTGTATGCATGCATGTCTTAAAATAAAGGGTGGTATAGCTCTATCTTAAATTTTCTAAGATTTGGCTGACTAGACACAAGGTTCCCGAGCGGACTACTCGAGTGAGAAGGCTACGCGCCACCAGATGGTCCGTCACTCCGCCGCATACGCCAACTCTCCTAAAATTTGGTAGATTGAAAGAAATTTGGGTGCAAAACACACCTCGCGTGTAGTGTGTGATAGTGTCAATTTTCCAGAGTGGAAGAAATATGAGCGAAATGCCAATTTAAGATAAGCAGTAAAAATATGGAAATTAAAGCAGTTATGCATGCAAAAAAAAAAAAATTCACAAAGGAAACAAATCAAAGCATTACATCAAACAAAGAGTGAAAGTAAAGCACAAATAATAATTAACCTGAATTTTGCTATGGTTAAGAACCTGAAAATCCCCAGTGGAGTCGCCATGCTGTCGCGCCCTATTTTGACCTGCTCGGGTCAAAGCGGAGCACGGACGTGTTCGGGGTGATTCCTGGGTAAAAGGGTTGAGGAGTCGCCACCTAATTATTTTTACGGTGAATTAGGACACCTAAATATTAAACTAAGTGATGCAATGTAAACTCCAATTTTAAGGTCTGCGAAACTAGTGAGATTCTAGGTAAGGGTTCTTTATTATCCTAAAGGGAAGGGTTTAGGCATCCTTTAAGATCCGCTAACTTGCGGTTATCCGGTCAAACTCAGGTTAATTATTGCTAGAAAAATGCATGTTTAATGTATGAAGTTAAAGATGTTTGCAAATAATTAATAAATGATGCATTTTTTAAAAGAAAAATACATGTAGAGAAAAAATATGCATTTGTATGACATTTAAAGAAAAATACATGTAGAGTTGAAAAAATATGCATTTTGTCAATTGAGAGTAGAAACAAAATTATTTATAAAGCCAAAGAAGCAAATCTTCCGGAAATCATCGAGTTGCCAAAATAAATAATAAAAAGATAAAACTTATTCGGTATGATTAATAAAGCAAATAAAAGACGACAAAGTTGTTTTGAAAATCTTGAATTCGTGAGCCTAAAATAAATAAACTAACGAAGGATTTCTAAGTTTGAATTCAACCGAGCCTACAAATAAATAAGCTAGCGACGGGTTTCAAATCTTAAACTACCTTATGAATTAATCCTAAGTTTGCCTATTCTAAGCATTTCAATAGTTACATAAGTGCGATAAATAATATTACAATACAAAGCGGGATAAAAGTGAATTAAAGAAAGAAATAAAATAAATAAACTCCGAGGAATAATTCGCCGTTATTTACTTTAATCCTCGCAAGTCATCAAGAACAAACGGTTAGAAAGCAGTTAAATACAAATAACTCCATATCCGCATTCAAAGCGATTGAATGTTTTGATCACGGAGGGCTCGTGACTTAAATTTTGAAAAGAACATTCCAATCACGCCGTGGTCGCAAACATATGACTAATGTGGTTGTTTTGATTGCCTCGCCTACTAAACGTGTTGGTCTCTCGGGTGAAATAGAAAAGATCACTATAATCACGTCGTGGGTCGCGAATATATAACTTGTTGGTTATTTTAGTCACCTCGCCTACTAAACATGTTGATCTTGAAAAAGGTTTAAGCCTCATCATTGTCCGAAGTTATATTTCCGTCTTTGCAACTGTGGAGGCCTCAAAATCGACGGATATTTTTCATCGGCCAAATGTAGTATCGTGTTCAAATCAAGAAAATTTTAAATCGAACAGAAACAAAGAAGCAGCGAGCGAGTAGCGATGAGCGATATAAAGAGCGATAAAGATGGCGTAAAAACAGAGGCGAGAAAACAATTTCCGAAAATGACGCTGTCTAGTTTAAAACAAGAAACAAAGAGAACGGTAATTTGAATGTCAAACAAAGTGGACTGGAACAGAAAGCAATGTTTGAAAGGTGCGGTGTTCGATTTAAAACAGTAAAAATGATAAAAACAAGAAACAAGAATCAAACGGGAGCAAACAGAAAAAAAGAGACGCCTTGACAGACGCGGTATTTATTCAAAAACAAAGAAACAATGATATCCGTCATAAGAAATCTAAAACGAAGAACTTAACAAAACAATAATATATCCGTTGCACGGATATCTAAAACAGCTTAAACTAAAAACAGAGAAGCGAAACGAAAAAGCGCTACCTCGAATTCAATTTCGTCGGCCTTAATGCGATATTAATAAAACAAGAAACAAAGGTCAAAGAAACGAGCGATGGCGGTTTAAAATATCCGACCCGAGTTAAAATTGAAATATTCAAATCGGGTCGCTCCGACCGGTCAAGGATCTGACCCGGATCGATGATCCAAACTCGAATCGATTTCAAAGACCAAATTCGGATAACCAATAACAAGAATATGAAATGCAAGAATTACGAAAATGTTAAAATTAGGTCGACCCGACCGGATCGATGACCCGACCGGATCAATGTTTCAACCCGATCGATTTCAACACCCAATTCGGATAACCAATAACAAGAATACGAAATGCAAGAATTACGAAAATGTTACCCAATCGGTCGACCGACCGGTCGACCCGACCCGGATCAGTGTTTCAACCCGGAATCAAATAATTTCATCAATTTCAGATAACCAATGATAACAACAGCAACAATGCAAGAAATTTGGAAATTCAAATTGGGGCGACCCGACCCGGGTCAGTGACCCGACCCGAATTGGAGTTTCAACCCGGAATCAGATAATTTCAACAATTTCAGATAACCAATGATAACAACAGCAACAATGCAAGAAATTTGAAAATTCAAATCGGGTCGACCCGACCCGGGTCAGTAACCCGACCCGAAATCAGTGATCCAAATCAAATTTTAACACCAAATTCAGATAACCAACATACATAAATATGAAATGCAAGAATTCTGAAAATATTTACCCGAGTCGTCGACTGACACGGGTCAACCCGACCCGAAATCAGTGAAGAAAATCAGAGAATCGAAAAGGGAGAACAAACCTTTTCGGACTTGATTCTTGAAACAACAAAGAAGCCAAATGCTTGAAATCAAGAACACAACAAAGATTTATATATTGAATCGTTTTTTCCAAAAATCCTCCGAAAAAAATCCCCCTCAAAATGAAGAACAACATGGGGTATTTATAGGTACTCAAACCCGACGTCCCAACCCCTCATACCCCCCCTTAAACGAATTCAAATTTCAAAATAAAGGGGGAACAAAAATCTGATTTTTGGGGCGTGTTCTTGGGGCAAGCGTTAGCGGTGTCGGGGTAGGGTGGTGGAAGTGGTGAAGTAGCGGGGGTAGGGGTGCGGCGTGGGGTAGGGCATAGGGTCTGGCGACTTGGGAGGGGTAGGGTTTAGGTTTTCTGTGTTTTCTTTTTTGTTTGGGGGACGATTTTGGGGAATTAAAAGGGAAGGAAATGGGTCGGGTAGGTTGGGTCGGTTCGGGTGTGGGTAGGGAGTGGTGGGTGGTGGGTGTTTTGGTTGTTCGATTGAAATTTGCGGAAATGGGGTTTTAAGGGGTGTGGGCTGCGGGATTGGGTGTTGGGAATTTAATTTGGGGATTGGGCTTGGGCGAAAAAAATGGGTTTTAGTTTAGGTTGGGTAGGAATTGTTTTGGGCTAGGAAATAAAATGGGTGATGGGTTGGGCTTGGACGAAAATGGGTTTTAGTTTGGGTTGGGTAGGAATTGTTTTGGGTTAGGAAATAAAAAATGGGTTATGGATTTAAAAATATAAAAGAGGGGTTTAATATTAAAATATTATATATATATATATATATATTTTGTAAAAGATGTGAATTATTTAAAATAACATAACGACGTGATAATAATAAAATATAATATTCGCGAAATGCTTAATGCTTAATAAAAGGGAAATGCGATGCAATTTTGCGAGAAATAAAATATCATAGAATATTATGGATAACTTATGATTATTATAAAATGCAAATGATATAAAATATGCGAATAATAATAATAATACGAAGATACACACATATATGCCTATATTTAAAAATTATTTTAAAAGTGAAAAAATATTAAAAATTACAAATAAAATCATAAAAGATGGGACAAAATTGGGTGTCAACACCTGTCACACGAGACCCGAGATCGGACCAGACGGGGGGGCGGCGGCGGCGCGCGTGTGTGCTTAGCCTTAAACCCAAGCACATCTATGTCCTCCCTCCTTTAAACACATGTGTTACCCCTTGGGGTCCCAAACCCTTAGCCAATTAAGAGACTTATAAAGAGAGCAATTCCTCCTTTTCCCACCGATGTGGTAGATTTATCCCACACCATATTACTATGGCTCAAACACCTTACTTTGTGGACCAATATCTCTTTCATTTCTCAAGTAATGGCTGTTTATGGCCATTGAATGAGAGAATTAATCAGCCAAGTAATGGTTGTTTATGGAGGGAGTTAATCAGCCAAGTAATGGCTGTTTATAGCCATTGAATGAGAGAGTTAATCAGCCAAGTAATGGTTGTTTATGGAGGGAGTTAATCAGCCAAGTAATGGTTGTTTATGGAGGGAGTTAATCATCCAAGTAATGACTGGTTAATGTGCAATAATGCTCCAAAAAACAACCCAAATGGTAGGCAAAAACTTTCTGCCTTCCGTCGTTCCCAATTTCAGCTTTCCAGAAACTTCAGGGATCAAACTGTAATTATTAAATAATTTGGGGGTCTATCAGAAGAAGCCCAAAACCCAAGACCCGTGACCGGACCGGACGGGTGGCGGCGGTACGCGTGTGGGCTTAGCCTCGAACCAAAGCACATCTAGGTCCTCCCTCCTTCAAACACACGGGTTACCCCTTGGGGTCCCAAACCCTTAGCCAATTAAGAGACTTATAAAGAGAGCAATTCTTCCTTTTCCCACCGATGTGGTAGATTTGTCCCACACCATATTTCCATGGCTCAAATACCTTACTTCGTGGATCAATATCTCTTTCATTTCTCAACGAAATTTGACGATTCTTGGCCCTACGGTCATCTACTCACTTAGTAGATTATGCATGTGTGAAGAGACAAAACCTCCAACATGCGGAACAGTAGTGTTTAATTCATTAAATATGGGTGGATGCACCTCCCCATCAAAGACAAATTTCCAACAGAATATAACTCTAGTTTACACGTATGCTACCTGAATTAAGATAAGCGAACTAAAAGCATAAAATTGAGATACACATCGTTGTTGTTATAATCAGGTACTTACATATTTTTCGCGACCATAGCTATTATCATCATCGTTGCGTTTCCCACAGCTACGCTTCTTGTAGTCCTCTTTCTCGGACCTTCCATAACTAGGCCTCTCAATAGTTGAACTCCCGTACCCTTCACTCTTTTTCCCATATCCACTTAATCCATACTCATCAGAGTTGTCTTTTTTCGTCCATAACTTAGACTCGTATTTTGAATTTTTCTCATCATTATCACTACTACCATTCTTTCTTATTTTTCCTGACCATACCCGGATGCGGTTTTAGTACTCCCATATCCACCCAATTCATTTCCTTAACTAGTCTCGTATTCCAAACTTTCCTTTCCATACCCGGATGCGATTTTGCTCCCATATCCACCCGACCCGTATTCCGAACTTTCATTTTCATACCCGGATGCGGTTTTGCTCCCACGTCCACCCAACCCGTATTCCAAACTTTCATTTCCATACCCGGGATGCGGTTTTAGTACTCCCATATCCACCTGATTCATTTTCGTAACTAGGCCCGTATTCCAAACTTTCTTTTCCATACCCGGATGCGGTTTTGCTCCCATATCCACCCGACCCGTATTTTGGACTTTCATTTCCATTCCCGGATTCGGTTTTGCTCCCACGTCCACCCGACCCGTATTCCAAACTTTCATTTCCATACCCGGATGCGGTTTTGTTCCCATTCCACCCGACCCGTATTCTGAACTTTCGTTTCCATAACCGGATGCGGTTTTGCTCCCATATCCACCTGACCCGTACTCATCAGAGTTGGTCTTTTTTAATAACTTGACCCGTATTCACTCTTCTTTTCATACCCGGATCCATATTCTGAATTCTTCTTCCGTCCGTAACCTGATTCATCATTAGAATCATGCTTTTCGTATCCACTCTTTCGGGTATACCCGGATCCATATTCAGATTTGGGCTCGTCGTCGTCGTTGCTCTTACGTCCATATCCAGATCCATGTGACTTTTTGGGTTTCCCGTACTCAGACCGACTTCCATACCCGGTTTCATCAGATTCTATTCCACTACCACCATACTCGTTTTCTCCACCGTAAGACATAGTTGTGTTAATTTCTAGATTCTTCTTTAGCTTTTATTTTTGAGATTAATGTTCACAAGAAAATGAATTAGCAGTTAGTTGAATTGAAATATATAAGAGGGAAAGACCGTTAGAAGTCGTTGGAACCGGAAACGAGGTTGGTACTCCTATTTGTGAAGGGGAGCTGTAATCTAGCACGTGTGCCTTCGGAAATCACTTAAAGTCACGGTTCAGATTATTTAGCCCATAATCCTAAACACTTTAAATTTTCAATTAGACATGATTTATAAGAGATGTTGTTTAATTACTTAATACTTAATAGGTACAATTTGACTCGAGTTTAAGTGTTCAAGAGGTAAAATATTTTGTGCAGGTGCCTATATGAAAAACATTGACAAGTGTGAGGGGCTGCAAATGTATTTGGCCAAGTATTAGTAGATGGTTTCAATTTCAAACAATCATTATTTAGTTAATCTGTAAATTTTGTTCAACGGTTCAGAAAATGAATTGTGAATTATTGTGATTTATAAGAATTACTTTTTACATAGTTTTTAAATTTGTAAATTTAATTTTAAAAAACTTACAGATTTCATGTGCGTATTCACGGTCAAAATTTAAAAAGTTTAATTCTCGAAATCTGAACGAGACAAAGAAAGTAATTAGCTCATCTTTAAATAAGAACAAAAACATGTTATAGAAACATTATTTATAGTTACCAATAAGCACTAAGCACTTGCAATCCAATCAATCAGAGTCGAATACGGTTATTATTAGCGAATATTCTTCGAATATTCACAGTATATTTTGTAATTATGATAGGTGGATATTAAGGTAATTTAAGATTCTTATTGTATTAGGAATCAACCTCTGTACAACTATATATATTGTGATTAATGAAAGGAATCCCAAAGAAAAATTATTTCACTTTTACATGGTATCAAGAGCCAGACCCTAATCCCTACTCTTTTCCCTTCCTCTCGGCCGACCACCATCCAAATTCTATTTTCCCTTTCTCTCGGCCGACGGCAACACCATTGCCACCATGTCTCGCCCTACTTCCCCCACCAATTCCGGTTCTTCCACTGACACTTTTGACAACCCCCCTCAACGTTCATCGTCTTCTTTTCATCCGGCATTCGCCGTTACCAACATCAAGAATTTTATCCCTATAATTCTTGACCAAGAAGACTGTCAATATTCCATGTGGATAGAATTGTTCTATATTCATGCTTGTGCGTACAATGTGCTCGACCATATTGATGATTTTGTTCCTCATCCAACTGATGTTGGAGACTCGACCTGGCGTTGCCTTGACGCCATCGTCAAACAGTGGATATACGACACCATCTCTAAAGACTTGTTGTGTACTATCATGAAAATAGGTTCTACGACACGTGAACTTTGGGTACGGTTAGAAGAAATTTTTCAAGATAATAAAAATACTCGGACCGTGTATTTGGAAGAGCAGTTCAACAATACGCGTCTCGAGAATTTTAACAACATGTCCGAATACTGTAAACAACTGAAAATCATAACCGACCAACTTTCCAACGTAGGGACATCTGTTTCAGAAACCAAGATGGTACTTCAACTAGTTGCTGGTTTACCGAAAGGTGAATATGATACACTTGCAACGATGATTCAACAAGCCTACCCCCTACCAAGTTTCAACAAAGTACGTTCGCAACTTTTGTTGGAAGAGACCCGCCGTGCTAAACAAGAGGAGCACAATCACAAGGCATTAGTCGTTGACGGCATGGCACCACCGGCAGCCACCACCACCCAGCCACCACCGCAAGACCACCACCACCAGCAGTCCCGTGGTGGAGGGCGTGGCGGCAGAGGCCGCAGTAACAACAACAAAGGGAAAGGCCGCGACAAGGGCAATCGAAACCAGCAGCCAGGCCCAACCCCTGCTCCATATTTTCAGTGGGTTGGGCATCAACATTGGCCCAATACCGGGAACTAGGCCCCGCCTGCATGCCCCTATCCAACTTCAGAGGCCCAGTTCTAGCAAGCATGATCACCAGGTGTTTTGGGCCACACCCCAGCCAACAGGCAAGCCCACCAGTCCACACAGCAGGCCCACCTGTTTTCGACCACTCAGCATCCGCAAGCCAGCAGCCTTCCCCCCCACTGATTTGGGTCAGGCCTTCAACACATTGAACCTTCAACAGCCCGATGATAATTGGTACATGGACACTAGAGCCACATCTCATCTCACCCGGTCGTCTGGTAATTTATCTCAAATGCATCGGTTAAAGTGTCATCAATTTATTACTGTTGGCAATGGTCACCGCATTCCAATTGAAGGTTACGGTAACACACATACCAAACATCCCCACCCACCTTTCTCCCTAAATCATGTCCTCTACACCCCTAACATCATTAAAAACTTAATCTCTGTTAGAAAATTCACTCGCAATAATTATGTGTCTGTCGAATTTGACCCTTTTGGTTTTTCTGTGAAGGATCTCAATACGGGGAAAATTCTTACGCGCTGCAATAGTGTGGGAGACCTCTACCCCTTCACTCAATCTTCCGTTGTCAGAACACATTCAACCACCTCCATTGCTGCTATCTCTCTGTCAACTTGGCATAACAGACTCGGACACCCAGGAAACCCTGTCTTTAATTTTCTTAGAACCAATAAGCGTATTCAATGTAATAATGAGAAACTTGCCCAACACTGTTTTTCTTGCCTGTTTGGCAAGCATACTCGTCTTCCATTTATGTCATCCAATAGTGTTACTTTTTCTCCATTTGATATTGTTCATGCTGATTTATGTACATCTCCGGTTGTTAGTTCCTTGGGTCACAAATTTTATCTAGTATTCTTAGATGATTTTTCACACTTCGTCTGGATTTACCCACTAAAGTTCAAATCTGAAGTTTTTGCCAAGTTCATCGAATTTCAAAAATTCATTAAAACACAGTTTGAAAAATCCATAAAGTCTTTTCAATGTGATAATGGACGTGAATTTAATAATTCGGTGTTTCACAATTTCTGCTCTAAACAAGGCATGACTTTCCATTTTGCTTGTCCCTACACTTCATCCCAAAATGGAAAGGCTTAACGAATTATACGCACAATCAATAACATGGTTCGTACCTTATTGTTTCATGCATGTCTTCCACCGCCATTTTGGGTCTATGCTGTCAAAATGGTAGAATACCTCCTTAATATTTTACCAACCAGCATTCTCCAAAACAAGACCCGAACCGTAATCTTATACCATAGGTTCCCATCCTATGACCATCTCCGCATTTTCGGTTGCTTATGCTACCCCAACCTGGCCTCCACTGCACCTCATAAACTAGCCCCTCGCACCACGCCATGTATCTTCGTTGGTTTCTCACCTACTCATCGGGGTTACCTGTGCTATAACATAGCCACTCGTAAAATTATTATCTCACGTCACGTCACATTTGACGAGATGACTTTTCCTTTTTCAAATCTTCAAAAATTTCAAAACACGGATTACACTTTTCTCGATGAGCCGAGTATGTCCCATGTTATCCAATCATTATGCCACCGTCATCTCACTGTTCTGACGGTTCCTGTACCAGCAGCTCCGTCACCACCTATGTTCGGCGTCGTCTTCGACCAAGCACCTCCCAACTCTTGGTCGATCACTCCACTGATCGACCCACCTGTGTCACCTACCCAACCAGAACCACCGCTGCCTCCAGAACCCGCAAGCCAGCAGCCACAAAACACAGACCCACCACTGCTGCCTACCCACCGCATGGAGACTCGTGCCAAATACGGGATTTTCAAACCCAAGGTCCATTTTAACCTCTCCACACAAACCATATCACCGATTCCCAAAAACCTGAAACTAGCCAAACTGGACCCAAATTGGAATGCGGCCATGTGCGAGGAATTTAATGCTTTGACTAAGCAACACACTTGGGATTTGGTACCTAGTCCGGATGTGGGGAATGTAATCCGATGCATGTGGCTATTTCGCCACAAGTTCCGAGACAGTGGTGACTTGGAATGGTACAAGGCCAGACTTGTTGCCAATGGTACTAATCAGCAGAAGGGGATTGATTGCGGTGAGACATTCAGTCCGATTGTTAAACCGACTACTATTCGTACTATTCTCAGTATTGCTATGGGCAAGCATTGGCCGATTCACCAGCTTGATGTCAAGAATGCATTTCTTCACGTGGATTTGAAAGAAACTGTGTACATGCATAAGCCACCGGGTTTTGTTCATCCTGCAGTCCCTCAGTATGTATGTCGTCTCCGGAAGTCACTTTATGGCTTGAAACATGCACCCTGCGCGTGGTATGATCGCTTTGCCAGGTATATTATGCAGATTGAGTTTATATATAGCAGGTGTGACAACTCTCTCTTCATTTTTTATCGCAGTAGCATCACTGCTTATTTGCTATTATATATGGATGACATTGTCCTTACTGCCTCATCTGACGGTTTGAAGAATGAATCATTGACCTACTCAAAACTGAATTTGCTATGACTGATTTGGGCAAGCTAAGTTATTTTTTGGGTATATCCGTGATCAGATCTGCAGCTACTATGTTCCTAAGTCAGCGTAAATATGCGGCAGAGATAGTGTACAGGGCTAAGATGACAAATTGTAAAGATGTGCCAACCCCGGTTGACTCGAAATCCAAGCTTAGTGCTACTGACGGTGCCCTATTGTATGATCCCACCATATATCAGAGTCTTGCTGGTGTCCTTCATTATCTCACATTCACTAGGCTTGATATTGCATACGCCGTTCAGCATGTGTGTCTGTTTATGCACGCCCCGCGAGAATCCCACTTTGCTTCCCTCAAACGTATTATCAGATACATTAAGGGCACGCTTGACTATGGACTGCATCTCTACCCCTCTGCACCGACCAAATTGCTCTCCTACACGGATGCCGATTGGGTAGGATGCCCGGACACACATCGCTCTACCTCGTGCTATTGTGTATTTCTATGGGATAATCTTATTTCATGGTCCGCCAAGCGGCAAGCCACGCTATCCCTGTCAAGTGTGCTGAAGCAGAGTATCGCGGAGTTGCCAATGTCGTTGTTGAGATCTGTTGGCTCCGGAATCTTCTTTTGGAGCTCCAGTGTCCATTGCGAAAGACGTCTATCGTCTACTGTGACAATATATCTGTCATCTATTTGTCTCACAGTCCGGTCCAACATCAGCGGACCAAGCATATCGAGATGGATATTCACTTTGTGTGTGAGAAGGTCGCCCTTGGTCAAGTCAAATTATTACATGTGCCTTCCTCCTATCAGTATGCAGATATTTTCACAAAGGGACTACTGCGACAGCTATTCACCGACTTCCGATCCAACCTTAGCGTCCGGCCTCCGTCCGCTCCGACTGAGGGGGAGTATTAGCGAATATTCTCGGAATATTCACAGTATATTTTGTAATTATGATAGGTGTATATTTAAGGTAACTTAGGATTCTTATTTGTATTAGGAATCAACCTCTGTACAACTATATATATTGTGATTAATGAAAGGAATCCCAAAGGGGAAATTATTCCACTCTTACGGTTATTTTAGATACAATAAGAACATTATAATGCTACTAATAAATTAGATTTATTATCTCATATCAATTCTGGGACCTACTATAAGCTTACTAGCTTTGAAACACATTTAGCTGAAAGCTTATCGAATTTTATGCTACTGACCTTTCTTATTAGAGTGATTAACTAAAAGTTTACTTCATTAATGCCTCAACTTGAAGTTCGAACTGAATGTATATACTGATGAATTTCGACAACATTTTTCCTCTTTAAAAATGTCGAGAGATCAGTGAATGAATGGTTGGTTTTCCCTTTGCAGTATGTTGTTGCATTTCAGCATATATTGATATGCCTGACTAGTAATTCCATGCAGGAAAAATGGAGAATTCACATGCTACCCATAGGGTCCCTCGTAATCTTTCTAAGGTTCTTGAACTTGACATAGTAAGTGTCAAACCAAATCTTCACCGCCTTCTTTCAATCTGTTGAACAACGAAGAAAGTACCTCATCGGTGGTTAATAAGATGGGTGGTCTTTTGTCTCCTTATATCATTTTATGGACTTGAGCAATCCGCACCCTATAAGCTAGTTTTGGGATTGAGTCAGACTCAAGATTCATTTCTTTAAACAATCATACCTTCATATGTGAAGTATGAGCATTAGCTTTGTTCTACCACCCGTGCTAGCTTTGGTCTCAGAAGATGTTCATAGAGATGTTGCAGAGTCGGTTATGGGGTGATCTCGTAGTTCCTACGGGATGGAGATGATGGGTCAGTCCAGATACTAAACCTGATCTCTTTCCCAAGAGTTTAACTTTTATGCACTAACTTTAGACATAGATTACATATAAGATTAGTAACATAAAGTAGGCAGTATGTTAAAATGTACAAGACAAGTAATCCCCAAAATCTTAGAAGTTAATTCTTTCTGAGATGAATTTCTAAGTTATGTGGAAACTGTGTGACAAGGGGTTACACACAATGTACAATATTTTGAGAATTGTTTTCGAGATACTTTCTATAGAGGAATTAAAAACCAAATTGGAGATGCGGGGGATCGAACCCCGTGCCTCTCGCATGCAAAGCGAGCGCTCTACCATTTGAGCTACATCCCCTTTTGATGTTTTAGATAGAGTAGTTTGCAATTTTAAAATGAACCTTATCATATATTTCTATCTATTTATTTGAGAAATATATGTGCATAAGAACCGTCGGTAGTCAGATAAGGTTCTAATTTAATATTCCAGCACCAACTCAAAGCAATATTTGGTACAACATAAGTCAATTTTTAGTGTTTAATAGGTATCAGAAAATATTCATCTATAAGCTAGTTTTGGGATTGAGTTAGACTCAAGATTCATTTCTTTCCACAATCATACCTTCATATGTGAAGTATGAGCATTAGCTTTGTTGTACCACCCGTGCTAGCTTTGGTCTCAGAAGATGTTCATAGAGATGTTGCAGAGTCGGTTATGGTGTGATCTCGTAGTTCCTACGGGATGGAGATGATGGGTCGGTCTAGATACTAAACCTGATCTCTTTTCCAAGAATTTAACCTTTAGGCACTAACTTTAGACATAGATTACATATCAGATTAGTAACATAAAGTAGGCAGTATGTTAAAATGTACAAGACAAGTAATCCCCAAAATCTTGGAAGTTAATTCTTTCTGAGATGAATTTCTAAGTTATGTGGAAACTGTGTGACAATGGGTTACACACAATGTACAATATTTTTAGATACTTTCTATAGGGGAATTAAAAACCAAATTGGAGATGCGGGGGATCGAACCCCGTGCCTCTCGCATGCAAAGCGAGCGCTCTACCATTTGAGCTACATCCCCTTTTGATGTTTTAGATAGAGCAGTTTGCAATTTTAAATTGAACCTTATCATATATTTATATCTATTATTTGAGAAATTATGTGCATAAGAACCGTCGGTAGTCAGATAAGGTTCTAATGTAATATTGCAGCACCAACTCAAAGCAATATTAAATATTCATCTATAAGCTAGTTTTGTGATTGAGTTAGACTCAAGATTCATTTCTTTACACAATCATACCTTCATATGTGAAGTATGAGCATTAGCTTTGTTCTACCACCCGTGCTAGCTTTGGTCTCAGAAGATGTTCATAGAGATGTTGCAGAGTCGGTTATGGGGTGATCTCGTAGTTCCTACGGGATGGAGATGATGGGTCGGTCCAGATACTAAACCTGATCTCTTTCCCAAGAGTTTAACTTTTATGCACTAAATTTAGACATAGATTACATATAAGATTATTAACATAAAGTAGGTAGTATGTTAAAATGTACAAGACAAGTAATCCCCAAAATCTTGGAAGTTAATTCTTTCTGAGATGAATTTCTAAGTTAAGTGGAAACTGTGTGACAAGGGGTTACACACAATGTACAACATTTTGAGAATTGTTTTCGAGATACTTTCTATAGAGGAAGTAAAAACCAAATAGGAGATGCGGGGGATCGAACCCCGTGCCTCTTGCATGCAAAGCGAGCGCTCTACCATTTGAGATACATCCCCTTTTGATGTTTTAGATAGAGTAGTTTGCAATTTTAAATTGAACCTTATCATATATTTCTATCTATTTATTTGAGAAATTATGTGCATAAGAACCGTCGGTAGTCAGATAAGGTTCTAATTTAATATTCCAGCACCAACTCAAAGCAATATTTGGTACAACATAAGTCAATTTTTAGTGTTTAATAGGTGTCAGAAAATATTCATCTATAAGCTAGTTTTGGGATTGAGTTAGACTCAAGATTCATTTCTTTCCACAATCATACCTTCATATGTGAAGTATGAGCATTTGCTTTGTTGTACCACCATGCTAGGTTTGGTCTCAGATGATATTCATAGAGATGTTGCAGAGTCGGTTATGGGGTGATCTCGTAGTTCCTACGGGATGGAGATGATGGGTCGGTCCAGATACTAAACCTGATCTCTTTCCCAAGAGTTTAACTTTTATGCACTAACTTTAGACATAGATTACATATAAGATTAGTAACATAAAGTAGGCAGAATGTTAAAATGTACAAGACAAGTAATCCCCAAAATTTTGGAAGTTAATTCTTTCTGAGATGAATTTCTAAGTTAAGTGGAAACTGTGTGACAAGGGGTTACACACAATGTACAATATTTTGAGAATTGTTTTCGAGATACTTTCTATAGGGGAATTAAAAACCAAATTGGAGAAGCGGGGGATCGAACCTCGTGCCTCTCGCATGCAAAGCGAGCGCTCTACCATTTGAGCTACATCCCCTTTTGATGTTTTAGATAGAGTAGTTTGCAATTTTAAATTGAACCATATCATATATTTCTATCTATTTATTTGAGAAATTATGTGCATAAGAACCGTCGGTAGTCAGATAAGTTTCTAATTTAATATTCCAGCACCAACTCAAAGCAATATTTGGTACAACATAAGTCAATTTTTAGTGTTTAATAGGTATCAGAAAATATTCATCTATAAGCTAGTTTTGGGATTGAGTTAGACTCAAGATTCATTTCTTTCCACAATCATACCTTCATATGTGAAGTATGAGCATTAGCTTTGTTGTACCACCCGTGCTAGCTTTGGTCTCAGATGACGTTCATAGAGATGTTGCAGAGTCGATTATGGGGTGATCTCGTAGTTCCTACGGGATGGAGATGATGGGTCGGTCCAGATACTAAACCTGATCTCTTTCCCAAGAGTTTAACTTTTATGCACTAAATTTAGACATAGATTACATATAAGATTAGTAACATAAAGTAGGCAGTATGTTAAAATGTACAAGACAAGTAATCCCCAAAATCTTGGAAGTTAATTCTTTCTGAGATGAATTTCTAAGTTATGTGGAAACTGTGTGACAAGGGGTTACACACAATGTACAACATTTTGAGAATTGTTTTCGAGATACTTTCTATAGAGGAATTAAAAACCAAATTAGAGATGCGGGGGATCGAACCCCGTGCCTCTCGCATGCAAAGCAAACGCTCTACCATTTGAGCTACATCCCCTTTTGATATTTTAGATAGAGTAGTTTGCAATTTTAAATTGAACCTTATCATATATTTCTATCTATTTATTTGTGAAATTATGTGCATAAGAACCGTCGGTAGTCAGATAAGGTTCTAATTTAATATTCCAGCACCAACTCAAAGCAATATTTGGTACAACATAAGTCAATTTTTAGTGTTTAATATGTGTCAGAAAATATTCATCTATAAGCTAGTTTTGGGATTGAGTTAGACTCAAGATTCATTTCTTTACACAATCATACCTTCATATGTGAAGTATGATCATTAGCTTTGTTCTACCACCCGTGCTAGCTTTGGTCTCAGATGATGTTCATAGAGATGTTGCAGAGTCTGTTATGGGGTGATCTCGTAGTTCCTACGGGATGGAGATGATGGGTCGGTCCAGATACTAAACCTGATCTCTTTCCCAAGAGTTTAACTTTTATGCACTAAATTTAGACATAGATTACATATAAGATTAGTAACATAAAGTAGGCAGTAAGCTAAAATGTACAAGACAAGTAATCCCAAAAATCTTGGAAGTTAATTCTTTCTGAGATGAATTTCTAAGTTATGTGGAAACTGTGTGACAAGGGGTTACACACAATGTACAACATTTTGAGAATTGTTTTCGAGATACTTTCTATAGAGGAATTAAAAACCAAATTGGAGATGCGGGGGATCGAACCCCGTGCCTCTCGCATGCAAAGCGAGCGCTCTACCATTTGAGCTACATCCCCTTTTGATGTTTTAGATAGAGTAGTTTGCAATTTTAAATTGAACCTTATCATATATTTCTATCTATTTATTTGAGAAATTATGTGCATAAGAACCGTCGGTAGTCAGATAAGGTTCTAATTTAATATTCCAGCACCAACTCAAAGCAATATTTGGTACAACATAAGTCAATTTTTAGTGTTTAATATGTGTCAGAAAATATTCATCTATAAGCTAGTTTTGGGATTGAGTTAGACTCAAGATTCATTTCTTTCCACAATCATACCTTCATATGTGAAGTATGAGCATTTGCTTTGTTGTACCACCATGCTAGGTTTGGTCTCAGATGATATTCATAGAGATGTTGCAGAGTCGGTTATGGGGTGATCTCGTAGTTCCTACGGGATGGAGATGATGGGTCGGTCCAGATACTAAACCTGATCTCTTTCCCAAGAGTTTAACTTTTATGCACTAACTTTAGACATAGATTACATATAAGATTAGTAACATAAAGTAGGCAGAATGTTAAAATGTACAAGACAAGTAATCCCCAAAATTTTGGAAGTTAATTCTTTCTGAGATGAATTTCTAAGTTAAGTGGAAACTGTGTGACAAGGGGTTACACACAATGTACAATATTTTGAGAATTGTTTTCGAGATACTTTCTATAGGGGAATTAAAAACCAAATTGGGGAAGCGGGGGATCGAACCTCGTGCCTCTCGCATGCAAAGCGAGCGCTCTACCATTTGAGCTACATCCCCTTTTGATGTTTTAGATAGAGTAGTTTGCAATTTTAAATTGAACCTTATCATATATTTCTATCTATTTATTTGAGAAATTATGTGCATAAGAACTGTCGGTAGTCAGATAAGTTTCTAATTTAATATTCCAGCACCAACTCAAAGCAATATTTGGTACAACATAAGTCAATTTCTAGTGTTTAATAGGTATCAGAAAATATTCATCTATAAGCTAGTTTTGGGATTGAGTTAGACTCAAGATTCATTTCTTTCCACAATCATACCTTCATATGTGAAGTATGAGCATTAGCTTTGTTGTACCACCCGTGCTAGCTTTGGTCTCAGAAGATGTTCATAGAGATGTTGCAGAGTCGGTTATGGGGTGATCTCGTAGTTCCTACGGGATGGAGATGATGGGTCGGTCCAGATACTAAACCTGATCTCTTTCCCAAGAGTTTAACTTTTATGCACTAAATTTAGACATAGATTACATATAAGATTTGTAACATAAAGTAGGCAGTATGTTAAAATGTACAAGACAAGTAATCCCCAAAATCTTGGAAGTTAATTCTTTTTGAGATGAATTTCTAAGTTATGTGGAAACTGTGTGACAAGGGGTTACACACAATGTACAACATTTTGAGAATTGTTTTCGAGATACTTTCTATAGAGGAATTAAAAACCAAATTAGAGATGCGGGGGATCGAACCCCGTGCCTCTCGCATGCAAAGCAAGCGCTCTACCATTTGAGCTACATCTCCTTTTGATGTTTTAGATAGAGTAGTTTGCAATTTTAAATTGAACCTTATCATATATTTCTATCTATTTATTTGTGAAATTATGTGCATAAGAACCGTCGGTAGTCAGATAAGGTTCTAATTTAATATTCCAGCACCAACTCAAAGCAATATTTGGTACAACATAAGTCAATTTTTAGTGTTTAATATGTGTCAGAAAATATTCATCTATAAGCTAGTTTTGGGATTGAGTTAGACTCAAGATTCATTTCTTTACACAATCAAACCTTCATATGTGAAGTATGATCATTAGCTTTGTTCTACCACCCGTGCTAGCTTTGGTCTCAGATGATGTTCATAGAGATGTTTCAGAGTCTGTTATGGGGTGATCTCGTAGTTCCTATGGGATAGAGATGATGCGTCGGTCCAGATACTAAACCTGATCTCTTTCCCAAGAGTTTAACTTTTACGCACTAAATTTAGACATAGATTACATATAAGATTAGTAACATAAAGTAGGCAGTATGCTAAAATGTACAAGACAAGTAATCCCCAAAATCTTGGAAGTTAATTCTTTCTGAGATGAATTTCTAAGTTATGTGGAAACTGTGTGACAAGGGATTACACACAATGTACAACATTTTGAGAATTGTTTTCGAGATACTTTCTATAGAGGAATTAAAAACCAAATTGGAGATGCGGGGGATCGAACCCCGTGCCTCTCGCATGCAAAGCGAGCGCTCTACCATTTGAGCTACATCCCCTTTTGATGTTTTAGATAGAGTAGTTTGCAATTTTAAATTGAACCTTATCATATATTTCTATCTATTTATTTGAGAAATTATGTGCATAAGAACCGTCGGTAGTCAGATAAGGTTCTAATTTAATATTCCAGCACCAACTCAAAGCAATATTTGGTACAACATAAGTCAATTTTTAGTGTTTAATATGTGTCAGAAAATATTCATCTATAAGCTAGCTTTGGGATTGAGTTAGACTCAAGATTCATTTCTTTCCACAATCATACCTTCATATGTGAAGTATGAGCATTTGCTTTGTTGTACCACCCATGCTAGGTTTAGTCTCAGATGATATTCATAGAGATGTTGCAGAGTCGGTTATGGGGTGATCTCGTAGTTCCTACGGGATGGAGATGATGGGTCGGTCCAGATACTAAACCTGATCTCTTTCCCAAGAGTTTAACTTTTATGCACTAAATTTAGACATAGATTACATATAAGATTATTAACATAAAGTAGGTAGTATGTTAAAATGTACAAGACAAGTAATCCCCAAAATCTTGGAAGTTAATTCTTTCTGAGATGAATTTCTAAGTTAAGTGGAAACTGTGTGACAAGGGGTTACACACAATGTACAACATTTTGAGAATTGTTTTCGAGATACTTTCTATAGAGGAAGTAAAAACCAAATAGGAGATGCGGGGGATCGAACCCCGTGCCTCTTGCATGCAAAGCGAGCGCTCTACCATTTGAGATACATCCCCTTTTGATGTTTTAGATAGAGTAGTTTGCAATTTTAAATTGAACCTTATCATATATTTCTATCTATTTATTTGAGAAATTATGTGCATAAGAACCGTCGGTAGTGAGATAAGGTTCTAATTTAATATTCCAGCACCAACTCAAAGCAATATTTGGTACAACATAAGTCAATTTTTAGTGTTTAATAGGTGTCAGAAAATATTCATCTATAAGCTAGTTTTGGGATTGAGTTAGACTCAAGATTCATTTCTTTCCACAATCATACCTTCATATGTGAAGTATGAGCATTTGCTTTGTTGTACCACCATGCTAGGTTTGGTCTCAGATGATATTCATAGAGATGTTGCAGAGTCGGTTATGGGGTGATCTCGTAGTTCCTACGGGATGGAGATGATGGGTCGGTCCAGATACTAAACCTGATCTCTTTCCCAAGAGTTTAACTTTTATGCACTAACTTTAGACATAGATTACATATAAGATTAGTAACATAAAGTAGGCAGAATGTTAAAATGTACAAGACAAGTAATCCCCAAAATTTTGGAAGTTAATTCTTTCTGAGATGAATTTCTAAGTTAAGTGGAAACTGTGTGACAAGGGGTTACACACAATGTACAATATTTTGAGAATTATTTTCGAGATACTTTCTATAGGGGAATTAAAAACCAAATTGGAGATGCGAGGGATCGAACCCCGTGCCTCTCACATGCAAAGCGAGCGCTCTACCATTTGAGCTACATCCCCTTTTGATGTTTTAGATAGAGTAGTTTGCAATTTTAAATTGAACCTTATCATATATTTCTATCTATTTATTTGAGAAATTATGTGCATAAGAACCGTCGGTAGTCAGATAAGGTTCTAATTTAATATTCCAGCACCAACTCAAAGCAATATTTGGTACAATATAAGTCAATTTTTAGTGTTTAATAGGTATCAGAAAATATTCATATATAAGCTAGTTTTGAGATTGAGTTAGACTCAAGATTCATTTTTTTACACAATCATACCTTCATATGTGAAGTATGAGCATTAGCTTTGTTGTACCACCCGTGCTAGCTTTGGTCTCAGATGACGTTCATAGAGATGTTGCAGAGTCGGTTATGGGGTGATCTCGTATTTACTACGGGATGGAGATGATGTGTCGGTCCAGATACTAAACCTGATCTCTTTCCCAAGAGTTTAACTTTTATGCACTAACTTTAGACATAGATTACATATAAGATTAGTAACATAAAGTAGGCAAAATGTTAAAATGTACAAGAAAAGCAATCCCCAAAATTTTGGAAGTTAATTTTTTCTGAGATGAATTTCTAAGTTAACTGGAAACTGTGTGACAAGGGGTTACACAAAATGTACAATATTTTGAGAATTGTTTTCGAGATACTTTCTATAGAGGAATTAAAAACCAAATTGGAGATGCGGGGGATCGAACCCCGTGCCTCTCGCATGCAAAGCGAGCGCTCTACCATTTGAGCTACATCCCCTTTTGATGTTTTAGATAGAGTAGTTTGCAATTTTAAATTGAACCTTATCATATATTTCTATCTATTTATTTGAGAAATTATGTGCATAAGAACCGTCGGTAGTCAGATAAGGTTCTAATTTAATATTCCAAAGACCAACTCAAAGCAATATTTGGTACAACATAAGTCAATTTTTAGTGTTTAATATGTGTCTAAAATATTCATCTATAAGCTAGTTTTGGGATTGAGTTAGACTCAAGATTCATTTCTTTACACAATCATACCTTCATATGTGAAGTATGAGCATTAGCTTTGTTGTACCACCCGTGCTAGCTTTTGTCTCAGATGATGTTCATAGAGATGTTGCAGAGTCGGTTATGGGGTGATCTCGTAGTTCCTACGGGATGGAGATGATGGGTCGGTCCAGATACTAAACCTGATCTCTTTCCCAAGAGTTTAACTTTTATGCACTAACTTTAGACATAGATTATATATAAGATTAGTAACATAAAGTAGGCAGAATGTTAAAATGTACAAGAAAAGTAATCCCCAAAATTTTGGAAGTTAATTCTTTCTGAGATGAATTTCTAAGTTAAGTGGAAACTGTGTGACAAGGGGTTACACACAATGTACAATATTTTGAGAATTGTTTTCGAGATACTTTCTATAGGGGAATTAAAAACCAAATTGGAGATGCGGGGGATCGAACCCCGTGCCTCTCGCATGCAAAGCGAGCGCTCTACCATTTGAGCTACATCCCCTTTTGATGTTTTAGATAGAGTAGTTTGCAATTTTAAATTGAACCTTATCATATATTTCTATCTATTTATTTGAGAAATTATGTGCATAAGAACCGTCGGTAGTCAGATAAGGTTCTAATTTAATATTCCAGCACAAACTCAAAGCAATATTTGGTACAACATAAGTCAATTTTTAGTGTTTAATATGTGTCAGAAAATATTCATCTATAAGCTAGTTTTGGGATTGAGTTAGACTCAAGATTCATTTTTTTCCACAATCATACCTTCATATGTGAAGTATGACCATTAGCTTTATTCTACCACCCGTTCTAGCTTTGGTCTCAGAAGATGTTCATAGAGATGTTGCAGAGTCGGTTATGGGGTGATCTCGTAGTTCCTACGGGATGGAGATGATGGGTCGGTCCAGATACTAAACCTGATCTCTTACCCAAGAGTTTAACTTTTATGCACTAACTTTAGACATAGATTACATATAAGATTAGTAACATAAAGTAGGCAGAATGTTAAAATGTAAAAAACAAGTAATCCCCAAAATTTTGGAAGTTAATTCTTTCTGAGATGAATTTCTAAGTTAAGTGGAAACTGTGTGACAAGGGGTTACACACAATGTACAATATTTTGATAATTGTTTTCGAGATACTTTCTATAGGGGAATTAAAAACCAAATTGGAGATGCGGGGGATCGAACCCCGTGCCTCTCGCATGCAAAGCGAGCGCTCTACCATTTGAGCTACATCCCCTTTTGATGTTTTAGATAGAGTAGTTTGCAATTTTAAATTGAACCTTATCATATATTTCTATCTATTTATTTGAGAAATTATGTGCATAAGAACCGTCGGTAGTCAGATAAGGTTCTAATTTAATATTCCAGCACCAACTCAAAGCAATATTTGGTACAACATAAGTCAATTTTTAGTGTTTAATATGTGTCAGAAAATATTCATCTATAAGCTAGTTTTGGGATTGAGTTAGACTCAAGATTCATTTCTTTCCACAATCATACCTTCATATGTGAAGTATGACCATTAGCTTTGTTGTACCACCCGTGCTAGCTTTGGTCTCAGATGACGTTCATAGAGATGTTGCAGAGTCGGTTATGGGGTGATCTCGTAGTTCCTACGGGATGGAGATGATGGGTCGGTCCAGATACTAAACCTGATCTCTTACCCAAGAGTTTAACTTTTATGCACTAACTTTAGACATAGATTACATATAAGATTAGTAACATAAAGTAGGCAGAATGTTAAAATGTAAAAGACAAGTAATCCCCAAAATTTTGGAAGTTAATTCTTTATGAGATGAATTTCTAAGTTAAGTGGAAACTGTGAGACAAGGGGTTACACACAATGTATAATATTTTGAGAATTGTTTTCGAGATACTTTCTATAGGGGAATTAAAAACCAAATTGGAGATGCGGGGGATCGAACCCCGTGCCTCTCGTGATGCAAAGCTTAGCGCTCTACCATTTGAGCTACATCCCCTTTTGATGTTTTAGATAGAGTAGTTTGCAATTTTAAATTGAACCTTATCATATATTTCTATCTATTTATTTGAGAAATTATGTGCATAAGAACCGTCGGTAGTCAGATAAGGTTCTAATTTAATATTCCAGCACCAACTCAAAGCAATATTTGGTACAACATAAGTCAATTTTTAGTGTTTAATAGGTGTCAGAAAATATTCATCTATAAGCTAGTTTTGGGATTGAGTTAGACTCAAGATTCATTTCTTTACACAATCATACCTTCATATGTGAAGTATGAGCATTAGCATTGTTATACCACCCGTTCTAGCTTTGGTCTCAGATGATGTTCATAGAGATGTTGCAGAGTCGGTTATGGGGTGATCTCGTAGTTCCTATGGGATGGAGATGACGCGTCGGTGCATATACTAAACCTGATCTCTTTCCCAAGAGTTTAACTTTTATGCACTAAATTTAGACATAGATTACATATAAGATTAGTAACATAAAGTAGGCAGTATGCTAAAATGTACAAGACAAGTAATCCCCAAAATCTTGGAAGTGAATTCTTTCTGAGATGAATTTCTAAGTTATGTGGAAACTGTGTGACAAGGGGTTACACACAATGTACAACATTTTGAGAATTGTTTTCGAGATACTTTCTATAGAGGAATTAAAAACCAAATTGGAGATGCGGGGGATCGAACCCCGTGCCTCTCGCATGCAAAGCGAGCGCTCTACCATTTGAGCTACATCCCCTTTTGATGTTTTAGATAGAGTAGTTTGCAATTTTAAATTGAACCTTATCATATATTTCTATCTATTTATTTGAGAAATTATGTGCATAAGAACCGTCGGTAGTCAGATAAGGTTCTAATTTAATATTCCAGCACCAACTCAAAGCAATATTTGGTACAACATAAGTCAATTTTTAGTGTTTAATAGGTGTCAGAAAATATTCATCTATAAGCTAGTTTTGGGATTGAGTTAGACTCAAGATTCATTTCTTTCCACAATCATACCTTCATATGTGAAGTATGAGCAATAGCTTTATTCTACCACCCGTTCTAGCTTTGGTCTCAGAAGATGTTCATAGAGATGTTGCAGAGTCGGTTATGGGGTGATCTCGTAGTTCCTACGGGATGGAGATGATGGGTCGGTCCAGATACTAAACCTGATCTCTTTCCCAAGAGTTTAACTTTTATGCACTAACTTTAGACATAGATTACATATAAGAATAGTAACATAAAGTAGGCAGAATGTTAAAATGTAAAAGACAAGTAATCCCCAAAATTTTGGAAGTTAATTCTTTCTGAGATGAATTTCTAAGTTAAGTGGAAACTGTGTGACAAGGGGTTACACACAATGTACAATATTTTGAGAATTGTTTTGAGATACTTTCTATAGGGAATTAAAAACCAAATTGGAGATGCGGGGATCGAACCCTGCCTCTCGCATGCAAAGCGAGCGCTACCATTTGAGCTACATCCCCTTTTGATGTTTTAGATAGAGTAGTTTGCAATTTTAAATTGAACCTTATCATATATTTCTATCTATTTATTTGAGAAATTATGTGCATAAGAACCGTCGGTAGTCAGATAAGGTTCTAATTTAATATTCCAGCACCAACTCAAAGCAATATTTGGTACAACATAAGTCAATTTTTAGTGTTTAATATGTGTCAGAAAATATTCATCTATAAGCTAGTTTTGGGATTGAGTTAGACTCAAGATTCATTTCTTTCCACAATCATACCTTCATATGTGAAGTATGACCATTAGCTTTATTCTACCACCCGTTCTAGCTTTGGTCTCAGAAGATGTTCATAGAGATGTTGCAGAGTCGGTTATGGGGTGATCTCGTAGTTCCTACGGGATGGAGATGATGGGTCGGTCCAGATACTAAACCTGATCTCTTACCCAAGAGTTTAACTTTTATGCACTAACTTTAGACATAGATTACATATAAGATTAGTAACATAAAGTAGGCAGAATGTTAAAATGTAAAAGACAAGTAATCCCCAAAATTTTGGAAGTTAATTCTTTCTGAGATGAATTTCTAAGTTAAGTGGAAACTGTGAGACAAGGGGTTACACACAATGTACAATATTTTGAGAATTGTTTTCGAGATACTTTCTATAGGGGAATTAAAAACCAAATTGGAGATGCGGGGGATCGAACCCCGTGCCTCTCGCATGCAAAGCGAGCGCTCTACCATTTGAGCTACATCCCCTTTTGATGTTTTAGATAGAGTAGTTTGCAATTTTAAATTGAACCTTATCATATATTTCTATCTATTTATTTGAGAAATTATGTGCATAAGAACCGTCGGTAGTCAGATAAGGTTCTAATTTAATATTCCAGCACCAACTCAAAGCAATATTTGCTACAACATAAGTCAATTTTTAGTGTTTAATAGGTATCAGAAAATATTCATATATAAGCTAGTTTTGGGATTGAGTTAGACTCAAGATTCATTTTTTTACACAATCATACCTTCATATGTGAAGTATGAGCATTAGCTTTGTTGTACCACCCGTTCTAGCTTTGGTCTCAGATGATGTTCATAGAGATGTTGCAGAGTCGGTTATGGGGTGATCTCGTAGTTCCTATGGGATGGAGATGATGCGTCGGTGCAGATACTAAACCTGATCTCTTTCCCAAGAGTTTAACTTTTATGCACTAAATTTAGACATAGATTACATATAAGATTAGTAACATAAAGTAGGCAGTATGATAAAATGTACAAGACAAGTAATCCCCAAAATCTTGGAAGTGAATTCTTTCTGAGATGAATTTCTAAGTTATGTGGAAACTGTGTGACAAGGGGTTACACACAATGTACAACATTTTGAGAATTGTTTTCGAGATACTTTCTATAGAGGAATTAAAAACCAAATTGGAGATGCGGGGGATCGAACCTCGTGCCTCTCGCATGCAAAGCGAGCGCTCTACCATTTGAGCTACATCCCCTTATGATGTTTTAGATAGAGTAGTTTGCAATTTTAAATTGAACCTTATCATATATTTCTATCTATTTATTTGAGAAATTATGTGCATAAGAACCGTCGGTAGTCAGATAAGGTTCTAATTTAATAATCCAGCACCAACTCAAAGCAATATTTGGTACAACATACGTCAATTTTTAGTGTTTAATAGGTGTCAGAAAATATTCATCTATAAGCTAGTTTTGGGATTGAGTTAGACTCAAGATTCATTTCTTTACACAATCATACCTTCATATGTGAAGTATGAGCATTAGCATTGTTATACCACCCGTTCTAGCTTTGGTCTCAGATGATGTTCATAGAGATGTTGCAGAGTCGGTTATGGGGTGATCTCGTAGTTCCTATGGGATGGAGATGATGCGTCGGTGCAGATACTAAACCTGATCTCTTTCCCAAGAGTTTAACTTTTATGCACTAAATTTAGACATAGATTACATATAAGATTAGTAACATAAAGTAGGCAGTATGATAAAATGTACAAGACAAGTAATCCCCAAAATCTTGGAAGTGAATTCTTTCTGAGATGAATTTCTAAGTTATGTGGAAACTGTGTGACAAGGGGTTACACACAATGTACAACATTTTGAGAATTGTTTTCGAGATACTTTCTATAGAGGAATTAAAAACCAAATTGGAGATGCGGGGGATCGAACCCCGTGCCTCTCGCATGCAAAGCGAGCGCTCTACCATTTGAGCTACATCCCCTTTTGATGTTTTAGATAGAGTAGTTTGCAATTTTAAATTGAACCTTATCATATATTTCTATCTATTTATTTGAGAAATTATGTGCATAAGAACCGTCGGTAGTCAGATAAGGTTCTAATTTAATATTCCAGCACCAACTCAAAGCAATATTTGGTACAACATAAGTCAATTTTTAGGTGTCAGAAAATATTCATCTATAAGCTAGTTTTGGGATTGAGTTAGACTCAAGATTCATTTCTTTCCACAATCATACCTTCATATGTGAAGTATGAGCAATAGCTTTATTCTACCACCCGTTCTAGCTTTGGTCTCAGAAGATGTTCATAGAGATGTTGCAGAGTCGGTTATGGGGTGATCTCGTAGTTCCTACGGGATGGAGATGATGGGTCGGTCCAGATACTAAACCTGATCTCTTTCCCAAGAGTTTAACTTTTATGCACTAACTTTAGACATAGATTACATATAAGAATAGTAACATAAAGTAGGCAGAATGTTAAAATGTAAAAGACAAGTAATCCCCAAAATTTTGGAAGTTAATTCTTTCTGAGATGAATTTCTAAGTTAAGTGGAAACTGTGTGACAAGGGGTTACACACAATGTACAATATTTTGAGAATTGTTTTCGAGATACTTTCTATAGGGGAATTAAAAACCAAATATGAGATGCGGGGGATCGAACCCCGTGCCTCTCGCATGCAAAGCGAGCGCTCTACCATTTGAGCTACATCCCCTTTTGATGTTTTAGATAGAGTTGTTTGCAATTTTAAATTGAACCTTATCATATATTTCTATCTATTTATTTGAGAAATTATGTGCATAAGAACCGTCGGTAGTCAGATAAGGTTCTAATTTAATATTCCAGCACCAACTCAAAGCAATATTTGGTACAACATAAGTCAATTTTTAGTGTTTAATATGTGTCAGAAAATATTCATCTATAAGCTAGTTTTGGGATTGAGTTAGACTCAAGATTCATTTCTTTCCACAATCATACCTTCATATGTGAAGTATGACCATTAGCTTTTTTCTACCACCCGTTCTAGCTTTGGTCTCAGAAGATGTTCATAGAGATGTTGCAGAGTCGGTTATGGGGTGATCTCGTAGTTCCTACGGGATGGAGATGATGGGTCGGTCCAGATACTAAACCTGATCTCTTACCCAAGAGTTTAACTTTTATGCACTAACTTTAGACATAGATTACATATAAGATTAGTAACATAAAGTAGGCAGAATGTTAAAATGTAAAAGACAAGTAATCCCCAAAATTTTGGAAGTTAATTCTTTCTGAGATGAATTTCTAAGTTAAGTGGAAACTGTGAGACAAGGGGTTACACACAATGTATAATATTTTGAGAATTGTTTTCGAGATACTTTCTATAGGGGAATTAAAAACCAAATTGGAGATGCGGGGGATCGAACCCCGTGCCTCTCGCATGCAAAGCGAGCGCTCTACCATTTGAGCTACATCCCCTTTTGATGTTTTAGATAGAGTAGTTTGCAATTTTAAATTGAACCTTATCATATATTTCTATCTATTTATTTGAGAAATTATGTGCATAAGAACCGTCGGTAGTCAGATAAGGTTCTAATTTAATATTCCAGCACCAACTCAAAGCAATATTTGCTACAACATAAGTCAATTTTTAGTGTTTAATAGGTATCAGAAAATACACATATATAAGCTAGTTTTGGGATTGAGTTAGACTCAAGATTCATTTTTTTACACAATCATACCTTCATATGTGAAGTATGAGCATTAGCTTTGTTGTACCACCCGTGCTAGCTTTGGTCTCAGATGACGTTCATAGAGATGTTGCAGAGTCGGTTATGGGGTGATCTCGTAGTTCCTACGGGATGGAGATGATGTGTCGGTCCAGATACTAAACCTGATCTCTTTCCCAAGAGTTTAACTTTTATGCACTAACTTTAGACATAGATTACATATAAGATTAGTAACATAAATTAGGCAGAATGTTAAAATGTACAAGAAAAGTAATCCCCAAAATTTTGGAAGTTAATTCTTTCTGAGATGAATTTCTATGTTAAGTGGAAACTGTGTGACAAGGGGTTACACAAAATGTACAATATTTTAAGAATTGTTTTCGAGATACTTTCTATAGAGGAATTAAAAACCAAATTGGAGATGCGGGGGATCGAACCCCGTGCCTCTCGCATGCAAAGCGAGCGCTCTACCATTTGAGCTACATCCCCTTTTGATGTTTTAGATAGAGTAGTTTGCAATTTTAAATTGAACCTTATCATATATTTCTATCTATTTATTTGAGAAATTATGTGCATAAGAACCGTCGGTAGTCAGATAAGGTTCTAATTTAATATTCCAAAGACCAACTCAAAGCAATATTTGGTACAACATAAGTCAATTTTTAGTGTTTAATATGTGTCAGAAAATATTCATCTATAAGCTAGTTTTGGGATTGAGTTAGACTCAAGATTCATTTCTTTCCACAATCATACCTTCATATGTGAAGTATGACCATTAGCTTTATTCTACCACCCGTTCTAGCTTTGGTCTCAGAAGATGTTCATAGAGATGTTGCAGAGTCGGTTATGGGGTGATCTCGTAGTTCCTACGGGATGGAGATGATGGGTCGGTCCAGATACTAAACCTGATCTCTTACCCAAGAGTTTAACTTTTATGCACTAACTATAGACATAGATTACATATAAGATTAGTAACATAAAGTAGGCAGAATGTTAAAATGTAAAAGACAAGTAATCCCCAAAATTTTGGAAGTTAATTCTTTCTGAGATGAATTTCTAAGTTAAGTGGAAACTGTGAGACAAGGGGTTACACACAATGTACAATATTTTGAGAATTGTTTTCGAGATACTTTCTATAGGGGAATTAAAAACCAAATTGGAGATGCGGGGGATCGAACCCCGTGCCTCTCGCATGCAAAGCGAGCGCTCTACCATTTGAGCTACATCCCCTTATGATGTTTTAGATAGAGTAGTTTGCAATTTTAAATTGAACCTTATCATATATTTCTATCTATTTATTTGAGAAATTATGTGCATAAGAACCGTCGGTAGTCAGATAAGGTTCTAATTTAATATTCCAGCACCAACTCAAAGCAATATTTGCTACAACATAAGTCAATTTTTAGTGTTTAATAGGTATCAGAAAATATTCATATATAAGCTAGTTTTGGGATTGAGTTAGACTCAAGATTCATTTTTTTACAACAATCATACCTTCATATGTGAAGTATGAGCATTAGCTTTGTTGTACCACCCGTGCTAGCTTTGGTCTCAGTTGACGTTCATAGAGATGTTGCAGAGTCGGTTATGGGGTGATCTCGTAGTTCCTACGGGATGGAGATGATGTGTCGGTCCAGATACTAAACCTGATCTCTTTCCCAAGAGTTTAAATTTTATGCACTAACTTTAGACATAGATTACATATAAGATTAGTAACATAAAGTAGGCAGAATGTTAAAATGTACAAGAAAAGTAATCCCCAAAATTTTGGAAGTTAATTCTTTCAGAGATGAATTTCTATGTTAAGTGGAAACTGTGTGACAAGGGGTTACACAAAATGTACAATATTTTGAGAATTGTTTTCGAGATACTTTCTATAGAGGAATTAAAAACCAAATTGGAGATGCGGGGGATCGAACCCCGTGCCTCTCGCATGCAAAGCGAGCGCTCTACCATTTGAGCTACATCCCCTTTTGATGTTTTAGATAGAGTAGTTTGCAATTTTAAATTGAACCTTATCATATATTTCTATCTATTTATTTGAGAAATTATGTGCATAAGAATCGTCGGTAGTCAGATAAGGTTCTAATTTAATATTCCAGCACCAACTCAAAGCAATATTTGGTACAACACAAGTCAATTTTTAGTGTTTAATATGTGTCGAAAAATATTCATCTATAAGCTAGTTTTGGGATTGAGTTAGACTCAAGATTCATTTCTTTACACAATCATACCTTCATATGTGAAGTATGAGCATTAGCTTTGTTGTACCACCCGTGCTAGCTTTTGTCTCAGATGATGTTCATAGAGATGTTGCAGAGTCGGTTATGGGGTGATCTCGTAGTTCCTACGGGATGGAGATGATGGGTCGGTCCAGATACTAAACCTGATCTCTTTCCCAAGAGTTTAACTTTTATGCACTAACTTTAGACATAGATTATATATAAGATTAGTAACATAAAGTAGGCAGAATGTTAAAATGTACAAGAAAAGTAATCCCCAAAATTTTGGAAGATAATTCTTTCTGAGATGAATTTCTAAGTTAAGTGGAAACTGTGTGACAAGGGGTTACACACAATGTACAATATTTTGAGAATTGTTTTCGAGATACTTTCTATAGGGGAATTAAAAACCAAATTGGAGATGCGGGGGATCGAACCCCGTGCCTCTCGCATGCAAAGCGAGCGCTCTACCATTTGAGCTACATCCCCTTTTGATGTTTTAGATAGAGTAGTTTGCAATTTTAAATTGAACCTTATCATATATTTCTATCTATTTATTTGAGAAATTATGTGCATAAGAACCGTCGGTAGTCAGATAAGGTTCTAATTTAATATTCCAGCACCAACTCAAAGCAATATTTGGTACAACATAAGTCAATTTTTAGTGTTTAATATGTGTCAGAAAATATTCATCTATAAGCTAGTTTTGGGATTGAGTTAGACTCAAGATTCATTTCTTTCCACAATCATACCTTCATATGTGAAGTATGACCATTAGCTTTATTCTACCACCCGTTCTAACTTTGGTCTCAGAAGATGTTCATAGAGATGTTGCAGAGTCGGTTATGGGGTGATCTCGTAATTCCTACGGGATGGAGATGATGGGTCGGTCCAGATACTAAACCTGATCTCTTACCCAAGAGTTTAACTTTTATGCACTAACTTTAGACATAGATTACATATAAGATTAGTAACATAAAGTAGGCAGAATGTTAAAATGTAAAAGACAAGTAATCCCCAAAATTTTGGAAGTTAATTCTTTCTGAGATGAATTTCTAAGTTAAGTGGAAACTGTGAGACAAGGGGTTACACACAATGTACAATATTTTGAGAATTGTTTTCGAGATACTTTCTATAGGGGAATTAAAAACCAAATTGGAGATGCGGGGGATCGAACCCCGTGCCTCTCGCATGCAAAGCGAGCGCTCTACCATTTGAGCTACATCCCCTTTTGATGTTTTAGATAGAGTAGTTTGCAATTTTAAATTGAACCTTATCATATATTTCTATCTATTTATTTGAGAAATTATGTGCATAAGAACCGTCGGTAGTCAGATAAGGTTCTAATTTAATATTCCAGCACCAACTCAAAGCAATATTTGCTACAACATAAGTCAATTTTTAGTGTTTAATAGGTATCAGAAAATATTCATATATAAGCTAGTTTTGGGATTGAGTTAGACTCAAGATTCATTTTTTACACAATCATACCTTCATATGTGAAGTATGAGCATTAGCTTTGTTGTACCACCCGTGCTAGCTTTGGTCTCAGATGACGTTCATAGAGATGTTGCAGAGTCGGTTATGGGGTGATCTCGTAGTTCCTACGGGATGGAGATGATGTGTCGGTCCAGATACTAAACCTGATCTCTTTCCCAAGAGTTTAACTTTTATGCACTAACTTTAGACATAGATTACATATAAGATTAGTAACATAAAGTAGGCAGAATGTTAAAATGTACAAGAAAAGTAATCCCCAAAATTTTGGAAGTTAATTCTTTCTGAGATGAATTTCTATGTTAAGTGGAAACTGTGTGACAAGGGTTACACAAAATGTACAATATTTTGAGAATTGTTTTCGAGATACTTTCTATAGAGGAATTAAAAACCAAATTGGAGATGCGGGGGATCGAACCCCGTGCCTCTCGCATGCAAAGCGAGCGCTCTACCATTTGAGCTACATCCCCTTTTGATGTTTTAGATAGAGTAGTTTGCAATTTTAAATTGAACCTTATCATATATTTCTATCTATTTATTTGAGAAATTATGTGCATAAGAACCGTCGGTAGTCAGATAAGGTTCTAATTTAATATTCCAGCACCAACTCAAAGCAATATTTGCTACAACATAAGTCAATTTTTAGTGTTTAATAGGTATCAAAAAATATTCATATATAAGCTAGTTTTGGGATTGAGTTAGACTTAAGATTCATTTTTTTACACAATCATACCTTCATATGTGAAGTATGAGCATTAGCTTTGTTGTACCACCCGTGCTAGCTTTGGTCTCAGATGACATTCATAGAGATGTTGCAGAGTCGGTTATGGGGTGATCTCGTAGTTCCTACGGGATGGAGATGATGTGTCGGTCCAGATACTAAACCTGATCTCTTTCCCAAGAGTTTAACTTTTATGCACTAACTTTAGACATAGATTACATATAAGATTAGTAACATAAAGTAGGCAGAATGTTAAAATGTACAAGAAAAGTAATCCACAAAATTTTGGAAGTTAATTCTTTCTGAGATGAATTTCTATGTTAAGTGGAAACTGTGTGACAAGGGGTTACACAAAATGTACAATATTTTGAGAATTGTTTTCGAGATACTTTCTATAGAGGAATTAAAAACCAAATTGGAGATGCGGGGGATCGAACCCCGTGCCTCTCGCATGCAAAGCGAGCGCTCTACCATTTGAGCTACATCCCCTTTTGATGTTTTAGATAGAGTAGTTTGCAATTTTAAATTGAACCTTATCATATATTTCTATCTATTTATTTGAGAAATTATGTGCATAAGAATCGTCGGTAGTCAGATAAGGTTCTAATTTAATATTCCAGCACCAACTCAAAGCAATATTTGGTACAACACAAGTCAATTTTTAGTGTTTAATATGTGTCAGAAAATATTCATCTATAAGCTAGTTTTGGGATTGAGTTAGACTCAAGATTCATTTCTTTACACAATCATACCTTCATATGTGAAGTATGAGCATTAGCTTTGTTGTACCACCCGTGCTAGCTTTTGTCTCAGATGATGTTCATAGAGATGTTGCAGAGTCGGTTATGGGGTGATCTCGTAGTTCCTACGGGATGGAGATGATGGGTCGGTCCAGATACTAAACCTGATCTCTTTCCCAAGAGTTTAACTTTTATGCACTAACTTTAGACATAGATTATATATAAGATTTGTAACATAAAGTAGGCAGAATGTTAAAATGTACAAGAAAAGTAATCCCCAAAATTTTGGAAGTTAATTCTTTCTGAGATGAATTTCTAAGTTAAGTGGAAACTGTGTGACAAGGGGTTACACACAATGTACAATATTTTGAGAATTGTTTTCGAGATACTTTCTATAGGGGAATTAAAAACCAAATTGGAGATGCGGGGGATCGAACCCCGTGCCTCTCGCATGCAAAGCGAGCGCTCTACCATTTGAGCTACATCCCCTTTTGATGTTTTAGATAGAGTAGTTTGCAATTTTAAATTGAACCTTATCATATATTTCTATCTATTTATTTGAGAAATTATGTGCATAAGAACCGCTTGTAGTCAGATAAGTTTCTAATTTAATATTCCAGCACCAACTCAAAGCAATATTTGGTACAACATAAGTCAATTTTTAGTGTTTAATATGTGTCATAAAATATTCATCTATAAGCTAGTTTTGGGATTGAGTTAGACTCAAGATTCATTTTTTACACAATCATACCTTCATATGTGAAGTATGAGCATTAGCTTTGTTGTACCACCCGTGCTAGCTTTGGTCTCAGATGACATTCATAGAGATGTTGCAGAGTCGGTTATGGGGTGATCTCGTAGTTCCTACGGGATGGAGATGATGTGTCGGTCCAGATACTAAACCTGATCTCTTTCCCAAGAGTTTAACTTTTATGCACTAACTTTAGACATAGATTACATATAAGATTAGTAACATAAAGTAGGCAGAATGTTAAAATGTACAAGAAAAGTAATCCACAAAATTTTGGAAGTTAATTCTTTCTGAGATGAATTTCTATGTTAAGTGGAAACTGTGTGACAAGGGGTTACACAAAATGTACAATATTTTGAGAATTGTTTTCGAGATACTTTCTATAGAGGAATTAAAAACCAAATTGGAGATGCGGGGGATCGAACCCCGTGCCTCTCGCATGCAAAGCGAGCGCTCTACCATTTGAGCTACATCCCCTTTTGATGTTTTAGATAGAGTAGTTTGCAATTTTAAATTGAACCTTATCATATATTTCTATCTATTTATTTGAGAAATTATGTGCATAAGAATCGTCGGTAGTCAGATAAGGTTCTAATTTAATATTCCAGCACCAACTCAAAGCAATATTTGGTACAACACAAGTCAATTTTTAGTGTTTAATATGTGTCAGAAAATATTCATCTATAAGCTAGTTTTGGGATTGAGTTAGACTCAAGATTCATTTCTTTACACAATCATACCTTCATATGTGAAGTATGAGCATTAGCTTTGTTGTACCACCCGTGCTAGCTTTTGTCTCAGATGATGTTCATAGAGATGTTGCAGAGTCGGTTATGGGGTGATCTCGTAGTTCCTACGGGATGGAGATGATGGGTCGGTCCAGATACTAAACCTGATCTCTTTCCCAAGAGTTTAACTTTTATGCACTAACTTTAGACATAGATTATATATAAGATTTGTAACATAAAGTAGGCAGAATGTTAAAATGTACAAGAAAAGTAATCCCCAAAATTTTGGAAGTTAATTCTTTCTGAGATGAATTTCTAAGTTAAGTGGAAACTGTGTGACAAGGGGTTACACACAATGTACAATATTTTGAGAATTGTTTTCGAGATACTTTCTATAGGGAATTAAAAACCAAATTGGAGATGCGGGGATCGAACCCCGTGCCTCTCGTGATGCAAAGCGAGCGCTCTACCATTTGAGCTACATCCCCTTTTGATGTTTTAGATAGAGTAGTTTGCAATTTTAAATTGAACCTTATCATATATTTCTATCTATTTATTTGAGAAATTATGTGCATAAGAACCGTCGGTAGTCAGATAAGTTTCTAATTTAATATTCCAGCACCAACTCAAAGCAATATTTGGTACAACATAAGTCAATTTTTAGTGTTTAATATGTGTCATAAAATATTCATCTATAAGCTAGTTTTGGGATTGAGTTAGACTCAAGATTCATTTTTTACACAATCATACCTTCATATGTGAAGTATGAGCATTAGCTTTGTTGTACCACCCGTGCTAGCTTTGGTCTCAGATGACGTTCATAGAGATGTTGCAGAGTCGGTTATGGGGTGATCTCGTAGTTCCTACGGGATGGAGATGATGGGTCGGTCCAGATACTAAACCTGATCTCTTTCCCAAGAGTTTAACTTTTATGCACTAACTTTAGACATAGATTACATATAAGATTAGTAACATAAAGTAGGCAGAATGTTAAAATGTACAAGAAAAGTAATCCCCAAAATTTTGGAAGTTAATTCTTTCTGAGATGAATTTCTATGTTAAGTGGAAACTGTGTGACAAGGGGTTACACAAAATGTACAATATTTTGAGAATTGTTTTCGAGATACTTTCTATAGAGGAATTAAAAACCAAATTGGAGATGCGGGGGATCGAACTCCGTGCCTCTCGCATGCAAAGCGAGCGCTCTACCATTTGAGCTACATCCCCTTTTGATGTTTTAGATAGAGTAGTTTGCAATTTTAAATTGAACCTTATCATATATTTCTATCTATTTATTTGAGAAATTATGTGCATAAGAATCGTCGGTAGTCAGATAAGGTTCTAATTTAATATTCCAGCACCAACTCAAAGCAATATTTGGTACAACACAAGTCAATTTTTAGTGTTTAATATGTGTCAGAAAATATTCATCTATAAGCTAGTTTTGAGATTGAGTTAGACTCAAGATTCATTTCTTTACACAATAATACCTTCATATGTGAAGTATGAGCATTAGCTTTGTTGTACCAACCGTGCTAGCTTTTGTCGCAGATGATGTTCATAGAGATGTTGCAGAGTCGGTTATGGGGTGATCTCGTAGTTCCTACGGGATGGAGATGATGGGTCGGTCCAGATACTAAACCTGATCTCTTTCCCAAGAGTTTAACTTTTATGCACTAACTTTAGACATAGATTATATATAAGATTAGTAACATAAAGTAGGCAGAATGTTAAAATGTACAAGAAAAGTAATCCCCAAAATTTTGGAAGTTAATTCTTTCTGAGATGAATTTCTAAGTTAAGTGGAAACTGTGTGACAAGGGGTTACACACAATGTACAATATTTTGAGAATTGTTTTCGAGATACTTTCTATAGGGGAATTAAAAACCAAATTGGAGATGCGGGGGATCGAACCCCGTGCCTCTCGCATGCAAAGCGAGCGCTCTACCATTTGAGCTACATCCCCTTTTGAAGTTTTAGATAGTGTAGTTTGCAATTTTAAATTGAACCTTATCATATATTTCTATCTATTTATTTGAGAAATTATGTGCATAAGAACCGTCGGTAGTCAGATAAGGTTCTAATTTAATATTCCAGCACCAACTCAAAGCAATATTTGCTACAACATAAGTCAATTTTTAGTGTTTAATAGGTATCAGAAAATATTCATATATAAGCTAGTTTTGGGATTGAGTTAGACTCAAGATTCATTTTTTACACAATCATACCTTCATATGTGAAGTATGAGCATTAGCTTTGTTGTACCACCCGTGCTAGCTTTGGTCTCAGATGACGTTCATAGAGATGTTGCAGAGTCGGTTATGGGGTGATCTCGTAGTTCCTACGGGATGGAGATGATGGGTCGGTCCAGATACTAAACCTGATCTCTTTCCCAAAGGTTTAACTTTTATGCACTAACTTTAGACATAGATTACATATAAGATTAGTAACATAAAGTAGGCAGAATGTTAAAATGTACAAGAAAAGTAATCCCCAAAATTTTGGAAGTTAATTCTTTCTGAGATGAATTTCTATGTTAAGTGGAAACTGTGTGACAAGGGGTTACACAAAATGTACAATATTTTGAGAATTGTTTTCGAGATACTTTCTATAGAGGAATTAAAAACCAAATTGGAGATGCGGGGGATCGAACCCCGTGCCTCTCGCATGCAAAGCGAGCGCTCTACCATTTGAGCTACATCCCCTTTTGATGTTTTAGATAGAGTAGTTTGCAATTTTAAATTGAACCTTATCATATATTTCTATCTATTTATTTGAGAAATTATGTGCATAAGAATCGCTTGTAGTCGAGATAAGGTTCTAATTTAATATTCCAGCACCAACTCAAAGCAATATTTGGTACAACACAAGTCAATTTTTAGTGTTTAATATGTGTCAGAAAATATTCATCTATAAGCTAGTTTTGGGATTGAGTTAGACTCAAGATTCATTTCTTTACACAATCATACCTTCATATGTGAAGTATGAGCATTAGCTTTGTTGTACCACCTGTGCTAGCTTTTGTCTCAGATGATGTTCATAGAGATGTTGCAGAGTCGGTTATGGGGTGATCTCGTAGTTCCTACGGGATGGAGATGATGGGTCGGTCCAGATACTAAACCTGATCTCTTTCCCAAGAGTTTAACTTTTATGCACTAACTTTAGACATAGATTATATATAAGATTAGTAACATAAAGTAGGCAGAATGTTAAAATGTACAAGAAAAGTAATCCCCAAAATTTTGGAAGTTAATTCTTTCTGAGATGAATTTCTAAGTTAAGTGGAAACTGTGTGACAAGGGGTTACACACAATGTACAATATTTTGAGAATTGTTTTCGAGATACTTTCTATAGGGGAATTAAAAACCAAATTGGAGATGCGGGGGATCGAACCCCGTGCCTCTCGCATGCAAAGCGAGCGCTCTACCATTTGAGCTACATCCCCTTTTGATGTTTTAGATAGAGTAGTTTGCAATTTTAAATTGAACCTTATCATATATTTCTATCTATTTATTTGAGAAATTATGTGCATAAGAACCGTCGGTAGTCAGATAAGGTTCTAATTTAATATTCCAGCACCAACTCAAAGCAATATTTTGTACAACATAAGTCAATTTTTAGTGTTTAATATGTGTCAGAAAATATTCATCTATAAGCTAGTTTTGGGATTGAGTTAGACTCAAGATTCATTTCTTTCCACAATCATACCTTCATATGTGAAGTATGACCATTAGCTTTATTCTATCACCCGTTCTAGCTTTGGTCTCAGAAGATGTTCATAGAGATGTTGCAGAGTCGGTTATGGGATGATCTCGTAGTTCCTACGGGATGGAGATGATGGGTCGGTCCAGATACTAAACCTGATCTCTTACCCAAGAGTTTAACTTTTATGCATTAACTTTAGACATAGATTACATATAAGATTAGTAACATAAATTAGGCAGAATGTTAAAATGTAAAAGACAAGTAATCCCCAAAATTTTGGAAGTTAATTCTTTCTGAGATGAATTTCTATGTTAAGTGGAAACTGTGTGACAAGGGGTTACACAAAATGTACACTATTTTGAGAATTGTTTTCGAGATACTTTCTATAGAGGAATTAAAAACCAAATTGGAGATGCGGGGGATCGAACCCCGTGCCTCTCGCATGCAAAGCGAGCGCTCTACCATTTGAGCTACATCCCCTTTTGATGTTTTAGATAGAGTAGTTTGCAATTTTAAATTGAACCTTATCATATATTTCTATCTATTTATTTGAGAAATTATGTGCATAAGAACCGTCGGTAGTCAGATAAGGTTCTAATTTAATATTCCAGCACCAACTCAAAGCAATATTTGGCACAACATAAGTCAATTTTTAGTGTTTAATAGGTATCAGAAAATATTCATATATAAGCTAGTTTTGGGATTGAGTTAGACTCAAGATTCATTTTTTTACACAATCATACCTTCATATGTGAAATATGAGCATTAGCTTTGTTGTACCACCCGTGCTAGCTTTGGTCTCAGATGACATTCATAGAGATGTTGCAGAGTCGGTTATGGGGTGATCTCGTAGTTCCTACGGGATGGAGATGATGTGTCGGTCCAAATACTAAACCTGATCTCTTTCCCAAGAGTTTAACTTTTATGCACTAACTTTAGACATAGATTACATATAAGATTAGTAACATAAAGTAGGCAGAATGTTAAAATGTACAAGAAAAGTAATCCCCAAAATTTTGGAAGTTAATTCTTTCTGAGATGAATTTCTAAGTTAAGTGGAAACTGTGTGACAAGGGGTTACACAAAATGTACAACATTTTGAGAATTTTTTTCGAGATACTTTCTATAGAGGAATTAAAAACCAAATTGGAGATGCGGGGGATCGAACCCCGTGCCTCTCGCATGCAAAGCGACCGCTCTACCATTTGAGCTACATCCCCTTTTGGTGTTTTAGATAGAGTAGTTTGCAATTTTAAATTGAACCTTATCATATATTTCTATCTATTTATTTGAGAAATTATGTGCATAAGAACCGTCGGTAGTCAGATAAGGTTCTAATTTAATATTCCAGCACCAACTCAAAGCAATATTTGGTACAACATAAGTCAATTTTTAGTGTTTAATAGGTGTCAGAAAATATTCATCTATAAGCTAGTTTTGGGATTGAGTTAGACTCAAGATTCATTTCTTTACACAATCATACCTTCATATGTGAAGTATGAGCATTAGCTTTGTTGTACCACCCATGCTATGTTTGGTCTCAGATGATATTCATAGAGATGTTGCAGAGTCGGTTATGGGGTGATCTCGTAGTTCCTACGGGATGGAGATGATGGGTCGGTCCAGATACTAAACCTGATCTCTTTCCCAAGAGTTTAACTTTTATGCACTAACTTTAGACATAGATTACATATAAGATTAGTAACACCAAGTAGGCAGAATGTTAAAATGTACAAGACAAGTAATCCCCAAAATTTTGGAAGTTAATTCTTTCTGAGATGAATTTCTAAGTTAAGTGGAAACTGTGTGACAAGGGGTTACACACAATGTACAATATTTTGAGAATTGTTTTCTAGATACTTTCTATAGGGGAATTAAACACCAAATTGGAGAAGCGGGGGATCGAACCTCGTGATTCTCGCATGCAAAGTGAGCGCTCTACCATTTGAGCTACATCCCCTTTTGATGTTTTAGATAGAGTAGTTTGCAATTTTAAATTGAACCTTATCATATATTTCTATCTATTTATTTGAGAAATTATGTGCATAAGAACCGTCGGTAGTCAGATAAGGTTCTAATTTAATATTCCAGCACCAACTCAAAGCAATATTTGCTACAACATAAGTCAATTTTTAGTGTTTAATAGGTATCAAAAAATATTCATATATAAGCTAGTTTTGGGATTGAGTTAGACTCAAGATTCATTTTTTTACACAATCATACCTTCATATGTGAAGTATGAGCATTAGCTTTGTTGTACCACCCGTGCTAGCTTTGGTCTCAGATGACGTTCATAGAGATGTTGCAGAGTCGGTTATGGGGTGATCTCGTAGTTCCTATGGGATAGAGATGATGCGTCGGTGCAGATACTAAACCTAATCTCTTTCCCAAGAGTTTAACTTTTATGCACTAAATTTAGACATAGATTACATATAAGATTAGTAACATGAAGTAGGCAGTATGCTAAAATGTACAAGACAAGTTATCCCCAAAATCTTGGAAGTTAATTCTTTCTGAGATGAATTTCTAAGTTATGTGGAAACTGTGTGACAAGGGATTACACACAATGTACAACATTTTGAGAATTGTTTTCGAGATACTTTCTATAGAGGAATTAAAAACCAAATTGGAGATGCGGGGGATCGAACCCCGTGCCTCTCGCATGCAAAGCGAGCTCTCTACCATTTGAGCTACATCCCCTTTTGATGTTTTAGATAGAGTAGTTTGCAATTTTAAATTGAACCTTATCATATATTTCTATCTATTTATTTGAGAAATTATGTGTGTAAGAACCGTCGGTAGTCTGATAAGGTTCTAATTTAATATTCCAGCACCAACTCAAAGCAATATTTGGTACAACATAAGTCAATTTTTAGTGTTTAATAGGTGTCAGAAAATATTCATCTATAAGCTAGTTTTGGGATTGAGTTAGACTCAAGATTCATTTCTTTACACAATCATACCTTCATATGTGAAGTATGAGCATTAGCTTTGTTATACCACCCGTTCTAGCTTTGGTCTCAGATGATATACATAGAGATGTTGCAGAGTCGGTTATGGGGTGATCTCGTAGTTCCTATGGGATAGAGATGATGCGTCGGTGCAGATACTAAACCTGATCTCTTTCCCAAGAGTTTAACTTTTATGCACTAAATTTAGACATAGATTACATATAAGATTAGTAACATAAAGTAGGCAGTATGCTAAAATGTACAAGACAAGTAATCCCCAAAATCTTGGAAGTTAATTCTTTCTGAGATGAATTTCTAAGTTATGTGGAAACTGTGTGACAAGGGGTTACACACAATGTACAACATTTTGAGAATTGTTTTCGAGATACTTTCTATAGAGGAATTAAAAACCAAATTGGAGATGCGGGGGATCGAACCCCGTGCCTCTCGCATGCAAAGCGAGCGCTCTACCATTTGAGCTACATCCCCTTTTGATGTTTTAGATAGAGTAGTTTGCAATTTTAAATTGAACCTTATCATATATTTCTATCTATTTATTTGAGAAATTATGTGCATAAGAACCGTCGGTAGTCAAATAAGGTTCTAATTTAATATTCCAGCACCAACTCAAAGCCATATTTGGAACAACATAAGTCAATTTTTAGTGTTTAATAGGTGTCAGAAAATATTCATCTATAAGCTAGTTTTGGGATTGAGTTAGACTCAAGATTCATTTCATTACACAATCATACCTTCATATGTGAAGTATGAGCATTAGCTTTGTTATACCACCCGTTCTAGCTTTGGTCTCACATGATGTTCATAGAGATGTTGCAGAGTCGGCTTTAGGGTGATCTCGTAGTTCCTATGGGATGGAGATGATGCGTCGGTGCAGATACTAAACCTGATCTCTTTCCCAAGAGTTTAACTTTTATGCACTAAATTTAGACATAGATTACATATAAGATTAGTAACATAAAGTAGGCAGTATGCTAAAATGTACAAGACAAGTAATCCCCAAAATCTTGGAAGTTAATTCTTTCTGAGATGAATTTCTAAGTTATGTGGAAACTGTGTGACAAGGGGTTACACACAATGTACAACATTTTGAGAATTGTTTTCGAGATACTTTCTATAGAGGAATTAAAAACCAAATTGGAGATGCGGGGGATCGAACCCCGTGCCTCTCGCATGCAAAGCGAGCGCTCTACCATTTGAGCTACATCCCCTTTTGATGTTTTAGATAGAGTAGTTTGCAATTTTAAATTGAACCTTATCATATATTTCTATCTATTTATTTGAGAAATTATGTGCATAAGAACCGTCGGTAGTCAAATAAGGTTCTAATTTAATATTCCAGCACCAACTCAAAGCAATATTTGGAACAACATAAGTCAATTTTTAGTGTTTAATAGGTGTCAGAAAATATTCATCTATAAGCTAGTTTTGGGATTGAGTTAGACTCAAGATTCATTTCATTACACAATCATACCTTCATATGTGAAGTATGAGCATTAGCTTTGTTATACCACCCGTTCTAGCTTTGGTCTCACATGATGTTCATAGAGATGTTGCAGAGTCGGCTTTAGGGTGATCTCGTAGTTCCTATGGGATGGAGATGATGCGTCGGTGCAGATACTAAACCTGATCTCTTTCCCAAGAGTTTAACTTTTATGCACTAAATTTAGACATAGATTACATATAAGATTAGTAACATAAAGTAGGCAGTATGCTAAAATGTACAAGACAAGTAATCCCCAAAATCTTGGAAGTGAATTCTTTACGAGATGAATTTCTAAGTTATGTGGAAACTGTGTGACAAGGGTTACACACAATGTACAACATTTTGAGAATTGTTTTCGAGATACTTTCTATAGAGGAATTAAAAACCAAATTGGAGATGCGGGGGATCGAACCCCGTGCCTCTCGCATGCAAAGCGAGCGCTCTACCATTTGAGCTACATCCCCTTTTGATGTTTTAGATAGAGTAGTTTGCAATTTTAAATTGAACCTTATCATATATTTCTATCTATTTATTTGAGAAATTATGTGCATAAGAACCGTCGGTAGTCAGATAAGGTTCTAATTTAATATTCCAGCACCAACTCAAAGCAATATTTGGTACAACATAAGTCAATTTTTAGTGTTTAATAGGTGTCAGAATATATTCATCTATAAGCTAGTTTTGGGATTGAGTTAGACTCAAGATTCATTTCTTTACACAATCATACCTTCATATGTGAAGTATGAGCATTAGCTTTGTTATACCACCCGTTCAAGCTTTGGTCTCAGATGATGTTCATGGAGATGTTGCAGAGTCGGTTATGGGGTGATCTCGTAGTTCCTATGGGATGGAGATGATGCGTCGGTGCAGATACTAAACCTGATCTCTTTCCCAAGAGATTAACTTTTATGCACTAAATTTAGACATAGATTACATATAAGATTAGTAACATAAAGTAGGCAGTATGCTAAAATGTACAAGACAAGTAATCCCCAAAATCTTGGAAGTTAATTCTTTCTGAGATGAATTTCTAAGTTATGTGGAAACTGTGTGACAAGGGGTTACACACAATGTACAACATTTTGAGAATTGTTTTCGAGATACTTTCTATAGAGGAATTAAAAACCAAATTGGAGATACGGGGGATCGAACCCCGTGCCTCTCGCATGCAAAGCGAGCGCTCTACCATTTGAGCTACATCCCCTTTTGATGTTTTAGATAGAGTAGTTTGCAATTTTAAATTGAACCTTATCATATATTTCTATCTATTTATTTGAGAAATTATGTGCATAAGAACCGTCGGTAGTCAGATAAGGTTCTAATTTAATATTCCAGCACCAACTCAAAGCAATATTTGGTACAACATAAGTTAATTTTTAGTGTTTAATAGGTGTCAGAAAATATTCATCTATAAGCTAGTTTTGGGATTGAGTTAGACTCAAGATTCATTTCTTTCCACAATCATACCTTCATATGTGAAGTATGAGCATTAGATTTGTTCTACCACCCGTGCTAGCTTTGGTCTCAGATGATGTTCATAGAGATGTTGCAGAGTCGATTATGGGGCGATCACGTAGTTCCTACGGGATGGAGATGATGGGTCGGTCCAGATACTAAACCTGATCTCTTTCCCAAGAGTTTAACTTGTATGCACTAAATTTAGACATATATTACATATAAGATTAGTAACATACAAGACAAGTAATCCCCAAAATCTTGGAAATTAATTCTTTCTGAGATAAATTTCTAAGTTATGTGGAAACTGTGTGACAAGGGGTTACACACAATGTACAACATTTTGAGAATTGTTTTCGAGATACTTTCTATAGAGGAATTAAAAACCAAATTGCAGATGCGGGGGATCGAACCCCGTGCCTCTCGCATGCAAAGCGAGCGCTCTACCATTTGAGCTACATTCCCTTTTGATGGTTTAGATAGAGTAGTTTGCAATTTTAAATTGAACCTTATCATATATTTCTATCTATTTATTTGAGAAATTATGTGCATAAGAACCTTCGGTAGTCAGATAAGGTTCTAATTTAATATTCCAGCACCAACTCGAAGCAATATTTGGTACAACTTAAGTCAATTTTTAGTGTTTAATATGTGTCAGAAAATATTCATCTATAAGCTAGTTTTGGGATTGAGTTAGACTCAAGATTCATTTTTTCCACAATCATACCTTCATATGTGATGTATGAGCAATAGCTTTATTCTACCACCCGTTCTAGCTTTGATTTCAGAAGATGTTCATAGAGATGTTGCAGAGTCGGTTATGGGGTGATCTCGTAGTTCCTACGAGATGGAGATGATGGGTCGGTCCAGATACTAAACCTGATCTCTTTCCCAAGAGTTTAACTTTTATGCACTAACTTTAGACATAGATTACATATAAGAATAGTAACATAAAGTAGGCAAAATGTTAAAATGTAAAAGACAAGTAATCCCCAAAATTTTGGAAGTTAATTCTTTCTGAGATGAATTTCTAAGTTAAGTGGAAACTGTGTGACAAGGGGTTACACAAAATGTACAATATTTTGAGAATTGTTTTCGAGATACTTTCTATAGAGGAATTAAAAACCAAATTGGAGATGTGGGGGATCGAACCCCGTGCCTCTCGCATGCAAAGTGAGCGCTCTACCATTTGAGCTACATCCCCTTTTGATGTTTTAGATAGAGTAGTTTGCAATTTTAAATTGAGCCTTATCATATATTTCTATCTATTTATTTGAGAAATTATGTGCATAAGAATCGTCGGTAGTCAGATAAGGTTCTAATTTAATATTCCAGCACCAACTCAAAGCAATATTTGGTACAACATAAGTCAATTTTTAGTGTTTAATATGTGTCAGAAAATATTCATCTATAAGCTAGTTTTGGGATTGAGTTAGACTCAAGATTCATTTCTTTACACAATCATACCTTCATATGTGAAGTATGAGCATTAGCTTTGTTGTACCACCCGTGCTAGCTTTTGTCTCAGATGATGTTCATAGAGATGTTGCAGAGTCGGTTATAGGGTGATCTCGTAGTTCCTACGGGATGGAGATGATGGGTCGGTCCAGATACTAAACCTGATCTCTTTCCCAAGAGTTTAACTTTTATGCACTAACTTTAGACATAGATTATATATAAGATTAGTAACATAAAGTAGGCAGAATGTTAAAATGTACAAGAAAAGTAATCCCCAAAATTTTGGAAGTTAATTCTTTCTGAGATGAATTTCTAAGTTAAGTGGAAACTGTGTGACAAGGGGTTACACACAATGTACAATATTTTGAGAATTGTTTTCGAGATACTTTCTATAGGGGAATTAAAAACCAAATTGGAGATGCGGGGGATCGAACCCCGTGCCTCTCGCATGCAAAGCGAGCGCTCTACCATTTGAGCTACATCCCCTTTTGATGTTTTAGATAGAGTAGTTTGCAATTTTAAATTGAACCTTATCATATATTTCTATCTATTTATTTGAGAGATTATGTGCATAAGAACCGTCGGTAGTCAGATAAGGTTCTAATTTAATATTCCATCACCAACTCAAAGCAATATTTGGTACAACATAAGTCAATTTTTAGTGTTTAATATGTGTCAGAAAATATTCATCTATAAGCTAGTTTTGGGATTGAGTTAGACTCAAGATTCATTTCTTTCCACAATCATACCTTCATATGTGAAGTATGACCATTAGCTTTATTCTACCACCCGTTCTAGCTTTGGTCTCAGAAGATGTTCATAGAGATGTTGCAGAGTCGGTTATGGGGTGATCTCGTAGTTCCTACGGGATGGAGATGATGGGTCGGTCCAGATTCTAAACCTGATCTCTTACCCAAGAGTTTAACTTTTATGCACTAACTTTAGACATAGATTATATATAAGATTAGTAACATAAAGTAGGCAGAATGTTAAAATGTAAAAAAAAAGTAATCCCCAAAATTTTGGAAGTTAATTCTTTCTGAGATGAATTTCTAAGTTAAGTGGAAACTGTGTGACAAGGGGTTACACACAATGTACAATATTTTGAGAATTGTTTTCGAGATACTTTCTATAGGGGAATTAAAAGCCAAATTGGAGATGCGGGGGATCGAACCCCGTGCCTCTCGCATGCAAAGCGAGAGCTCTACCATTTGAGCTACATCCCCTTTTGATGTTTTAGATAGAGTAGTTTGCAATTTTAAATTGAACCTTATCATATATTTCTATCTATTTATTTGAGAAATTATGTGCATAAGAACCGCTTGTAGTCGATAAGGTTCTAATTTAATATTCCAGCACCAACTCAAAGCAATATTTGGTACAACACAAGTCAATTTTTAGTGTTTAATATGTGTCAGAAAATATTCATCTATAAGCTAGTTTTGGGATTGAGTTAGACTCAAGATTCATTTCTTTACACAATCATACCTTCATATGTGAAGTATGAGCATTAGCTTTGTTGTACCACCCGTGCTAGCTTTTGTCTCAGATGATGTTCATAGAGATGTCGCAGAGTCGGTTATGGGGTGATCTCGTAGTTCCTACGGGATGTAGATGATGGGTCGGTCCAGATACTAAACCTGATCTCTTTCCCAAGAGTTTAAATTTTATGCACTAACTTTAGACATAGATTATATATAAGATTAGTAACATAAAGTAGGCAGAATGTTAAAATGTACAAGAAAAGTAATCCCCAAAATTTTGGAAGTTAATTCTTTCTGAGATTAATTTCTAAGTTAAGTGGAAACTGTGTGACAAGGGGTTACACAAAATGTACAATATTTTGAGAATTGTTTTCGAGATACTTTCTATAGAGGAATTAAAAACCAAATTGGAGATGCGGGGGATCGAACCCCGTGCCTCTCGCATGCAAAGCGAGCGCTCTACCATTTGAGCTACATCCCCTTTTGATGTTTTAGATAGAGTAGTTTGCAATTTTAAATTGAGCCTTATCATATATTTCTATCTATTTATTTGAGAGATTATGCGCATAAGAATCGTCGGTAGTCAGATAAGGTTCTAATTTAATATTCCAGCACCAACTCAAAGCAATATTTGGTACAACATAAGTCAATTTTTAGTGTTTAATATGTGTCAGAAAATATTCATCTATAAGCTAGTTTTGGGATTGAGTTAGACTCAAGATTCATTTCTTTACACAATCATACCTTCATATGTGAAGTATGAGCATTAGCTTTGTTGTACCACTCGTGCTAGCTTTTGTCTCAGATGATGTTCATATAGATGTTGCAGAGTCGGTTATAGGGTAATCTCGTAGTTCCTACGGGTTGGAGATGATGGGTCGGTCCAGATACTAAACCTGATCTCTTTCCCAAGAGTTTAACTTTTATGCACTAACTTTAGACATAGATTATATATAAGATTAGTAACATAAAGTAGGCAGAATGTTAAAATGTACAAGAAAAGTAATCCCCAAAATTTTGGAAGTTAATTCTTTCTGAGATGAATTTCTAAGTTATGTGGAAACTGTGTGACAAGGGGTTACACACAATGTACAACATTTTGAGAATCGTTTTAGAGATACTTTCTATATTGGAATTAAAAACCAAATTGGAGATGTGGGGGATCGAACCCCGTGCCTCTCGCATGCAAAGCGAGCGCTCTACCATTTGAGCTACATCCCCTTTTGATGTTTTAGATAGAGTAGTTTGCAATTTTAAATTGAACCTTATCATATATTTCTATCTATTTATTTGAGAAATTATGTGCATAAGAACCGTCGGTAGTCAGATAAGGTTCTAATTTAATATTCCAGCACCAACTCAAAGCAATATTTGGTAGAACATAACAATTTTTAGTGTTTAATAGGTGTCAGAAAATATTCATCTATAAGCTAGTTTTCGGATTGAGTTAGACTCAAAATTCATTTCTTTACACAATCATACCTTCATATGTGAAGTATGAGCATTAGCTTTGTTCTACCACCCGTGCTAGCCTTGGTCTTAGAAGATGTTCATAGAGATTTTGCAGAGTCGGTTATGGGGTGATCTCGTAGTTCCTACGGGATGGAGATGATGCGTCGGTGCAGATACTAAACCTGATCTCTTTCCCAAGAGTTTAACTTTTATGCACTAAATTTAGACATAGATTACATATAAGATTAGTAACATAAAGTAGGCAGTATGCTAAAATGTACAAGACAAGTAATCCCCAAGATCTTGGAAGTTAATTCTTTCTGAGATGAATTTCTAAGTTATGTGGAAACTGTGTGACAAGGGGTTACACAGAATGTACAACATTTTGAGAATTGTTTTCGAGATACTTTCTATAGAGGAATTAAAAACCAAATTGGAGATGCGGGGGATCGAACCCCGTGCCTCTCGCATGCAAAGCGAGCGCTCTACCATTTGAGCTACATCCCCTTTTGATGTTTTAGATAGAGTAGTTTGCAATTTTAAATTGAACCTTATCATATATTTCTATCTATTTATTTGAGAAATATATATGCATAAGAACCGTCGGTAGTCAGATAAGGTTCTAATTTAATATTCCAGCACCAACTCAAAGCAATATTTAGTACAACATAAGTCAATTTTTAGTGTTTAATAGGTATTAGAAAATATTCATCTATAAGCTAGTTTTGGGATTGAGTTAGACTCAAGATTCATTTCTAAACCAAATTTGGAGATGATGGGTCGGTCCAGATATAAAGTACGCAGTATGTTAAAATGTACAAGACAAGTAATCCCCAAAATCTTGGAAGCTAATTCTTTCTGAGATGAATTTCTAAGTTATGTGGAAACTGTGTGACAAGGGGTTACACACAATGTACAACATTTTGAGAATCGTTTTCGAGATACTTTCTATAGAGCAATTAAAAACCAAATTGGAGATGCGGGGAATCGAACCCCGTGCCTCTCGCATGCAAAGCGAGCGCTCTACCATTTGAGCTACATCCCCTTTTGATGTTTTAGATAGAGTAGTTTGCAATTTTAAATTGAACCTTATCATATATTTCTATCTACTTATTTGAGAAATTATGTGCATAAGAACTGTCGGTAGTCCGATAAGGTTCTAATATAATATTCCAGCACCAACTCAAAGCAATATTTGGTAGAACATAAGTCAATTTTTAGTGTTTAATAGGTGTCAAAAAATATTCATCTATAAGCTAGTTTTGGGATTGAGTTAGACTCAAGATTCATTTCTTTACACAATCATACCTTCATATGTGAAGTATGAGCATTATTAGCTTTGTTCTACCACTCGTGCTAGCTTTGGTCTCAGAAGATGTTCATAGAGATGTTGCAGAGTCGGTTATGGGGTGATCTCGTAGTTCCTACGGGATGGAGATGATGGGTCGGTCCAGATACTAAACCTGATCTCTTTCCCAAGAGTTTAACTTTTATGCACTAACTTTAGACATAGATTACATATAAGATTAGTAACATAAAGTAGGCAGTATGTTAAAATGTACAAGACAAGTAATCCCCAAAATCTTGGAAGTTAATTCTTTCTGAGATGAATTTCTAAGTTATGTGGAAACTGTGTGACAAGGGGTTACACAAAATGTACAATATTTTGAGAATTATTTTCGAGATACTTTCTATAGAGGAATTAAAAACCAAATTGGAGATGCGGGGGATCGAACCCCGTGCCTCTCGCATGCAAAGCGAGCGCTCTACCATTTGAGCTACATCTCCTTTGATATTTTAGATAGAGTAGTTTGCAATTTTAAATTGAACCTTATCATATATTTCTATCTATTTATTTGAGAAATTATGTGCATAAGAACCGTCGGTAGTCAGATAAGGTTCTAATTTAATATTCCAGCACCAACTCAAAGTAATATTTGGTACAACATAAGTCAATTTTTAGTGTTTAATAGGTGTCAGAAAATATTCATCTATAAGCTAGTTTTGAGATTGAGTTAGACTCAAAATTCATTTCTTTACACAATCATACCTTCATATGTGAAGTATGAGCATTAGCTTTGTTCTACCACCCGTGCTAGCTTTGGTCTCAGATGATGTTCATAGAGATGTTGCAGAGTCGGTTAGTGGGTGATCTCGTAGTTCCTACGGGATGGAGATGATGGGTCGGTCCAGATACTAAACCTGATCTCTTTCCCAAGAGTTTAACTTTTATGCACTAACTTTAGACATATAATACATATAAGATTAGTAACATAAAGTAGGCAGTATGTTAAAATGTACAAGACAAGTAATCCCCAAAATCTTGGAAGTTAATTCTTTCTGAGATGAATTTCTAAGTTATGTGGAAACTGTGTGACAAGGGGTTACACAAAATGTATAATATTTTGAGAATTGTTTTCGAGATACTTTCTATAGAGGAATTAAAAAACAAATTGGAGATGCGGGGGATCGAACCCCGTGCCTCTCGCATGCAAAGCGAGCGCTCTACCATTTGAGCTACATCCCCTTTTGATGTTTTAGATAGAGTAGTTTGCAATTTTAAATTGAACCTTATCATATATTTCTATCTACTTATTTGAGAAATTATGTGCATAAGAACCGTCGGTAGTCAGATAAGGTTCTAATTTAATATTTCAGCACCAACTCAAAGCAATATTTGGTAGAACATAAGTCAATTTTTAGTGTTTAATAGGTGTCAGAAAATATTCATCTATAAGCTAGTTTTTGGATTGAGTTAGACTCAAGATTCATTTCTTTACACAATCATACCTTCATATGTGAAGTATGAGCATTATTTGCTTTGTTCTACCACTCGTGCTAGCTTTGGTCTCAGAATATGTTCATAGAGATGTTGCAGAGTCGGTTATGGGTGATCTCCTAGTTCCTACGGGATGGAGATGATGGGTCGGTCCAGATACTAAACCTGATCTCTTTCCCAAGAGTTTAACTTTTATGCACTAACTTTAGACATAGATTACATATAAGATTAGTAACATAAAGTAGGCAGTATGTTAAAATGTACAAGACAAGTAATCCCCAAAATCTTGGAAGTTAATTCTTTCTGAGGTGAATGTCTAGGTTATGTGGAAAGTGGGTGACAAGGGGTTACACAAAATGTACAATATTTTGAGAATTGTTTTGAGATACTTTCTATAGAGGAATTAAAAACCAAATTGGAGATGCGGGATCGAACCAGTGCCTCTCGCATGCTGTGGCAGCTCTACCATTTGAGCTACATCTCCTTTGATGTTTTAGATAGAGTAGTTTGCACTTTTAAATTGAACCTTATCATATATTTCTATCTATTTATTTGAGAAATTATGTGCATAAGAACCGTCGGTAGTCAGATAAGGTTCTAATTTAATATTCCAGCACCAACTCAAAGCAATATTTGGTACAACACAAGTCAATTTTTAGTGTTTAATATGTGTCAGAAAATATTCATCTATAAGCTAGTTTTGGGATTGAGTTAGACTCAAGATTCATTTCTTTACACAATCATACCTTCATATGTGAAGTATGAGCATTAGCTTTGTTGTACCACCCGTGCTAGCTTTTGTCTCAGATGATGTTCATAGAGATGTTGCAGAGTCGGTTATGGGGTGATCTCGTAGTTCCTACGGGATGTAGATGATGGGTCGGTCCAGATACTAAACCTGATCTCTTTCCCAAGAGTTTAACTTTTATGCACTAACTTTAGACATAGATTATATATAAGATTAGTAACATAAAGTAGGCAGAATGTTAAAATGTACAAGAAAAGTAATCCCCAAAATTTTGGAAGTTAATTCTTTCTGAGATGAATTTCTAAGTTAAGTGGAAACTGTGTGACAAGGGGTTACACACAATGTACAATATTTTGAGAATTATTTTCGAGATACTTTCTATAGAGGAATTAAAAACCAAATTGGAGATGCGGGGGATCGAACCCCGTGCCTCTCGCATGCAAAGCGAGCGCTCTACCATTTGAGCTACATCCCCTTTTGATGTTTTAGATAGAGTAGTTTGCAATTTTAAATTGAGCCTTATCATATATTTCTATCTATTTATTTGAGAAATTATGCGCATAAGAATCGTCGGTAGTCAGATAAGGTTCTAATTTAATATTCCAGCACCAACTCAAAGCAATATTTGGTACAACATAAGTCAATTTTTAGTGTTTAATATGTGTCAGAAAATATTCATCTATAAGCTAGTTTTGGGATTGAGTTAGACTCAAGATTCATTTCTTTACACAATCATACCTTCATATGTGAAGTATGAGCATTAGCTTTGTTGTACCACCCGTGCTAGCTTTTGTCTCAGATGATGTTCATAGAGATGTTGCAGAGTCGGTTATAGGGTGATCTCGTAGTTCCTACGGGATGGAGATGATGGGTCGGTCCAGATACTAAACCTGATCTCTTTCCCAAGAGTTTAACTTTTATGCACTAACTTTAGACATAGATTATATATAAGATTAGTAACATAAAGTAGGCAGAATGTTAAAATGTACAAGAAAAGTAATCCCCAAAATTTTGGAAGTTAATTCTTTCTGAGATGAATTTCTAAGTTATGTGGAAACTGTGTGACAAGGGGTTACACACAATCTACAACATTTTGAGAATCGTTTTAGAGATACTTTCTATATTGGAATTAAAAACCAAATTGGAGATGCGGGGGATCGAACCCCGTGCCTCTCGCATGCAAAGCGAGCGCTCTACCATTTGAGCTACATCCCCTTTTGATGTTTTAGATAGAGTAGTTTGCAATTTTAAATTGAACCTCATCATATATTTCTATCTATTTATTTGAGAAATTATGTGCATAAGAACCGTCGGTAGTCAGATAAGGTTCTAATTTAATATTCCAGCACCAACTCAAAGCAATATTTGGTAGAACATAACAATTTTTAGTGTTTAATAGGTGTCAGAAAATATTCATCTATAAGCTAGTTTTCGGATTGAGTTAGACTCAAAATTCATTTCTTTACACAATCATACCTTCATATGTGAAGTATGAGCATTAGCTTTGTTCTACCACCCGTGCTAGCTTTGGTCTCAGAAGATGTTCGTAGAGATTTTGCAGAGTCGGTTATGGGGTGATCTCGTAGTTCCTACGGGATGGAGATGATGCGTCGGTGCAGATACTAAACCTGATCTCTTTCCCAAGAGTTTAACTTTTATGCACTAAATTTAGACATAGATTACATATAAGATTAGTAACATAAAGTAGGCAGTATGCTAAAATGTACAAGACAAGTAATCCCCAAGATCTTGGAAGTTAATTCTTTCTGAGATGAATTTCTAAGTTATGTGGAAAGCGTGTGACAAGGGTTACACAGAATGTACAACATTTTGAGAATTGTTTTGAGATACTTTCTATAGAGGAATTAAAAACCAAATTGGAGATGCGGGGATCGAACCAGTGCCTCTCGTGATGCAAAGCGAGCGCTCTACCATTTGAGCTACATCCCCTTTTGATGTTTTAGATAGAGTAGTTTGCAATTTTAAATTGAACCTTATCATATATTTCTATCTATTTATTTGAGAAATATATATGCATAAGAACCGTCGGTAGTCAGATAAGGTTCTAATTTAATATTCCAGCACCAACTCAAAGCAATATTTGGTACAACATAAGTCAATTTTTAGTGTTTAATAGGTATTAGAAAATATTCATCTATAAGCTAGTTTTGGGATTGAGTTAGACTCAAGATTCATTTCTAAACCAAATTTGGAGATGATGGGTCGGTCCAGATATAAAGTAGGCAGTATGTTAAAATGTACAAGACAAGTAATCCCCAAAATCTTGGAAGCTAATTCTTTCTGAGATGAATTTCTAAGTTATGTGGAAACTGTGTGACAAGGGGTTACACACAATGTACAACATTTTGAGAATCGTTTTCGAGATACTTTCTATAGAGGAATTAAAAACCAAATTGAAGATGCGGGGAATCGAACCCCGTGCCTCTCGCATGCAAAGCGAGCGCTCTACCATTTGAGCTACATCCCCTTTTGATGTTTTAGATAGAGTAGTTTGCAATTTTAAATTGAACCTTATCATATATTTCTATCTACTTATTTGAGAAATTATGTGCATAAGAACTGTCGGTAGTCAGATAAGGTTCTAATATAATATTCGACCAACTCAAAGCAATATTTGGTAGAACATAAGTCAATTTTTAGTGTTTAATAGGTGTCAAAAAATATTCATCTATAAGCTAGTTTTGGGATTGAGTTAGACTCAAGATTCATTTCTTTACACAATCATACCTTCATATGTGAAGTATGAGCATTATTAGCTTTGTTCTACCACTCGTGCTAGCTTTGGTCTCAGAAGATGTTCATAGAGATGTTGCAGAGTCGGTTATGGGGTGATCTCGTAGTTCCTACGGGATGGAGATGATGGGTCGGTCCAGATACTAAACCTGATCTCTTTCCCAAGAGTTTAACTTTTATGCACTAACTTTAGACATAGATTACATATAAGATTAGTAACATAAAGTAGGCAGTATGTTAAAATGTACAAGACAAGTAATCCCCAAAATCTTGGAAGTTAATTCTTTCTGAGATGAATTTCTAAGTTATGTGGAAACTGTGTGACAAGGGGTTACACAAAATGTACAATATTTTGAGAATTGTTTTCGAGATACTTTCTATAGAGGAATTAAAAACCAAATTGGAGATGCGGGGGATCGAACCCCGTGCCTCTCGCATGCAAAGCGAGCGCTCTACCATTTGAGCTACATCTCCTTTGATGTTTTAGATAGAGTAGTTTGCAATTTTAAATTGAACCTTATCATATATTTCTATCTATTTATTTGAGAAATTATGTGCATAAGAACCGTCGGTAGTCAGATAAGGTTCTAATTTAATATTCCAGCACCAACTCAAAGTAATATTTGGTACAACATAAGTCAATTTTTAGTGTTTAATAGGTGTCAGAAAATATTCATCTATAAGCTAGTTTTGAGATTGAGTTAGACTCAAAATTCATTTCTTTACACAATCATACCTTCATATGTGAAGTATGAGCATTAGCTTTGTTCTACCACCCGTGCTAGCTTTGGTCTCAGATGATGTTCATAGAGATGTTGCAGAGTCGGTTAGTGGGTGATCTCGTAGTTCCTACGGGATGGAGATGATGGGTCGGTCCAGATACTAAACCTGATCTCTTTCCCAAGAGTTTAACTTTTATGCACTAACTTTAGACATATAATACATATAAGATTAGTAACATAAAGTAGGCAGTATGTTAAAATGTACAAGACAAGTAATCCCCAAAATCTTGGAAGTTAATTCTTTCTGAGATGAATTTCTAAGTTATGTGGAAACTGTGTGACAAGGGGTTACACAAAATGTATAATATTTTGAGAATTGTTTTCGAGATACTTTCTATAGAGGAATTAAAAACCAAATTGGAGATGCGGGGGATCGAACCCCGTGCCTCTCGCATGCAAAGCGAGCGCTCTACCATTTGAGCTACATCCCCTTTTGATGTTTTAGATAGAGTAGTTTGCAATTTTAAATTGAACCTTATCATATATTTCTATCTACTTATTTGAGAAATTATGTGCATAAGAACCGTCGGTAGTCAGATAAGGTTCTAATTTAATATTCCAGCACCAACTCAAAGCAATATTTGGTAGAACATAAGTCAATTTTTAGTGTTTAATAGGTGTCAGAAAATATTCATCTATAAGCTAGTTTTTGGATTGAGTTAGACTCAAGATTCATTTCTTTACACAATCATACCTTCATATGTGAAGTATGAGCATTATTTGCTTTGTTCTACCACTCGTGCTAGCTTTGGTCTCAGAAGATGTTCATAGAGATGTTGCAGAGTCGGTTATGGGTGATCTCCTAGTTCCTACGGGATGGAGATGATGGGTCGGTCCAGATACTAAACCTGATCTCTTTCCCAAGAGTTTAACTTTTATGCACTAACTTTAGACATAGATTACATATAAGATTAGTAACATAAAGTAGGCAGTATGTTAAAATGTACAAGACAAGTAATCCCCAAAATCTTGGAAGTTAATTCTTTCTGAGATGAATTTCTAAGTTATGTGGAAACTGTGTGACAAGGGGTTACACACAATGTACAATATTTTGAGAATTGTTTTCGAGATACTTTCTATAGAGGAATTAAAAACCAAATTGGAGATGCGGGGGATCGAACCCTGTGCCTCTCGCATGCAAAGCGAGCACTCTACCATTTGAGCTACATCCCCTTTTGATGTTTTAGATAGAGTAGTTTGCAATTTTAAATTGAACCTTATCATATATTTCTATCTATTTATTTGAGAAATTATGTGCATAAGAACCGTCGGTAGTCAGATAAGGTTCTAATTTAATATTCCAGCACCAACTCAAAGCAATATTTGGTACAACATAAATCAATTTTTAGTGTTTAATAGGTATCAGAAAATATTCATCCATCAAAATGGTGAAAATGACTTCACTCTCTTATGGGCGTAAGTGATTTTCTTTCAATTATGTCAACTTTTTACTTTATACTACTCGACACTAAGACATTATTATTAAATCTTTTTACACAAATTTTCATCAAAACACTTTTTGATTTGCTAATATATTTTCGCTCACCAATCAAATACCATAACTCATTTTTAATGTAAATAACTTCGGTCATACCAAATAAACTCGATGTTGTGTATCGAAGTTATGGACAATTTGCGTGTTGACATGACAAAAACAAATTTCACGTATCTATGACAAGAAGAGTTGTTCAGATAGTAAGCACCCTCCACCTCCAATCCGAAGGTTGCGGGTTCAAATCACCAAGGGAGCAAAATGGGAGCTCTAGGAGGGAGAGGTTTAAAAAAAATTAATATCATTATGTATTCACTCCTTCCCTAGTCCCTTTCCCTAACCCACAAAACACTAGCAGAAAAAAGAAGTAAATAGTAGTATTGCGTATTAGTATCTATTCTAATCAGTTATAATGTAAATATTCTTGCATTGTTATCTATAAATCAGTACGTAGCTAGTGAGTGAATGATATGTTAAAGATTTAAAAAGGTTTTCCCTTTGGATTTATGAACTTGTATTTTTCTCAAATACTAGTTGAAATCTATTTTTCAACTTGTATCTTTCTCAGATACTTACTAAATTAACTTTTATAGTTTTGATTTGATTTATAGCCGTACATTGATGAGAAGAGGAATATATAATTCCAAAATTTATTTTTCTGTTCTGTTGAAAATAAAACAAAATAGTCAAAAACTTCCCATATAAAAAGCAGACGTAAGTTAGCATTTGCTTTAATAAAGTAAGAATAAGGGTACTGCATTTCTAGAGAGATTACAGATTTAAAAACAGATGGAAGATTACTTAGCTCCCCTCTTGGCTGAAATGTAATGTTTTATCCTACTAGTACGTATATTAAACTAGTCTATGATCTGCTTCGCATAAATATACTGTGTTTTGATGTCATGATCGACCTTGCAATAGCATCATCTAGTCTAGCATAAAACGGCAAAATAACTGGCAATATTCAGTCGACTAATCAACATTGGAGATGAAACTTATTACTTAATCGGAACATATTATTTCAAGAAAACTGTGTATCAACCTGATCGGAACATTTCATGCTATCAATCACTATTTTGTCCTAGTATGCTAGTATTTTACAGCCAAAATGGTAACTACTATCAGACTTAAAGTATAGGAACCGTGATGGCGGCACAAAATTTCATTGAAGTAACCCCTTTCTTAATCTTCTCTCGACAGCCAACAAGGCTGCAAACATATTTCTTTTCAAGAGTGGAAATAAAGCACTAAAAAGCTTTTTGATAAAGATATCACAACCTGTAAACCAAAGCATACCGCGACGAAGCTGATTTCAGATTCGTTCCTCAGCTCCCAAATGGCGCTTCAATAAATCAATTAAGCTTAACCGGTAATTCTCACCTTCAAAATTTACCATCTGATTATGCTAATGATGGCGCTGACAAAGAATATGTCACTTTCACTGTACAAAGGCCTCCGCGATGGGAACTTTATCTTCAAGCTGTGCTATTACCAGGCGAGACGATAACATTTCCCTCTGCAAGAGGACTACGACCTGCTTCGATATGCTGCTTTTCCAACTGCTCTAATTCATTTGTGGGAAAGACTTCTGACTGAAGAGACGGGCATATTTTGTGGACATGCAACCATGTTAACTTCCAGAAACTGTCCTCTTCTACCGGATTACTTGGCCCCAGAATTCCACTTGTTTTCATGACAAGTAGAGTGTTCTTTAGGAGATCGGAAATGAGTTCAGGAATCTTCTCACTCTGTTTCCCTTTAAATTTCACCTTCATGCATCTCTCTGTTAGACTCAATACCCCTAACCATAGTTTGCAAAAGGATGTTGACTGGGAGAGAGGATGCAAAGTCTGTAAAAACACTTTGAACATGAGCTTCAGTGCCAAAACTATTGCTCCTTCGGTGCTCCTATAATCCTTCACAGAGCTCGGCTGGGCAAGATTGAGTAATTCATCCAGCAATGTAAATATCACCTGATCAAAACATTGCAACCACAAATCTATTGGGATATGGATCCCATCAACTCCAGTCAAGCACGTCTGCAGCATCAAGATGGCATGATCCCTTACCTCTTCTCTCCGGTCCAAACAAAATTTACGGAGTCCCTGTATCAGCCTGAGCCACATTTCTGTAATATCCTGGGTCATTTTTATAGCAGCCTCCTGCCCAAGTTCTTCCTTCGCCTTGTGAGACCACCTAATCAGAGAAACAAGTGATCCATCCATAAGGTCTAAAGATCTCACAGATTGATCAACATTTCCAACATGGGAATCAGCGAACTGCGCCACCACATTCAAACAGAGGACGTAATTAGCAGGCAAGAGGTGGGCCCCATCAGCCATGATGAACGATAGCGTCTCAAATCCTGTTTCAGATGCTTCTGGATGCCGAGCAGTAAAAGAAAGCAGAGATATAATTGTCCGCCATCCTATATGAGATCGTATTTGCATAGCATTTGCTTTGACAAGGTGCATAACCTCTTGAGTTATCTGTTCAAGAAACGCATCAGCAACCCGAGCATCAAGCTTTAAGATAAGTTGCAGAGACTTGAGAAGCTCATCTGTCAGATTTTCCTTGTATGGAAGCAACCTTTGGCATATGCGAAGCAGACCAAAGACAGCCTTCTCTACCAATGTAGACGGCATTATTGTTAAATGGACAACACTGGCTATATGATCATAGACAACCTGCCAAAGAAGCATTATTCTGTCCCGATTATTTATGGTGATAGCAATAAGCAACTCTAGACAAAATACTGCAGTCTCTTCGTCTTCCAGTGAGTTATTTCCTTTGCGAGGCTTGCCCGCAGCCAACACAAGGGCCCGAACAAGCTGTAACAGGGACTCTGCTTGCAAAAATTTACTCTCGGTAAAGATGCTATCAATGTGACAACTCTGAATCGTCTGAAGAGTCTGCTGACGTGCGGCAAGCTGTTGTTCAGTTGGCTGTGGTGCAGGTTCTTCATCAAGATATAACAGTTGGCTAAATACGCCCATTAAGCCAGATGATTTCCCTGATGGAGGCAATGAAGGAAAATGAGATGGTGATGGAGAAAGTGCAGCAGGTTTCCTAGAGTCTACATCAGCAGTAGACTCTAAGTCATCAGCAGCATCACTAAAGAGACGTGTAGGGAGAAGGCCCAATTTGTGAAAACTCAAAATGCAGTCTAGGATGTTCTTCCAACCAGAGCGAATGTAGTCTCCGTATTTGTTTGCTATTGTGAAGACTGCTAATGTGGCCAATCTAGCTTTGCCATCTTCCGCAAATGCAACAATAAATTCATCAACATAAGATGGAAGCAAAAGGGTAGTGAACTTGCAAAGAGATACTACCAAATCATTTAACACATCATCGAAGCTATATGCAGCTGCAATTTTGGCAATGGCAAGGAATCCATTGATACATGTTTTCCAAACATCCTCTTGCTCCACATTATCAAAAACCACAGAAATGGCAGCAACTGCAGGACCAGACAACATAGCAAACATATCGTAATCAAGATAAGGGCCAGGATCACAGACAATATATGGGGAAGTTTGCCTTGATTTATGAACTAAACCAATCCAATGGCTTGGTGCCATCATTAAAGTACCAGCACCTCGATCTGGGGTGATCTTGATCTCATCCTCACAGATGGAGTGGTAAAGCTCAGACAAAAATTCCCGAGGGAGGTCATTTCCTCCGTTTATCCTCCGGTTGTTGCGGATGAAATCTTCCTCTGTCATCTTCTTTTTGACCTGTGCATTGTGTTGATCTGTGTTAAGCATAATAATTGAATATGATAACAACAGCGCAGCATCTTTGTTGGCCAGAAAAATTTGTGACTGCTCATAATATCTCTCAGCAAATGCCTCAAGCACCCTCTGTATTTTCTGCGACTCTCCAGGCAATCTGAAAGTTTCTAAAAAGATCCGCAAGGCTATGTCTAAGTTCATGTCCCGGAAATCAAATGTTCCAGCAAATTCATGAAGCACTTGAATATAGAAGTCTTCATGACTTCCCAGGAAATCCCCGATAAGATTCTTATCTAAGCCAGTCATATACCTGAAAAAGCATGCAACACTTTTTGGGTCACGTTTCTCAGGTAACAAATGCACTCCTTGTAGAAATTCCATACCCTTTTTTGGGTCTCGGTTAAAGTGATCGACTCCGATCAACAATTTCCTTTTTATGAGCTTCATCTTACGAACAAATGGAACCCAATGATTAGGATCAGTGTAGTCCTTGCATATCTCTGTCCAAAATGGTCTATATTGTCCTAGATCTATTGAAGGTTGTTCAGAAACAAATGAATCCTGGTTTATTCTCTCAGCCATACCCTGGATCATGGCAATTAGACCATCCAAGGCAAGCGTATTTAAAGCTGATAGTGGGATATTGACGGGAAAGGAACTTTTAGATAATAGGTTGGTGAGGTTTTCAAATACATTGCTGCAAGATATGTCACAATCAAAATTCACATACATCTCAGGTATGAACATATGCTGCCTGCAAAAGTCAACAAGCGTTTCTATGGCAGCCTCTTGCTGTTGATAAGAAGCTCCGTGCTTGCTTTGGGCAATCCTCAATAACACACCAGAGAAGAAAGCTTCAAGCTGCAGCTTTAACTTAATACGCATATGATGATACAGATTTAGAACAATGCTACAAACCGTTGAAAGAATCAAAGGACTCATAGACAAGCCAAAACGCATCAGACTGTGGAATAAGTCCTTCTGTATTAGAGCCAATAACTCAGGATGATTTCCAGAAGAAGCACCAGTTACTTCTATGGCTGAATTAATTAAACCCAGTGCAAACAAGGGAACATCTTCATCATATGATATAGGGTTGGATCTAGAACCAATTTCAATGGACTCCATCACATTCAGAAGAGAACATAGGAAATGAAATATCTCCACCATGCAGGGGGCCCCATATGGATCCATCATAGGTTTCTTTCTATTACCAGTAATCTCCTCCTTTTGAGTTTTCTCATCTGTTGTCTCATCCCTCTTGCTGACTGACGATGCACTGGAAGGAACTGCAGCCGATGCTGGCTTACCAGTGGATTCTGCACTAACACAACCATTGTCATGTTGTTTTTTGCCTGCCTGCACAGAAGTAAGTGACGATAAAGAAGGGGATACTGGCCTCCACTTTCAGTGATTTAAGGGTCAAAGCTATGCAATATAAACATGTGTCTTGTGCTTCTTCCATTTTGTGCACACTAAATTATGCTTCAATCAAAGGCTATAATAAATAGAAAAGAAATAACTCTTGGAGATCTCTTTAGTTCTGTATCAAAACAACTAAATAGGAAAAAAAGAAATTCTTGTGAATCACTATATGCATGTATCCTCAAGAAAAAAACAACCAACTCTGTTCAGGTTAAAGAACGAAAATATTGGCAATATCAATGTATACATATCTTACAGCTAAGTTGAAAGAGGGGTGGGGAAACAAATAGAAAAGGTCCAGACATGCAGAATATTTTGACTTTGATTTTAAAAATGTTAGCAGTGATTAATATTAAGAAAATTAGCAATCAAACTACAAGAATTTTAAATAAAATCATTTTTAAAAATGTGGATTTAGTACCTTTACTGATGCAAAAAGAAAGTAACTCAATTCTGACAGAATCTTTCGGTCAAAATCATTGAGCAGAAAAGCCAATCAATAACATGAAGAGTAAATCATTTAACAAGGAAATGTCAATCAATGACGGGAAGAATGTGACAAGGGGAGTTATCCTTGTGGACAGAGAAGAAAATGTAATCACATATATCAAAAGATTTGTTTTATAATAACAAACTTAGATGCCAATTTCAGAACTTGGAATAAATATTCAACAATTGATTTTTCTCAAAGCATATATAACAACAAATCATCATGAACAAGTTTATGCAAAATGATCCACAAAAGGATGTACTCCCTCCTTATCAATTTATGTGACACTTTCCTTTTTAATCCGTCCCAAAAAGAATGACATCTTTCCATATTCAGTAACAATTTATATAGTGATACCAGAAGAAAATATTAAGTAATCTTGAAAAAGTTAATTCATAGTCAAAATATCACATCATAGTTCACAATTTATCTGATTTAAGATTAAATTTGTAAGGAAATAAAATGGTGCCAAATATTGCAGGATGTCTCAAGATGGAAAAAGTGTCATAAATTAGGACAAATGGAGTATATAATTGCTAATTATCATTTGTCAAAGAAGCAATTTTATCAAGAATACCAAGGAGGGTGAAAGAATATAATTAAGTGAGAAACCCACAGATGACATTAGAAAGGGGAGAATGATGCCTAGTTAATTTCGAAGTATCAATTTTGAGATGTCACTGGATGATCATTCTGAATTAATTTGGACATTTATTCACTAATAAAAAGTTTAGGACATGTTTTAGATAAATAAGTAAATCGAAGATGACTAAAGTGTGCATCAGTTGTTGAATGTTCCTATCATCTATAAATCCAATTCCCATCGAGCCAACAATCCTTGGGGGCTTAACTACTTCATGACAACAATAATGGACTCTGAACTAACCATCACAAGTCGCAAATATCCCACATGGTTAGTAAAAAACTAAAATTCTAAAATTACAAGAGACAAGTGCTGTCATTCAAAGACTTCTCAAACAGTTATCTGGTCAAGCTGTGTTACCAGCACTTCTGCATGTTCTAGAGAATTGTTTATTGGTATGAACAAAGTTTATGCTTTAAGGAAACCATAATTTTGCAAGTTAAATAAAGCAATTACATCAGAAATTTAGATTTAGACAAGATTATGGCAAAAATTTTGAGTACTTTGAACTATATCAGAATTCAGTATTTGGCCTAACCCCAAATTCATCTATGAGCTGAGTGTAAGCCATATTCAAGCTCCAACCAATTGTGAATGCACACAAAAGTTAACAAGGCTGGGGATAAGAATCACCATAGGCTCAACTCAAAAAGGCCAATTTTCAATCCTAATATTGATTTTTGAATACGAAATGCACATCTAACAAGTCATATTCTGGCCAAGAATCACTAGTACATGCGGCTATGGTCTCATTCAAAGAAAACATAAAAAAGATCAAACAGGTAAATGTAACAACATAACTCGAGAATCCCAATTACCTCTGGGTCAGCACACATTCTGCTTTGCTGATCAAATTCATGCGCTTTTCTGTCAATGTTAGGCAGGTGAGAGAAAATATGTCTCACCAATTCATGCATCGTGTGTCTTGCTATTCTCTGCAGCAGTTCACTTTTGGCACTAGCTTGATGAACAAGCCGAAAGCATGTGTTTACAATGTTGCACACAAGATGATTACTCAAATTTTCTGATGCCTTACTTTTCATGCAAGCCAAAAGAACCTGAAGTATCTTCATCAGCACCACTTCCTCAGAGGCAGGATCAGTCACTTCAAAGCGGCAGCTTGTCACAGTCTCAACTATCTGAAGCAAAGCTTTCTCCACATTCATGATAGCTGAATCAATGATTTCAAGGGTTAAGAATTTGTAAACAGATGACAATGCAACACCGGTTATTGGTGCACCAGTTTCATCAGATTGAATCACATCCAAGAAAGGCTGAAGATATAGGAGTGGGTCAACTCTGTTCCAGTGATGTTGCCATGAGAAGATATTTTTCCGTAATTCCTTGAAAGAATGGATGAGAGGATGCTCTAGTTGATCATCATCAGCAGCATAACGAAATCCCCACCTTACATTTCTCCTCATAACGGCCAAAACAGCACCAATTTCTGAATTTACCATACATGCTAAGGCACCTCTGGAAGGCTTTAAAGTAGAATCCTTGGGTTCTGCAAACGGAGTATTGACTTCAGTCTGCTGATTAAGGCACCCCATCATGATTTAAATTTCAATTCAGTTCACTTGAACTGTAAAAGAATCAAAAGGCTACAGCACGAATCAAGCAGCATCTTGCTAAATCATTCCCTGTGCAGCAACAAATTGGTTTAATATAAGACAATCAACAGTTATAAGAAGATAAGACTAGTAAAAAGATTAGTGAGACGTCAAAAAGCAACTAGCTACATTTCATTCACGCTGACAAATGACTGAGATATCATTAAAAGATTAAAAATCTGAGAGTTATTAGCAGCAGAGTGTGATGCATTAAGAAGACAACCAAAAACAAGACATATCCTAACCAAGGTAATTATGAAGTGCCTTTTTAAGGGCAAATGCACAATTACCAAGCTATAGCTAATAGATGAAGCACCTAATTCCTTCAAAAGAGAGAGAGATCAGAAAAATGAACGACACTGACTAGAAACCATTTTGAAAAATTGTACTCTACTATTTATTTGATTAAAAGAGAAAATGTAGGCAGAAAAACTAATGACAAGAGATACGTTTACATCCATACTAAAAAGAGTCAATCTATATTCATTATATTGAAGACGAAGCAAATAACTGGGCTTCTTCGTAGCTATAGCAGCATAGTTATGGATTAGCTTCTTACAATGCAACTAAAATATTAAATCTCATAATGTGATGATTAAACACAAATTAGAACCCACATATGTGGTGATAAACATTAGGGACTTGTTATCTATCTACAGCATACAACTTCAGTACTGCACAAAAAGCACCAAAGAAAGTTACATCTTGAAGAAGGTTATCTCTATACATAATATTACGCATTGTCTCAAGGGAAGAGCGAAATGGTTAGCTAGTGGATATGTGGTGGACTCTCTAAAAGTTAATATTCTACAAATATATTGTCATAAGACAAACTTTTTCCAAGTACTTAAGCTAATATTTTTAATACATAAAGTTAATAGTTTCTGAACAAAGAATTCCTTTGCAGCACTAAGAGGATTCTTCCAAAGTAAATATCCACCATATTTACAACATTGACAAATATTATTGGTGACTAAAGGGTATTCCAGTCATAATGTCATCCAATACAATCATTCAAAATTATTTAATTTCTCTCGATAAATTAACTTCTCTTTGCCAATAAAAAACGATAGAGATATGGGCAGTAGTAAACAATTTTTATTATGAAAGTCTAATAAATAATTTAAGCAATTTGGTAATGTTGGTAAGTAAACAAACTTACAATTTCCTGAATTATTGATAGTTCTTGTCCACCTTGAAAATCAACTACTAGAAAGTCAAGTCTACTCCAAGTATTCTTCTAGGCGTCCAAGTTCCGGTCGATTTGAAATGTCAATAATCACTCTTCGCTCTCTCTCTTATATGTTTATCTTTCTTCCTGATAAAAAAAACATCTTTGGAAAAACAAGTTAAGTTAAAAGGAGAACAACCACGAATGCTATGTTAAATTCATTTACTAGATCATTTTGTCAAGCACTTCTATCGGCCTTTTAAGCAAGAAGTTGGAAAAGTTTTGTCCTTTGCATCCTTAGAAATACTATGATTAAGCTTTGCCTTCAGCATTCTGCAATCAATACAGAGCAAAATGCTTATCATAGAACAAAATGAGCGTGCACCATCAGAGAAAAATGAATATAGAAGATTGTATAACTGACTGCAACTAGCTTGCTATTGATTCGTACAATTCAAGCTAATCATAAACACGACCTAATAGCAAAATATGTGTTTGGATTTGAATTTGAACGTAATAGCAGAAAAAGGGAAAATGACTCGAAATTCAGAAGAGTCACATTTCAATTCTCAATTCAACCGTTAGACCTATCTATAGCATCGTGAAATAAGCCCAATGGCATATAAAAGATGACAAAATGATCTTACACAGCCAATTGCAAATTCAAATCGCCTTTGCGGTATTCAAAAGCATATGAAACTCGTTATATAAATTGTCTCACGATGTTACAGCACTTGTTATTGTGCGAGAAAATTCAGAAATTTTAACAAAAATTATAGCTTCAAATTCGAAATGCCGGATCTAAATCAACAATCGGAGACATAATTGAGAATGAAATAATAAACTCAAGATCACTATGGAGTTTGGAATTAAGCATTAATGATTATATATATATATATATTTACCTTATAGACAATGGTGAAAGCTGCTCCTGATATCTTCCTTGTCAATCTTTAAACAACGGGTTACAAGTCAAATTTTCTGTTTTCACTATTTTTATGTGTTTTAATTTACATTTTGGATGTTTAAAAAACTAATAATAAGTGAATTAGGAAAATTTTGTCTCGTTTCTTAATATAAGCAAGAGAAACAAAAAATATTTTTAACAGATAGGAGTCACCTTTTCCTGAAAATTTACAGACTAAGTTTTAATTATTTCACCAAAAAAAAAAAAAATCAATACGTTGGAATCGTCTTGAAATTTCTTTTAAATTAAATTTTAATTATTTCACCCAAAACAAAAGGTCAATAGATCGGAATTGCCTTGAGATTTCTTAAAATTAAGTTTTAGTCATTTCATCCCAAAAAAATCAATAGATCGATATCGCCTTGAAATTTCTTTAAAACTAAGTTTTAATTATTTTACTCAAAAAAAAAAGTCAATAGATCAGTATCGCCTTGAAATTTCTTTAAACTTAAGTTTTCATCATTTCACCCAGATAAAATTCAATATATCGGAATCACCTTGAAATTTCTTTAAAACCAAGTTTTAATTATTTCACTAAAAAAAAGGCAATAGATCGATATCGCCTTGAAATTTCTCTAAAACTAAGTTTAAATTATTTTACCCAAAATAAAGTCAATAGATCGGAATCACCTTGAAATTTCTTTAAAACTAAGTTTTAATTATTTCACCCAAATAAGAAGTGAATTATGTTACTTTTTTCTTTGCGCATTTTATTTTATGGTTAAAAACAAATAATTACAATGTTATTAAGGAAAGCATGGTGTTTTATGGAATATATATATATGTTGAATTTGAGTAAAGTAAAAGGGTAATCATACTTGATCTAATAGGAAAATTATGTTTGGGTAATCATAAGTGATTACCCGTATAAGAGCGCATTTTTTAGTCTACATTGGTGAATCATATTAAGTAGTAAGAAAAAAGGGGCTCTTTCCACTTGACATAAGGCTTTCACTTGAATTTCTTAAACGAAAATTCAATTACCCAATTAGTTCAATTGTCAATTATTTTTACTTTCTATTGATAGATTGGAGTCTGAACGTGAGAGTAAAAAAGTGACTATTATTATAATTTTTTATACAAGTGATTGAGTTAAAAAAGATCGAACTTAAATTTGTAGTAGACGTTGAATCGTTCTCGATTAATTATTATTGTTAGCTGCGTTCCATCAAAATACTCATTTTCTTGCCTAGGAATATGCATACGTGAGAAAGTAGAAGAATTTGGGATTGTTTAGGAACTTCCATTTGGAGGGCTTAGACTTAGAGTGACCTCTCGTTGACATCTTGCTTTTGTTGAAGCAATCAGCATGCTACTCCACATTGCGGCTGCTTAGAAATGGATCAAATAAACGCAACCAGCACAACACACACAAACGGGCATTTTGACAAGCGTATGTATAGTAAATGGTAAACTAGCTTTGTTTATATGCTTGAGCCTCTATTTTAAATTAAGGATTAAGTTATATTCAATGATACTAGTATAAAATTTTATGCATTGTCAATATACTTTGATGGTTATTTTTCAGGTTATCAAATTATGATGTAGTGTATGAATCCACCAAGCACAGTACAATATCAGGTTCTTTACTGTTCTCTTAAATAAAAGCAGAATGTATATAACACAAGATATTTACATGGAAAACTCCTTACTCAAGGGATTAAAAATCACTATCCACTACAGTAGGATTTCATCAACATCCACTATAACTGAGCAACGTTTAGATTACAACCTATTACAACCTAAGAATTAAACTCTTAATCCCTCACCCCTTACAATAACTCTATTGCAAACACACACCTTGACTAACTCTAGCCAAGAGAACCCGCTAACCACTCTTACTCACAATAACTCTATTGCGAGAACTTTACAATAACTCTATTGTACAAGCACACTCCTTGACTAACTCTAGCCAAGAGTAAAAGAAACTCAAGGTTTTAAAACCAAATAACCTACAACATGCTTCTTAAGAGAAGAGTAGGTTTACAAGTTTAAGAACTACAAAACAAGAACTCAATAAACCTAGGACTTAGACATTTTCACTTGTTAGAGAACTGGTCCACAATTTGTTGTCGTCTTGTTCTGATCTGAAGCTCTTTGGACCTTGACTGCTTGTTGCCAAAAGCAAGAGCAATTTTTTGTTTGTGCAAGGTTAGGTTTTCACTCCTCAATATGATGTGTATATATGAGGGATGTGAGGAAGTGACAAACCTTAAACCTTGGACCAATGGCGTGCCGGCAACAACTCTGCATCAATGTTGCGAAAATGCTACTGTGTCAGCAGCTTTATAGCTATAGAGTTGACTTGCATCAGACGGATTTGGTCCATCTGTCTAGTGGAACTGATTCTCTTTTTACATGTTTTTCAAATAATCAAAACAATGCAAAGCATTCATAAGCACAGATTATCAATTTCCCTTTTTTGATGATGACAAACTCTAAATTCAAGTTCCCTCTGCTACTCAGATTCCACTCACCCCACAATAACAAAACTTCCCCCTTTTGGCATCATAAAAAAAAGTAAAGCAGTAATATGAGGAAGATGCAAAAAGACAATGTTAACTCATGGTCATAGAGGCACTATCAACATGAGCAGAAATGAAATAAGCAGGGATAAACACAGTTGCACAATATAACGAATAGCACCCAAGTTAATACACAAGAAAAATATAGTATAAACATAAGTACCAGTAAATGTAATAAGTAAGCAGTGTCATTGTCAAATTACAACCTGATAAACATACTGGATAGGTAATGAGAAGGGCTGGGAGAAAGGAATAAAGAAATTGAAGAAGGAAACATGAATAAAGACTACTCATAGTCTGGCTAGGAGAGCAGTAGTCAGGTTCTTCACTCGTGACCTTAGATCAGCGACTTCAGCCTAAAGCTAAGCATTTTCATTTCTCAGTGCCTCTAAAGCACCCGGTACATCCTGTTGTTGTAACTTCTGCTAAATTTCTGCTTCCAAAACAGTAATCTCAGAGTCCTTTTGAGCAAGAAACATGGTCAACTTGGTGACTTCTGCAGTTGCTCGTTCCTAGGCCTCGATTAGAGTGGATATCATGGAAGTACTCCAAACTCCACCCTTTTTAGACATACATTCACACTCTTCAAGAGTGGTTATGGTAAATTTCTGCTTCTCATTGCCCATTTTTCCTTGGGAGTCTTTATCCCAAAGTGCTGAAGAACATTGGTGAGGAGAAAACCATAGCCCAATCTATGTTTCACATCTTTTGAAGACTCTATTTTCACAATGTGTTACATCATCAGAGCAGGCAGGTTGACCGGAGTAAAGGAAGCCAAATTTTTCATCAAAAATAGATCAGGAATAGTAGTCATTGACCTTCTCTCAGAGCGGGGTGACAAGACTTTATGAACTAATTCAAACAGAAGCTGAAATTCTGGCTTTAACTGTTTTATAAAGACCCGCTCCCCCTTCAGGTTCCCTCCCTGTTTAGCAATCATTTTCAAGAAATCCTTGGAAGTCGATCTCTTGAATACAATGGACACCCCTTCAGTTGGGACTTCCAGAATCTTCCCAAGTATTGTTTCATGTAGAGTGAAGTCAGTGCTATTTACACCGGCAAGCAGTGTTACACCCCCATTAATGACCAACAATGAGCCATAGAACTCAGTGACTTCAACTTCAAACAACACTGCTACAGAGGGCTGAAACAAATGATTCCGTTTTTGAGCTTTCACCATTTCAATCACTTATTTCATGCCTGGCTGATTTGTGATTTCTGAGTCAAAACCCCATCCTTTTAAGACATTCTGAGATATGAGAATCTTTTTCATTTCAAACTCAGTTAACTCATTTTTTTTTTGTTTCTTTGACGAGGATTCAGGTTCCTCATCAGCCATAATCCTTTCTTTTCTTGGAGGAGCAAGGACTTACCTTCTTGTCCCTGGATCCTCCATCCCCAGCACCAGGTTCCCTAAGTTCAACATATTTTTCCTTTCTCAGGAGTGCTTTCCTAGAACTCTTTTTTACTAGTGGAGTTTCTTCACTTTGATTTCATGCTCACCGCTATCAAGCTCCACTACTTTAGTGGGTGAGACCTCTTCATCATCAACCTGTCTAGTCAATAACCTCTTTCTCTTTACAGTCTTTTCCTTATTTTCTTTTAAGGCATAGTTCATTTGGGCCTTAAGTTTGCCTTTAGTGAGTGGCCCCCTTGTGGAAATTATCTCCTTATCCCTTAGAGATGACCTAGCTCTTCTTAGAAATACCAAATTCAGGGCTACTTGGTCATCGTCTACATCGGCAGGTGAAGTGACACATGTCAGTGATTCATTCGCAGAGATAGACACTGTAACTGGAGGAGAACCATGTGTCTTATCCTATATTCCCCTTGAATGTGAGCACCAGATCCCCTACATGTTATTTTCTATTTCAATAGAGAAACTGCATTAAGAAAACTTCCCACAACCTCATCCCTACATCCTAGAATGTTAGACCTTCATTTATTTCATTCAGGAAGGTTTTTGTAAAGTATTCCTAGGACAGAGGGCGTAGAGGATCCTTTTTCGAATTCAATAATCTTAGGATTTACCAAAAGAGTAGATTTACCTGGTCCAATAGCCTTTTCTTCATCCTTTTCCATTTGTGTTTCTAGAACCAGTTCCCCTGAATCCCTTGTCGTCTCAGAGGGCTGAACAACTGGAGCATCAGTATCTCCATATCCAACATTATTCATTCTTTCTGCAACCACGTTCTGACTAGTAACCTCAGATTTTTTGTCTTTTTTTTCAATTTCCTCAGTGTCACCGGATAAGGTGAACGTTGACATAGTGACGATGTTGTCTTTTGCAGAGGCGACTTCTTTAGGAGCGGAGGCTTCAGGTTCTGAGACAAACCTCTAAGGAGTTAGGCTTTTACATCTATGGGGAGTAGCAGATGTAGAAGGTAGAGAGGGAGAGGTAAGAGTAGGAGGATTAGAAGAGGGTATAGGTTTAGATGGTGAGGAAGTGAGATTTTGGTCAGAGGGTATTGCAGTAACTGGAAGAGAAGATGAGAGTACATTGGTAGGGTTGGATAGAGAGGTAGACTCGGGTTAAGATATAGATTCGAGTTGAGACATGGTAAATGAGAAGGAGAAAAATTATGAGATAGATGTTTGGAGATTTTGGATTGGTGATGGAGGAACTGGAAGTGCAATGGTTTCAAATAAGAGGAGTAAATTTGGTTAAGAAGAATTAAATGTTTTGGTAAAGTGAGAATATGTGACGCGTGAGAACAGAAGATTCGTCCATGAAGGTTTGGGCGGGAGAAGTTATAATAACATGGAACACTTAGCAAGTTAAAAAGTGCATGCACAAATGAAAATACTAACTTGAGTTTGAGGAACCAGGTTCCTCAAAAGTTTTAAGAGATATGAGGCAACATTTTTATATAGTGTAACGTTGATTATCCATGTAATGTCTTAAGATCGTCATGTGTGTATACCTGTAACAGTATGAAACTGAGTCAAACATTCTCATAAACACATTTCCAATCATATACTTGTCCTCTGATCATAGCCTATCATGGTGAATTTGAGAAGGGAGATGATTAGTTTATCTTGAGCAACCCCAGCTCAAGCTGATTCTTTTCAAAATTCTCTCTGGTCAATGCCTTTATGAAGATATCATCTACCTAGTTCTCAGTTTTATAGAACTTCATGCAAATCAACCCCTTTTCAACATTGTCTCTTAGGAAGTGGTGCTTGACATCAATGTGCATAGTCCTCTTATGTTGCACTGGATGTTTTGCCATGTTCAGTGCACTAGTATTATCGCACATCAAGGGCACACATTCAGTAACCACTCCAAAATCCTCAAGTTGTTGCTTGATCCAGAGCAGCTGAGCACAACAAGAGGCAGTTGCTACATACTAAGCCTCAACATTGGAGAGAGCTATAGAGTTTTGTTTCTTTATTCCCAAATTGATCAGACATAAACTAAGAAAGTGAGCCATACCAGAAATGTTTTTTCTATCCACCAAGTAGCCAGCATAGTCAGCATCAACATAGCCAACCAGATCAAAATTATCGCATGCATGATAGAAGAGGACCAAGTCTGGAGTTCCTTTAAGATATCTCAAAATTCTCTTAGCTACCTTGAGATGTGATTCCTTTGGACAAGATTGGAATCTAGCACACATTCCAATAATATACACAATGTTGGATCTGTTTGATGTAAGATAGAGCAAGGATCTAATGATACCCCTGTACATCATTTCATTTACATTAACACCAGGTTCATCTGCATCCAATCGAGTTGCAGTAGCAATAGTGTCGATGCTGTCTTTTGGAGATGCAACTTTTTTAGGAGTGAAGGCTTCAGGTTCTGAGACAAACTTCTGAAGAGTTGGGCTTTTGCATCTTTGGGGAGTAGCAGATGTAGAAGGTATAGAGGGAGAGGTAATAGTAGGAGGATTAGATTAGGGTATAAGTTCAGATGGTGAGAAAGTGAGATTTTGGTCAGAGGGTGTTGTAGTAACTGGAAGAGAATATGAGAGTACAAAGGTAGGGTCGGATAGAGAGGTAGACTCGGGTTAAGATGTAGATTTGAGTTGAGACATGGTAAAGGAGAAGATAAAAAATGGTGAGATAGATGTTTGGAGATTTTGGATTGGTAATGGAGGAACTGGAAGTGAGATGGTTTTAAATGAGAGGATTGAATTTGATTAAGAAGAATTAAATATTTTGGTAAAGTGAGAAAATGTGACGCGTAAGAACAGAAGATTTGTCCACAAAGGTTTGGGCAGGAGAAGTTATAATAACATGGCACACTTAGCAAGTTAAAAAGTGTAGGCACAAATGAAAATACTAACTTGAGTTTGAGGAACCAGGTTCCTCAAAAGTTTTAAGTGATATGGGGTAACATCTTTATATAGTGTAACGTTGTTTATCCCTGGAATGTCTTGATATTGCCATGTATGTATGTATGTAACAGTATGAAATTGAATCAGACATTCTCATAAACACATTTTCAATCATATACATGTCCTCTGATCATAGTCTATTATGGTAAATTTGAGAATGGAGATGATTAGTTCATCTTGAGCAACCCCAACTCAAGCCGATTCTTTTCAAAATGCTTTTTGCTCAATGCCTTTATGAAGATATCAACTACCTGATTCTCAACTTTACAGAACTTCATGCAAATCAGCCCTTTTTCAATATTGTCTCTTAGGAAGTAGTGCCTAACATCAATGTTTAGTCTTCTTATGTTGCACTGGATTTTTTATCCTGTTCAGTGCACTAGTATTGTCGCACATCAAGAGAACACATTCAATAATCACTTTAAAATAGGAGTGGCCAGTGGGCCGGGCTCGGGTCTGGCGGGCCGGGTCTGGCGGGGTCGGGGTCGGGGCGGGACTGGAGAAGGGGCGGGGTCGGGTCTGGTGGGGTCAGATGCAGCGGGACTGGAGCAAGTCCCGTCCCGATCCCGATCCCGTCGGTATCGGGTCGGGGCGGGCTCGGGGCGGGATACAGCGGGTTTTCCTTTTTTTTTTTTTTAAATAACATATGTATAAAAAAACTCAATAAACAAAACAAGATAGTGTAATAAAAACATCCCAAGTCTGTTTTTGTGCCTCTTATATTATTTAATAGACATATGATTTTTTTGTAATACAAATACAATTGTCTAAATTGCAACTTTGTGGTGTTGTCCAAAAGTTGCAAATTACATAATAAAATTACAATTAAAAAAATTACATTCTCAAAAAAACTTGTTCTAATTGCTTGATGATTTCATGTGGTTCTTCGGTTGGAATTGGTATTTGTTGGTCAAATTGATCCACGTCGCTTCCACTACCTTCGGTTAAGATTTCGTTGTAGTTTTCATCATCTTCTTCGTTGATCTCCGGTTGACCGCACCTTCTCCGCTCCGCTCGTATCCAATCTCTGAATAATACTGCAATTTCCAAGCTGTCTCCGGCTAATGAGTGTATGTGATCTCCTATTTGATATCTGCCTGCAGAAAAAAGCTTTCAGACGCAGTTGATGACGCTTGAATGTTCAAAACATCTCGAGTCATCAATGAAAGTGTCAGAAAGGTCTTCTCATTCCCCCTCCAGTATTTCAGCAAGTCTTCATGTCCATCTTCATTGATAACTTCTTGATACGGTACAGAACCCTGCAAAACAAAAATATTCAACTCGCTAATTTGGTTAGTAGTAGAGGTACGGCCGCACATTCTATTTCTGAGGCTTTCAATACTAGCGCGAACAAGCATGTCTTTGTGAGGTTGTGTTGAAGATGAAGAAGATGGTATGGAAGTTGGTAAGTTACTAGCATTTTCTTGTTGATAAAATCTATATATATTTTTGCATTGGTGTTCTACGCTAGACAACACTTCTTCTTTAGTTTGTTCAATAGGTGGTGGGTGATTTAGATTTTTGGGACTTGGAGGTGGTAGTACTTCTATACAATCGTAAATAGTTTCAATTAGTGATTTAGTACCGTGTATTTTAATTGGAGGATTTAATCTGAGAACCAATAATATAAATAGAGGGAATAGGAATAAAATATTTTTTTATTTTGAGAAACATTTTTTAATAGTGCCTTATAATTTGGTTTTCCATTTATTCCCTAAGTAACAAAAATATTAGAGTTATATAAAATAACATAGTTGAAATAGTAGGATAATATATACCGGAAAATTCTTTTGTTGCTTGAAAAAATTTCTCTAAAAATACAATAAGTTCGGAAATTTTTTCCCAATCACTATCTAAAATCATATCAGCTGGCTTTTTATTATGAGAGTTAAAAAATAAAGTTATAGGTAATTTATAGTCATAAGCAACAAGTAGTTGCTCGTATAAAGAATTCCACCTAGGGGATACTTCTTGTGGAATTTTTCTAAAGGTAGTCCACAATCATGACAAATTTTTATATTCTTTTCTACGTTGTACTTTATTACTTTTAAAAATAAAGTTTATAGCAACTTGTATTTTACTAAGAATGTCTTCAAAAGTGATAGACCATCCTTTACAATTAAGTTATATATATGGCACGCACATTTTATATGAAAATGGTCTGGAAAAGATGGAGTTAAACTATTTTTTAAAATTGTAATTGCGTAATTATTATTAGAAGCGTTATCTAATGTAATAGTCATAATTTTATCGGTAATTGTAATAATCGCACACTTGATAAATATTTTCTGCAATAAAAGTACCGGTGTGCCTATCATCTATATATCTATACGCTAAAATACATTTTTGCATAGACCATTTATAATCTATCCAATGACAAGTTACGATTAAATAATCATGGCCGTTAGTACTACGACCTATATCAGACGTGATAGATACTTTGCCATTAAAATGATATAATGAAAAACGTAAATATTGTTGATATTCATGCGCGAATTTAAATACATCTCTCTTAACAGTTGATCTAGAAAAACCGTTAAAAGCAGGATTATATATATCTCTAATGTAATGAATAAAACCGGGAGATGAAGGAAATGAAAAAGGCAAACCCTCCACAGCAACTAATTTTGATATTGCTTCCCTATCTCTATGTTTATTGTATTTAGAGCCTACAATTCCCCCCGTCATAGGGTTAATTTGACCCTGTACTTGATCCGGGACAATATCAGTATGTGAACCTTGTCCCGATGGAGCGGGCGTTTGCGCACCCGGTTTTGAAGCCTGGTATTGGGCATACCTAGTTGGATGAGCACTTACTACGTGTCTAATTAAACCCCCCGTCCCACCGTGACCTTTTTCAGTTTTAAATTTAAAACATTTTTACAAATTTTGCATATGGCTACTTGATTCTCTACGTCCCTATCAAAAAATGTCCATGCATCTGATTTTAATGGTCGTTTTGCTGGACCTCGTCTCATACTAGGGGGAATAGGAGGTATTTCAGTTGAAGGTGCACTAGTGGGTGTGTTGTCATCAACATTAGTGGGTATATCATCTAGATCATCGTCTAAATTAAAGTCTTCTTGAGTTCCAGAAAATAGCTCCTGGTCTAAATCTAATGGTATTGTAGGAAAATGTTGAGTATCAACAAAACCATCCTGTGTAGGAATAAGATGACTAGAAGAAGTACCCTTGCCCTGGTTGCCCCTACTAGAAAAAGCACTCTTACCCTTACCCTTACCCTTAAACATACCTTTTAATCCTTCCATTTTAATTATGATAATAAATAAATAAATAATTAAAGACAATAAAATTAAGTGATCTAAATAAAATAAACAGACAATAATAATTTAATGAAGGAACGAATGTACCAAGCAAGCGTAACGTCGACGTGTAATCGAGAGGTTGAAAATTGAAACTTTGCTCGATGGAAGATCCTCAAGCTAGTTGCCAACTTCACTACCAATTCTCAAATGAATAAATAAAATTGAATATTTAGCAAACAATGTAGACTTGTAGAGAGAGATATTGAGAAATTAGAGAGATTGTAGGAAGATTTGTGAGAAAGATGAAGAGAAAATGAGTTATTTATAGTTGGAAAATTGGGTTAAAGTATAAATATAATAACTTATGGGTTAAAATAAATATTAAGGGGTAGGGGGTTGGGGGAGGGGGGCCTAAAATGGCCGTTGGCCAACGGCCATAATCTAAAATGGTCGTTGGTGCAACGGCCATTTTTGCGAAGGGGGGAAAAGGGCGGGGTCGGGGTCGGGCTCGGGGCGGGGTCTGGGCGGGGTCGAGTCTCGCGGGCTTGGAGCGGGCTCGGGTCTCACGGGACGAGACATCGTCCCGTCCCGAGTTCGAGTCCTGCCCCCATTTTTTTTTTTATTATTTTTGGCGGGGTCGGGTCGGGGTCGGGCTGTCCCGGCCCACTGGCCATCCCTACTTTAAAATCCTCAGGTTGTTGCTTGATCCAAAGCAGGTGAGCACAACAAGAGGCAACTGCTACATATTAAGCCTCAACAGTGAAGAGAGCTACAGAGTTTTGTTTTATTGTTCCCCAAAAGACCAGACATGAACCAAGAAAGTAAGCCATACCAGAAATGGTCTTTCTATCCATCAAGTAGCCAGCATAGCCAACCATATTAAAATTATCGCATATAGAATAAAAGAGGACCAATCTGGAGTTCCTTTAAGATATCTCAAAATTTTCTTAGCCGCCTTGAGATGTGATTCCTTTGGACAAGATTGAAATCTAGCACACATTACAACACTATACACAATGTCAGGTCTGCTTGATGTAAGATAGAGCAAGGGTCCAATGATACCCCTAATACATCATTTCGTTTACACGAGCACCAGGTTCATCTGCATCCAATCGAGTTGCAGTATATATGACCTTAGCATTTTCCATTTCAAACCTCTTTAGTAGCTCCTTTATATATTTTTGTTGACTGATCATTGTCCCTTTTGGGGATTGTTTCACTTGTAACTCAAAAAAGAAGTTCAGTTTTCTCACCATGCTTATTTCAAACTCACTTCCAAAGAGCTTTGCAAACTCCTCAATAAGGCATCATTTGTGGCACCAAAAATGATGTCGTCAACGTATACTTGGACAATCAGTAGATTCCTTCCTCTTTTCTTCAAAAAGAGTGTTGTCAATTTTCCCTCTTTTAAAATCATTTTCAAGGAGAAATTTTGACAGTCTTTCATGCCAAGCTCTGGGAGCTTGCTTCACCTCATACAATACTTTGTCAAGCTTGTAGACATGCTTAGGGTGTTTATGATCTTCAAAACTCGGGGGTTGCTTGAAAAAAACTCTTCCTTCAAGTAATCATTTAAAAGACACTTTTTACATCCATCTGAAATAATTTGAATTACAGATGAGATGTAAATACAATGAGTATTCTGATTGCCTTCATTCTGTCAACTGAAGCAAAAGTCTTATCGTAATTAATTCATTCTTCTTGATTGTATCTCTAAACCACCAGCCTTGCTTTGTTTCTGGTAGTGTTAACAAATTCATCAAGCTTGTTGCGAAATACCCACCTGGTACCTTTGATGGTTCTGTTGGAGGGCCTAGGTACGAGGTTTCATACTTTATTCATTTCAAACTAATGAAGTTCTTCTTGCATGGATGTAATCCAATTAGCATCATTCAGGGCTTCTTTGGTATTTTTAGGCTCAATTTGAGATAGGAATGCAGAGCATGCAAACATGTTTCTCACCTTAGACCTAGTTTGAATGCCAGACTCCAGAGGAGTAATCACATTTTGCGAAGGGTGAGATCCATTGTGTTTCCAGTTTAACACTCGTACTTCAGCTTGATCACTCCCTTGAGGAGTCGATGAACCGAGTTCCTCATGTTGTGCTCTTACATTCTCCTCAGTATTTGCCAAATTTTCATTATTGATTCTGGCTCGATCCAAGGGTACCTAATACAACGTTAGTGACTTGACGTTCAGCTTCATGTGAGATGATGGAGGCACTAGGTTCTTGTACATCATTGTCTTCCTTTACTTTACCCATCAGATATGTCTTACCGTTGGAGATTTCAATGGCCTCGTCAGGAACCTTAGAGAACTCTCCATCTTCAGCTTCATCATCTTGTTTTCTCTTTTCACCAAGCACATTCGACTCATCAAAAATCACATGCACAGTTTTCTCAACACACTGTGTTCTTTTTTTTAACACCTTGTATGCCTTGTTGTGACATGAGTATCCAAGAAATATGCCCTTATCACTTGTAGAATCAAATTTTCCCAGAGCCTTCCTACCATTGTTAATAATAAAGCATTTACATCCGAAGGCGCATAGATAAATCAGTTTGGGCTTTCTTCCATTCAATAGTTTATAGGGGGTTTTCTCAAGCAAGGACCTTATCATGCACTGATTTATCACATGACATGCAATGTTGACATATTCAATCCAAAAACTCTTAGATACACCACTGGCTATAAGCATGATTCTAGCCATATCTTCAAGACTTCTATTTTTCCTTTCCACCACACCATTTTGTTGAGGTGTTCTTGGTGTAGAGAAGTTATGGCTTATGTCATTTTCAGCGAAAAATTCATCGAACTTTGCATTATCAAATTCTGTTCCATGATCAGACCGGATGCTCGCAATTTGATTCCCTATCTTGACTTGAATTTGTTTCAAAAATTCCACAAATACATGAAATATTTCATCTTTGGATTATAGAAACAGAGTCTATGTGAACCTGGAATAGTCATCAATAATGATAAAAATGTACTTCTTTCCTCCTCTACTTGGGATCATCATTGATCCACATAGATCCATATGAAGAAGATCAAGTGGCTTAGAGGTTCTTACATCTTTCTTTGATTTAAAGAAGGATCTTACATGCTTCCCTTTTACACATGCATCACACACTTTGTGATCTGAGAACTTGATTTTTGGTAATCCACGAACCAGATCTTTTGCCACCAATTTGTCTAGAAGAGAAAAGTTACGTGTACAAGCGGTCTATGTCATAGTTCAATATCATCCTCTAGGGCACTGAGACAGGTTAGATCATTTTAATTTAAAGATTCAAAATTAGCGACATAAATGTTTTTGAATCTTTTTGCTACTAGGACAACTTCCCCAGATTTTATGTTTGTGACAATACATGCCGCCGAAGTGAAGTTAACTTTATTTCTGTAAAATACTGATTTGTTACAAAATAATAATAATAATAATAATAATAATAATAATAATAATAGAAACCATTTGCATGTTCATTCCCCCTTCCCCTTACAATATGCACGTACATTCCCCCCCGCCCCCCGCCCCCCTTCCCCTTTAATCTCCCTCAATCTCTTATCCTTCCACCTCCCACAAGTTACACACACACAACTCACTATATATTCTACATACCACAAAAAAAGTACTTAGCACAAAGAACAAAAAAATCAGAAAAAATACCAAGAGCAAAAATCAGAAAAAATACCAAGAGAGCAAGAAGGGAAATGATTAGTTGGAGTTTGAAAGTTCATTTGTAGTACGAAGTAACAAAAAGGTGAGTTCTCTCACTCATAACTCTTATTAAAATACTTTATTTTAAGTTACAATACATGTTAGAATATAATCCGGATGTTGGAAGAATGATCATGAAATTATTATTAATAGGTTATTTAATAACTAGTTTGGGTCATGAAATTACAATCTGTTTCGCTTAGTTATACTTGTTAGATTTGGATGAAATTTTACAGGGTTGTACATATATCCTTCACGATCATATTTATCCCAAACGGGGATAAAACCGACATACGGTTTGAGAGTTACCGATGTTTAAAGTTTTTGCCTTGGATAAAAAAAATCCGGAAGGCAGAACGTATGACGGAATAACTGAATGTTTTGGTGAGGAATCTAAAAAGTTGTGCTGAATAAAAGTTTTATATTTATCTAGTCTAGATAGTTTGAGACTTTACGGAGATAAATCAAACTTACGGATACAAAGTTATGACTGTTTTAAGATTGTGTTTTTTTACAAAAATTCTAGCAAGACAGTTTTCATAGGGTTGTTTCTTGTGTGAATTTGTGCTAGTTACACTAAATATTTTCAGAGGAAACTTGGGATAGTGATAGTTCCCCGTGTTACCTTCGGCTCAGCATAAGAAACACCTTATTTGAAGTTACGGTTCGAGAGTTATAACCTTTACAAGTGGGAATGGTGAAAAGTTAAAAGAAGGAAATATTATTTGAGCCTTTTGAACATATAATATATATATATATATATATATATATATATATATATATATATATATATATATATATATATATATATATATATTCAATTAATAAATGCATTGGATCGGGTTGCACCTCCTGCAACAAATATATAAATGTATTGGATCGGGTTGCACGTACCGCAACAAATATATAAATGCATTGGATCGGGTTGCACGTACCACAACAAATATATAAATGCAATGGATCGAGTTGCACGTACCGCAACAAATATATAAATGCATTGGATCAGGTTGCACGGACCGCAACAAATATATAAATACATTGGATCGGGTTGCACGTACCGCAATAAATATATAATATGTTATATGGGATAAAGTAGGGGTACTGGTTAAACTAAGTATTTCCCAGGACAAGTGGGGAGAAGATTTTGCACGTGAATATGTATTGGCTTATATAATGAAAGTGTTGTAATCGATTTTTCACAACATGCTTATTATGTTTATAATAAATTGTAATTAGAATATTGTGAGGTACTTGGGATTGTAAGGCGAGGTTCTCACTTAGCCCCGGATGGTAGTGCTGACTATTTTATTTAACATGTTTCAGAAAACGCGATATAGGAAAAGCTCCGCAACATGGCTAGCGATCGTCCCGCAACCTTATTGTCCCACCAATCCATTACTTCGGATTTAGTGAAAGTTATTGTAGATTAAGTACGTTTGAAGAATCAAGTTTTGTTATCTCGGGGAATGCCCCACATGAGACTGTTTTCTTTTAAGATTCGGATATTTTTATTTTGTATTTGAACTTCCATCGAGTCTAGAAAAAAAAATTAGATGCTCGAGTATGGGCTCGTGTTTTCATTAAAGAAGTACATGATTATATTATTTCTGCACCTAGATGTATGTATAATTTATGAAGAAAATAAATTAAATGGTTCACCTGGAAAGGGATAGTTGTCCAGGTGTCATCACGCCCGAAGAGAAGACTTGAGAAAAAGTCGGGGCTATACAAGTTGGTATCAGAGCTAAACCAGGTTAGGAGATTCTAGAAAAAAATTTCGAGTTCGGTATTTGAACGGTTACTTAATGCGACGGTGTGCGCGCCACCTTAGTAATAGATGAACGGGATAACATCTTAACCAGTTTCATTTTCTTCATAGTCTCCTCGTCTCTATCATGAGTCTTTTCAAAATCTTCGTTCTCGTACTACCTCCTTCAAACGGATTAGGGAAGGAGACTGTACAATGATAAACTAACTAACAAGTGTTTTTGTAGATGGTGGTTATAATACGAGTTCCAACCAAGAGGGAAGTGCTCATGGAAATGAAAAGGGCAATGCGAGCTCAGAAGGAATTCATGGATCGTAAGATGGACCCAAGATACGACTTTGGCACATATGTGGATGACACAATCGTACGATGTATGGATTTGCTTAGGGCTAGATGGAAGAGGCAATCATCTGACCCAACCTTTTTCAACTATCCGATTGGAGTCATACTACATATAATAGTCAACTCCACCCCAGAAGATTTCCACTCCTTGTTTAGAAATGCAAAGATGCTAATTGGAGATATTAAAGAAGGCTTCTTGCTCAAATTTCTACGTCAAGTGAAAGAAAGAATGGACGATAAGGAAAGGGAGGCAAGGAACACGGTTCACAAGGAGCTGAATGCCAATCTGCGGAGTAGGCGATTCATGCGGTTAAGCCCTTTAAAATATGTTGTAGTAAATGCAAGTTTGACTTGGAGATCTATAATGGGTGACGAAGAATTATCTGATAAGATTTAGTATAAGGTTATATCATTTTAGAATAAGATGGAATGAAGTACTATGAACGCAAGAAGGAAATAATATGTTGTTAATTTTGCATTTTTCTTGTGGTGTTAAAAAATTTGGGAGTTAATGTAGACATCCCCTCTTCTAAAATATGGGTGTGTTTGTCTTTACATAAAATGGTAGATTCACAAGTACCGGTGGTGCGAAGGTCGATCAGAACTACCCGGGGAAGAGTGAGGGGACAATGGCAACCCCCAAGAGCCCCGGTACAAGAATCGAGGGTTCAAGAGAAGGTTCACCACGAAGCTCCTATACCTCCAGTTGAGGAGCAGTGTCTGAAGATAGCGTGGAGAATGTAGAAGAAAATGAGAGTCAAACAGCCCAGGAAACGGTGGGACAAAAATTAGATAGACTCATAGAGTTGATGATAGTTGCAGTTCCACACATGGTTCAGCCTGCACCTAGTGTCTCGGTCATAGACCAGAACCCGACGGCCCAGGAACCAGTTGTGACTGCACCACTGGCCGAAAATATAAAATCTCAGGCAGTACCGAATAGGCTATGGCCGTATTTTATGAGAAGAATGGAACATATCTACTCAGGGAAGGACTCCAAGTCTGACCCGATAGTGTTCCTCGATGAGGTAGAAGACCTAATGTTTACCCTAGGATGTGTGGAGATGTATGACGTCAATTTGGTGAGTGCACGTTTAGTGGACGACGCAGGGGTGTGGTGGAGGCATTTTAGAAGAAATCGTCCCCATATGTCACCACTAATGACGTGAGGGGAGTTCAGAGCAGCATTCGTTAAAAAATATATGCCGAACACCCGAAATGATGCGCTCAGACGTGAGTTTGAACAGTTGAAATAAGAGGACCGCAATGTTAAAGAATACGATACCAATTTATGAGATTGTCGGCATACAACGCACACATTGTTCCTACGGAAAGGGAGAAGGTCAAAAGGTTTGTTGAGGGTTTAAACCCGAACTTGGCGGAGAAAGTAGTGGCATTAGCCAATGATCGAACATACCTTCAGATCGTCGACATGGTTATGAGGGTAGAAAATTTTGCTAAAGAAAAAAGAGAGTATTCACATAAGAGGATTCGATCGTCGGGATCCTTTAATCAGAATTAGAACCAGAGGCAAGAGGGAAGTAGGGGTTCTTCAAAGCTGAGCCAGCCAGTAGGCGAGTCTCATTTCAAGCCCCATGGACATAGATGGGTCAATCATCAAGGTGGCCAGGTCAAGGCCACCAATCCTAACACAGGAGGTGACAAACCGGTCTATAAGGTTTGTCAAAAGAAACATGTTGGAGAATGTTGGTTCTCATTGAAAGGATGTTACAACTGTGGAGAACCAAACCACTATGCCAGGGATTGCAAGAGGAGAACTCAAACTCAGTTTTCTCATGGGAGATCAGAAGCAACCACAACTTCCCACAAGGGAAATCAGGTCAACCAGTCTCGATAGAGTCAGGAAAGTCAACAGTCCAATAATCCTAACCAGCTCTACGCTTTGCCCTAGAGGAATGAGGCGGAGGCATCTAATGCGGTGGTCACGGGTATTTTTTTGGTCTCAAGTATTCCTGCACTTGTATTATATGATCCTGGCTCTACATTTTCGTATGTGTCGATGGATTTTGCTAAGAATCTACATGTAGAACCTTCCTATTTAAGTGAACCCTTTGAGGTCATGACACCAGTGGGGGCCTCAATTTCGGCCTCTCGGGTGATTAAAAATTTCCCATTAGAAGTAAATGGCAGAGGAACAATAGCAGACTTAGTATTACTTGATATGGTATACTTTGACATTCTTTTGGGTATGGAATGGATGTCAGCATGTTATGCCACGTTGGATTGCCGGCAAAAGGTTGTAAAATTATCTTTTCCCGGGGAACTAGAAGTTTTTATAAGGGGTAGAATTAGGACACCCTCGAGTCAACTTATTTTTTATCTTAGGGCTCAAAATTTATTAAGAAGTCACGAAGTGGAATACTCTTACCTAGCCACTATAATGGATACCCAAAAAGAGTCCCCCGAAGTGCATGTTGTCCCTATTGTTCGAAATTTTCCAGAGGTTTTCCCTAAAAATAAATCCTGATGATATATCCAAAACATCTTTTAGAACCTGATATGGCCATTGTGAGTTCTTGGTAATGTCTTTCGGGTTAACCAATGCCCCATCGGCTTTTATGGACCTCATGAACAGAATCTTCAAACCATTCTTAGATTTGTTTGTGATTGTATTCATCGATGATATTCTAATTTACAACAAGAGTGTTGAAGAACATGAAGAGCATCTAAGGGTAGTGCTTCAAGTCTTAGAACAAGAGAAATTGTACGCTAAATTTTCGAAGTGTGAATTTTGGTTGGAAAAGGTAGCCTTCTTGGGCCATGTTATGTCAAGGGATGGAATTATGGTAAACCCCCAAAAGATAAAAGCAGTGAAGAACTGGCCAAGACCTACCACTCCGACAGAAGTTAGGAGTTTCTTGGGTTTGGCTGGGTATTATAGAAGATTTATCAAAAGTTTCTCTAGTCTTGCTGCTCCTTTGACCCGATTGACTCAAAAAGTGGTTAAGTAGTAGTGGTCAGAAGCATGTGAAACAAGTTTTCAGAAACTGAAGGAGTTGTTGACTACTGCACCAGTCCTAACCTTACCATCGGAACAAGAAGGGTTCACAGTCTATTGTGATGCCTCTAGGGTTGGGTTAGGCTGTGTCTTGATGCAGTATGGAAAAGTGATTGCGTATGCATCTCGGCAATTGAAGATACATGAGAAGAATTATCCAACTCATGACTTGGAATTGGCCGCGGTAGTGTTCGCCTTACGAATATGGACACACTATTTGTATGGGGTGCATGTAGATATATTTACAGATCACAAGAGTTTACAGTACATAACCACACAGAAGGATTTGAATCTGCGAAAAAGAAGATGGTTAGAGTTGCTTAAGGATTATGACCTTAGCATTCTTTACCAGCCTGGAAAAAGCTAACGTGGTGGCTGACGCACTCAGTAGGAGATCAATGGGCAGCTTGGCCCACTTGGCAATACAAAAGAAGGGTATTGTCCGTGAGGTACAGAAATTGGGAAACCTCGGGGTTAGATTAACTGAGGTCGGTGAAGGCAGTGTGGCGGTGCATGATACCTCTCAGTCTGCCTTAGCTTCGGAAATAAAAGAAAGTCAGTTTGAGGATACGGAGTTTGTTAAGTTTCGGGAGAGGATTCAACAGGGAAAACCTTCACAGTTTACATTAGGAGAAAATGACGGTACCCTTCGGTATAAGGGTAGGTTATGTGTCCTTAAGGTAAGGGATCTAAAAAGAAAGATCTTAGATGAGGGTCACAACACAAGGTATTCTATTCATCCAAGGTCAACAAAAATGTATTAGGACCTCAAGGCAAATTACTGGTGGGACGGAATGAAGAAAGATATTGCAGAGTTTGTCGGGAGGTGTCTTACGTGTCAACAGGTAAAAGCCGAACATCAAAAACCAGGCGGACTACTTCAGGACATTGGTATCCCCATGTGGAAATGGGAGGCCATTCATATGGATTTTGTGACTGGTCTACCAAAAATTCAAAAAGGTTATGATTCTATCTGGGTGATTATAGATCGGCTTACAAAGTCAGCCCATATACTACCGATCAAGACTACATATCCAGCGTCGCAGTACGCGCAGATTTATTCAAAGGAAATAGTGAGGTTACACGGGATTCCATTACAAATTATTTCGGATAGGGGTTCCCAGTTTACCTCACATTTTTTACAAAGTTTCGAGCAGGGCCTCGGGACAAAGGTCAAGTTGAGTCCGGCTTTCCATACGCAAACCGACGGACAAGACAAACGAACAATTCAAACATTGGAGGACATGTTGTGGTCTTGTGTGTTGGACTTTCGAGGCAACTAGTCGGATCATATATGTCTAATTGAGTTCGCCTATAATAACAGTTTCCATTCTAGCATACATATGGCTCTGTTCGAAGACTTGTATGGGCGAAGATGTAGATCTTCACTGGGATGGTTCGAAGTGGGTGAGACACAACTGTTCGGACCCGAATCCATTCAAGAAACGAACGACGAAGTGCAGATAATTCGGGAGCTAATCAAAACAGTTCATACCCGTCATAAATCTTATGCGGACCATCGCAAAAGAGATCTCGAATTTCAAGAAGGGGGAGAAAGTGTTTTTAAAAGTCTCTCCAATGAAGGGAGTGATGCGATTTGGCAAGAAAGGGAAGTTGAGCCCAAGGTTTATTGGACCATATGAGATCTTACGAAGAGTGGGGAATGTGGCTTATGAACTATCCCTTCCACAAGAATTAGAAGCGGTGCATCAGGTGTTCCATGTGTCAATGTTACAGAAATACTTACACGATTCAAGTCACGTCATCCGACCCCAGGAGATAGTCCTGAATGAAGAGCTTCAATACAAGGAGATTCCGATAGAAATATTGGATAGGCAAGCTAAGCGCCTCAGGAATAAAGATATTGCTTCTGTGAAGGTCTTGTGGAGAAATCACTCCACAAAAGAAGCCACATGGGAAGCCGAAGATGCGATGAAAGTCAAATATCTATTCCTATTTGAGTAAGGTAATAAAATGTAATAAGTTGTGTTTCATGTGTGTGATGTTTGTGTGTCTATATGCTTGTGTTACGATCTTATTCACATTCGAGGATGAATGTTGTTTAAGGAGGGGAGAATGTAAAATTCTGATTTGTTACAAAGTAATAATAATAATAATAATAATAATAATAATAAAAATAATAATAATAATAATAGAAACATCTGCATGTACATCCCCCCCCCCCCGCCTTCTCCTTTAATCTCCTTCAATCTCTTCTCATTCCACCTCCCACAAGTTACACACACAGACAACTCATTATATACTATACATAGCATAAAAGAAAGCACTTAGCACAAAGAATAAAAAAATCAGAAAAAATACCAAGAGCAAAAATAAGAAAAAATACCAAGAGAGCAAGAAGGTAAAAGATTAGTTGGAGTTTGAAAGTTCATTTGCAGTACGAAGCAACAAAAAGGTGAGTTCTCTCACTCATAAATCTTAGTAAAATCCTTTATTTTAAGTTACAATACATGTTAGAATATAATCCGAATATTGGAAGAACGATCATGAAATTATTATTAATAGGTTATTTAATAACTAGTTTGGGTCATGAAATTACAATTTGTTTCGCTGAGTTATACTTGTTAGATTTGGATGAATTTTACAAGGTTGTACATCTCTCCTTCACAATAAGATTGAGCTCAAGCGGGGCTAAAACCGACATACGGTTTGAGAGTTATCGCGGTTTAAAGTTTCTGCCTCGGATCGAATAAAATTCGGAAGGCAGAACGTATGATGGAATAACTAAATGTTTCGGTGAGGAATCTGAAACGTTGTGCTGAATGAAAATTTTATATTTTTGGCGAGACAATTTTCATAGGGTTGTTTCTTGCGTGAATTTGTGCTAATTACACTAAGTATTTTCAGAGGAAACTTGGGATAGTGATAGGTCCCCGTGTTACCTTTGGCTCGGCGTAAGAAACACCTTATTTGAAGTTACGATTCGAGAGTTATAACCCTTACAAGTGGGAAGGGCGAAAAATTGAAAGAAGGAAATATTATTTGAGCCTTTTGAACATATAACATATATATATATATATACAATTATATAAATACATTGGATCGGGTTTCACGTACCGTAATAAACATATAAATGCATTGGATCGGGTTGTACGTACCGCAACAAATATATAAATGCATTGTATCGGGTTGCACGTCCCGTAACAAATATATAAATGCATTGGATCGGGTTGCACGTACCCCAATAAATATATAAATGCTTTGGATCGGGTTGCACGTACCACAACAAATATATAATATGTTATATAGGATAAAGCAGGGGTACTGGTTAAACTAAGTATTTCCTAGGACGAGTGGGGAGAAGATTTTGCACGTGAATATGTATTGGCTTATATAATGAAAGTGTTGTAATCGATTTTTCACAACATGCTTATTATGTTTATAATATGTTTGTAATTAGAATATTGTGAGGTTACTTGGGATTGTAAGGCGAGGCTCTCACTCAACCCCGGATGGTAGGGCTGACTCTTTTATTCAACATGTTTCAGGAAAGCGTGATAGGGGAAAAGCTCTGCAACAGGGCTAGCGATCGTCCCGCATCTTTATTGTCCCACCAATCCATTACTTCGGATTTGGTGAAAGTTATTCTAGATTAAGTACGTTTGAAGAATCAAGTTTCGTTATCTCGGGGAATGCCCCACATGAGACTGTTTTCTTTTAAGATTCGGATATTTTTATTTTGTATTTGAACTTCCATCGAGTCTAGAAAAAAAAATTGGATGCTCGAGTATGGGCTCGTGTTTTTATTAAATAAGTACATGATTATATTATTTTCGCACCTAGATGTATGTATAATTTATGAAGAAAAGAAATTAAATGGTTCGTCTGGAAAGGGATAGTTGTCTAGGTGCCATCAGACCCTAAGAGAAGACTTGAGAAAAAGTCGGGGCGTGACAATTTCCTTTATCACAAATTTGTGAAACGCTTAGCAAGCTATACTTCAATCCATCAACATAGTACATATTTTCAATTGCATGATAGAGAGTCTTCCCAATGTTGCCCACACCAAGAATGTATCCCTTTTACCATTTTCAAAAGACACACTCCCTCCTTGAAAAACCTTGAGTGAGAGGAAATCCTCCATTCTTCCAGCCATATACTTCGAGCAGCCACTGTCTATATACCATTTCTGGGTGATTCCTTTCACTCCAACCTCTTCGTCATCCTCAGTATCTGATCTAGCCATAAGTGCAATTATTGACTTGGGTGTTAAAAATACATCATCAATGGCCATCATAGATGTCTCTTCTTGATCACATTTATCTTTAGATTTGTTGGATGAGTCTCCTCAAGCAACCAAAGCTTGGTTCACCACGTTGTCATCTGCATCTCTTCTTTTAAATTTTTCAGGAACCGAATTTCTCCTTGCACATTTCTCAGAGTTGTTCTTGTAATGGTCCTGCTTATGAAGAGGACATTCCTTAATAAAATGTCCAGGATTTCCACACTTATGATAGCAATCATTCCCTCTGAGGTTTTTGCTCGTGCTTTCTTTTCTTGGGAATTCACTATTTTTTTCTGACCATCTTTTGAAATCTCTAGGTGAGGTAAGTCATGTCTGACTCATCACTGCTTGAGCCACTTTTTGTTGCCTTCAGGACCAAGCTCTTTTTTTTCCTGGGTTCTCTTCTCTCATCAACTTTTAGCCTTTTCAGTTCGTAGGTTTTGAGATTTCCAATGAGCTCATCAATAGATATTTTTTGCAGATCCTTCGCTTCATAGATGGCATTGGCTTTTCTTTCCCAGGAGGTAGGCAAAACACTGAGCAATTTCCGAACTAACTTGTTGGTTTTGATGACCTCACCAAGAGAATGAAGTTCATTTATTAAATAGGTGAATTTTTTATGCATATCCTGAATAGACTCACCATCATTCATCTTGAAGAGTTCATACTCAGTGGTGAGCATGTCTATTTTGAATTGTTTCATTTGACTAGTCCCCTCATGAGCAGTTTGGAGAGCTTTCCAGATCTCCTTTGCACTTTGACAAGCTGAGATACGATTGTACTCATCTGGACCAATACCACAAACAAGGATCTTCTTAGCCTTGAAGTTCTTTTCAACAGTCTTTATGTCCGCATCATTGTACTCCTTCCTTGATTTTGGAGTGGTGGTAAGATCAACTAGATTTGTGAGCATGGGGACATGAGGACCATCACAGATGATGTCCCACATCTTAGAATCCTCAGTCATAATGAAATGATGCATTCTAGTCTTCCACCATCCATAATATTTCCATTGAATCTTGGTGGTCTTATGGTAGATTGGCATTCCTCTAGATTTGGTAGAGCAACCATTAGAAAGATCTTTTCAGATGTTAACCTTTTAGAAAAAATCTGCTCTGATACCAATTGATGTAGTGTATGAGTCCACCAAACAGAGTAGAGTATCAGGTTCTCTATTGTTCTCTTAAGTAAAAGCAGAAAGTAAATAACATAATATTTACGTGGAAAACTCTTTGTTCAGGGGATTAAAAACCACGATCCACCATAGTAGAATTACTATAATTGAGCAACATTTAGATTATAACATATTGCAACCTAGGAATTAAACTCTTAATTTCTCACCCCTACAATAACTCTATTGCAAACACACACCTTGACTAACTCTAGCCAAGAGAACCCGCTAACCACTCTTACTCACAATAACTTTATTGCGAGAACTTTACAATAACTCTATTGTACAAGCACACTCCTTGACTAACTCTAGCCAAGAGTAAAAGCAACTCAAGGTTTTAAAACCAAATCACCTACAACATGCTTCTTAAGAGAAGAGTAGGTTTACAAATTTAAGAACTACAAAACAAGAACTCAATACACATAACTTGAACTCTTTAAAATAATGGTCTCTTCTGGCCATTTATAAATTTGAATGGATGAAAAGGCATTTTTAAATCTATTATGTGTTAGTTAAATCTCTTATATGTTAATTTTCAGATGTTTTATATGTAAAAAGACAGAAAACTAAAATATTAAGTTTGTAAGGCCCATAAAACCAATTAATCATTTTAAATGGTATAAAACACAGTTATAAGAAACAAGTGAACATATTGCAGTGACCAAGTCGGGCCACAGATATTTGTGCTACAAATGAAGTAGTCTTTTCTTGACCAAAAAAAAAAAACAAAGAAGAGGACGCAATCATATGGTGCAGTACCCTTTGGCTGGGTCAAACCATCTATTTGATAGCATTAAAATAAACCTAAGTAGTATTTAACTAATCCCTTCTATAATTCCTTTTATTTCTTACTTTCTATGCATCATAACAGAGGCCTCCACATGTTGGTATTATAGATCCAAAACAATAAAACAAATGCGTCTTAACAAACAGGGAACGCACCTTTCAACTCTAATAATTTGCCATTTGACAGGATACCTTCTCTCTACATATTCATATAATAAATATGCAATTGACATCCCAACTTAGTTGTGTATAAAACTAGTAACTAAACTCAAGCACACATCCAACACCTTCACAGTTCACAATTCTTGTGTATTACACGAATAAATACACACAACCCCTAGTATCCATCTTTTACAACTAAGACCATAGCTTCCTTCTCTCAGTGTCAGTGTCGACCCAGCAGAGTGCAATTATAACAATTTAAGCACATTTACACACAGAAACAATGGCTAGGAAGAGAAAAGCCGAAGGACAAGCGAAAACTCATGATGATCAACTACCCCGAAAGAGATTTGTTGGAGTTAGACAAAGGCCATCAGGCAGATGGGTTGCTGAAATAAAAGACACTATACAAAAAATAAGAGTGTGGCTTGGGACTTTTGACACTGCTGAAGAAGCAGCAAGGGCGTATGATGAAGCTGCTTGTATGCTTCGTGGAGCCAATACTCACACAAATTTCTGGCCTTGTTCTTCTTCTTCTTCCACTTCAGCTCTGCCTCCGAAAATCACTAATCTTCTTCTTAGTAGGCTTAAAGAACGAAATAATTCCTTAGCTACTGCTGCTGCTAATGATGATGATTCATCCAATTCTACCTTCCTGCCTGAAATTAATCATCAGCAGCAGAAACAGCAAGAAGAAGTTGGAGATAGAGTAGCTGATTTTTCAGATTCGACGTATACTGATTATCTCACTTATTTTGAAGATAACATAACTGATAATAACGTGATCGTTAATGTAAGTGAAACTACAAAAGAATTTAGTAGCATCACTCAAAATGGCTATAATCAGGAATTTAATATTCAGCCTGTGAATAATAACTATGAGAGGTTGAACGGAGAGATAATTGAGATAGGAGAGTTAATTAATACTACTGATGTGGAAGATATAGAGTCCAATATTGACTTCCAATTTCTAGATGAAATTGGATCGTGTTACTATTCGCCATTTGATTTAGCTGAAGAGCTATCAACGGAGACGATGATTTATGGTGAAGAAACATCAATGTTAAGTGAGGCAATGAAGAGGATGAGTTATGAGAGGAAGTTTTCGGCTTCACTTTATGCATTCAATGGGATCACAGAATGTTTAAAGATGAAAATGAAATCTGGGGGAGTTACGCGGTCTGAGCAATTATACAGGCTTCGACATGCGTGCAAAAGGAACCTCGACAAGGAGGGAAAAAATGAAGAATGCAATGTTGGAATGACTGAGAAGAAGGATGAAGAGAATTTATTGGAAGCAGTACCATTTTCGTCGATGGAGAGTTCTTATGACAGTGAAATGTCCCTCTGGAACTCTATTGATCTCCCACCCATATGCTGTGTTACTTGAAAATATTGGCTGAATGATTTGTGTTCCATGTACCTAGCATATGGAGTTGACAGATAATTAACCAGGAATATCAGTTTCAAGTTTCAACTGTAAAATTCCAACTTACAATTTGTGTTACTTCTTATGTTTTCCTAAAGGAAAAAGGATATGTTGGGCTTACTTTATAGTTGACTATTTTGTTAATTCATTGTCCAAATTTTGCGAAAGAATTAACTTGTGTTAATTCAGTGTCCAAATTTTACAAAGGAAATTTGCTCGGATATATTGCTATATCCCATTAAGAGAAGGGCACGGAGCAAATCGAAAAACTCAACTTTTCGTTGCAAAACCAATATTTCATACTGCTCCTCCTCTAGTATGTGATAATCTCAACTAAAGCACAAGCTTTGAAATATAAAGAAAGACGGAAGGAAAGCAAGAGAAAACTATCTGACTTCCCTGTCTTTCTTTAAGGTCCTCATCAAGAGTTTGGAGACCCCCGATGTTACAACAACATATCCAGTGAAGTAGGATTTGAATAGGGTAGAGTATACGTAGACCTTACCCCTACCTTGGAGGTTGTTTTCGGTAGACCTCGGCAATGTTCTCAAGAAAATTTGATCATAGAGACACTATTGGTATCTCCCTTTCCCTTTTTCCTCTCAAGGATATGCAACTGATCACAAACATTCCAAATTCGTAAAGCTATAATCCAACTATGTTCCTAGTGTCTATATTGGATAAGACGTTTCGTAAACAATATTAGACAAAGGAAGATATTTTACTGATACTTGTCGTATTATTTATACTAAATAATCTTTAGACCATTTCTCCATTTGTGTCTAATCATTGAGTAGAGACCATGCTGATTCTCTCTGCAGCATTCCAGCTTCACCGAATCCCCCAAAGGGGCCAACTTCAACTCATCGAATGGCACTAACTCGGTATTAGCTAATTCCCCAACATAAAATGAAAATATTCTCAGGAAGGCAACCCAAAAAAAAAAGATAATCAAGAAGTTAAAAAAAGGGAACAAGTAAATATAAGGGAAAACATCACTTATACCCCCATAAACCAAACTATTTACTCGCCCCTATCCCCATTACTTTTGTACCCCAGAAAAAATTAAAATTATTTACCCGAGATCCCCCTCCCTCTCAGTTATGATACCAACATGGTATATAAATATACTCAAATGGTATCATGAAAGACTGCTTCAGTCCTCTTAGTCCTCCATCATACCATTCTGATATATAAATATACTGAGATGATATATCATGATTGATCATGTTCGTTTATTCAAAACAATTTTCTCGAAAAAAAACTCTATAATACCATTGTCTTATATACATATACTGTGATGGTATCATAAAGGGTTGTTTCAGTGCTTCAATGAGACACTACTCAGGACCATGATACCATCAATAACAACATACACAGTGTAATCTCACAAGTGGAGTCTGGGAGGACCATGATACCATCATGGTATATAAATATATTGAGATGGTATCATGGAAGACTACTTCAGTCCATCATAATACCATTCTGGAATATAAATATACTGTGATGGTATCACAAAGGAAAGGGTTGGGTGAGGGGGTATGTAGGGTAAATAGTTTTGGGCGAGGGGGTATGGCGGGTAATTAGTTTAAAAGGGGCATGGGACGGATAATTAGTTTGTTTTGGGGGATATTTCAGTTAGTTTCCCTAAATATAATCCTAATACTACACGGGTCAAAGAGAGACTGATCATCTTGCAAAACGGAATCTTTTGTTTAATCTGTAAATAGAAACTGTAGGTAACTCAAAATCCAGACACTGACAACATTAAGAAGAAACATTAAAGAGCAGCTAGAATTCCTGGTGAATCAACCAACAAAACGTTGCTAGGCACCTCTGACCAAGCAGGGTGAAATTTGTTAACAGACAAATGCAGTAACTGAGCTGGTATACCAATTATATACAAGCACGAGCTTTTCTGAAAAAACGTCGATAGTCTTCCAACTTAGCTCCTTATTTCGGAGACTTCAGAGGACTCGAAGCTGAGCAAGAAAAGCAGCACAGAGATCCAAGAAGAGGAACTGTGGACCCTGAAGCCTCTGAAGATCAAGCAGGTACTTTTCCTCCCTAGTTTTGTAAAGCTGCACCAAAGGAAGTAAGGAACTCAAACATCAAATCACATTTCAGAACCATACAGCTGTAATCAAGAAAATAGACTCAGGAAAACAGCAAATCCAAACGATAGAGCAACTATATTGCTTTTTTTAATAATAAGGAATATGAATGGAGTAACTATATTGCTTTCTGAAAGACCGGCCAACTAGGAATATTTCCTTTTATTGTTGGTGGAATCCCGACCAATTTGCTTGCACCTCAAGTCAACTATTCCACCAGTTACCTGCCAACTCTCACCAACACAGACATCAGGTAACCCTGTCCACCAAGATTTTGGGTAGATCTGAAGAGAACACCGAACGTTTCTTCCTGTTAGTGTTACTTCCTCTTCAGATTACTCAAGGACCAGATCGTATGCATTCAAATGTTAACCAACCTAAAAAGTGATTCTTCTGAGTCACCTATGAGATACTATCTTAAGTAATTCTCCGAAGATTTGCATCTAAAACACATCAGCGAGCACCAAGAAAAAGCAAGCTAGAAATTTGGGTTACATACAGATCAATAGTCGCTGAAATCCCGCCCCTCAACAACAACAACAACAACAACATACCCAGTGAAATCCCACAATGTGGGGTCTGGGGAGGGTAGAGTGTACACAGACCTTACCTCTACCTTGATAGGTAAAGCGGCTGTTTTCGAGAGAGCCTCGATGTGATAAAATAGATGCAGACATGCACTCCTTAAAAGAACCATAATAAAATTTAAAATACAGGCATTCAACAAGTGAGACTTCCACCAATATGTGCAACATACTTCATTACTGCAAGTGCAAACTTCTCTCTCACCCAGATCTTTGTTCATGTTATTAACATTGGCCATTCTACTATAGCATTCTTATTTTCATGATACACAAATGTTTCTAAACACTATCTCAAGGCTAAAGCAGCATTCATGTACTCAAGTATAAAAAAGTTACATACAAACTAGATGTATGATCCATGAATTTTTTATTACCTGAACTTCAAACTTGACCACATTTGTTAATTTAGTGACCCCGTCATTCTCAATGATGGATGAATCATCTCCAAAGAACTGATTTCCATGCACGGAATTGATACCCATGCCTTCATGATGACCAGGTACGCTAGGAATCCATCGGCATTTCATATTATACTGACCAATCTTTTTCCAACATACATTCAGTTCTTGCAGAGCTTTCAGAACTTCAGTCATTATTTCACGTGGATGCGCTCGAGACTGTAGAAAAAAAACAAAAAAGCGTTTATAATCAATAGCATACTGTTGAACAGAATAAAGACGTCGATTGTATAGAAAGTTTCAACAGAGAACCCATTGAATTAGCAGAGGCTGTACGTGCATGAGCCCATATCTATCAATTGAATTGACACGATGTTTCAAAGCTAATCAGTTTGAATCCGAAATAGGATCAGGGAATTCTTCAAAGCTTATCAGTACTTCGATTAAATTTCTATCATAAAAATAAGAACGTGCATATAGCCCTTCCCTCCACTCACATGTAAACATATATAGCCTTTTGCATGTTTCTTTATTCAATAAGAATGAACGTCCAGCCCCCAGGGATTTGGTCTAGTGGGGTAAGAGAAGGTAGAGGAGCAGGCTCATTATCCACCAAGTTTTGAACCATGCGCCATTGGCCGTCAGGGGATTTCCCAGTTATAAGAATAGTATGAATGTCCAATGATTAGCTTATTTTAAAAAAAGAAAAGAGAGAAAAAAATTAGTTATTTGCATGAGAGGCAGAAACCAACCTGGAGGCCAAGAGCCCATTTCCTTTCAATGGGAAACTGTCTTGCACCAGCTTGCTGAAAATCCATTATTCCTGGGAAGCGTTGCCCAGCAGGGGAAGCAACGGTGTCATTTGAATTGATCCGGTTGTAACCATATTCCTGTAAGGGATGTTTATACATCTAATTAACCACAGATTTTATGGGGAGGAATCTGGAGTAGACAAAAAAATCAACCACAACTATGTACCCAAGTTAATGTTCATGAACTCATTAACTGTCATAAAGATGCCACATATTTGTGTAGAAGAAACTCATTAAATATTGGTGAACTAACGGGCTCCTTATTACAAAAGCAGATAAAAAAGATCTGCAACTTTATTCAATAAAAACAAGTAAAGACGCACCATGGACTCCTGAAATTCAGCTCCAAGATAGCCAGTGGAAACACGATGGCGATTGTCAAGTAGCAAATAGTACGCAACAGTGCCCTGAAATACAACCAAAAGAAATTAGAACAGGCAATCCAGGAAAAAGGAAAAACTAGATGGTTGATGACGATAAATTTACCTCATTTTGAACTCGATTACGAAGAGATTCAACAAGGTTGTTCCTGTCAAATCCCATCTTAACCACCTCTTGAAGGATCTCTTCATCGATCTGCAATTAAATATTTTCCAGGGAAATTTGACTAGATGAGAATTTTGCTGGTTTAGAAAATCATGTTTAGAGCTGTAAATTCATATAAAAAGTTTAAGCCATGAATTCACCGCAAAGATGCCCCGAGCCACCATACAAGTCAGATAGTGAGTGAATGTGATAAAAGAAGCATTTGGAAAAAATAAATAAATAAACCAAAGAAGAAGCCATGATGCACCAAAACATCACAAGCATATCAATGAATATAGCAATTTCCTAAATACAATTATTTTTGGATAGCAATGGTGTTCGGGCCAGCTTGCGTGCACCTCACTGAGTTCCTACTATCTCCCACTAGCACATACCTGGTAACTCTGCCTAATAAGCCTCAGACGGATGTAACGAAATAATAAGTGCTTTTTGGTCTTTATGCGATTTGGAGATCCTGATCTCCAAAGTTTGCACCTACTTTATTGACCATAGTCCACACCCTTGGGGAGCATTTCCCAAGTATAATCAGTTACAAATATCTGCCAATATTTGTCGGGTGTATTTTGCGGAGTGGACCTGGAGTAAAACTACAACAGTGTAATCCCATAAGTGGAGTCTGAGGAGGGTAGAGTGTACGCAGACCTTGCACCTACCTTGAGAGGTTGAGAGGTTGTTTCCGATAGACCCTCGGCTCAAGTAAAATCTTATCAAAGAGGTTCGAAAAAAGAAAACAATGGGAGAGCAGAAACCGTGACACAACACTAAAGAAAGCATGGAAAAGGAATAGTAACTATAACAAAATAATATGATAATGGAAGTACAAGAAATAATAAAAAGTACCAGAAATTGAATCACCCTTGAGTATAACTACAAACAACAAAACTAGAGTGGGCTTTGTCCCAAGCAAAAGGGTGAAGGAGGGTCAGAACTAAAAAGATTGGATGAGTGAACAAGGATACATGACCAACACATTCAATGACAATATCTAGTACAACAAGGCATGGTTGTGACAGCAAGACAAATGTGACCCTTTAAGATGTGAAATTGTGCATTTGTCAGAAGGGGAAACTGCTGATCACTTGTTTTTAATGTCTTTATTCTAAATCTATTTTTAAGATGTCCTTTTTACCAAAAGTAGATTAGTGTGGCTCTAATAACATGAACTTTCAAAGCAATTGTAAGCTTTCCCCATTTCAGGTTCTTACAACATTTCCTAAATTATACAAACTGCGACACAAGATTATATGAGCAATCCTGATTATTCTTTTCACTTTTTCACTCTTTTTCCTGGAGCAGGTGAAGGGGACAGAAGTGCAGATAGGATAAATAAATAGAACCTACCATTTAAGGCAACAAAAGATGCAAAAAAAATAGAAAATTGCCTAAATTGATTCTTTAGCTAACTGAGCATGTACTTTCGGATTTTCATCACATTACGGTCAAGTCAAGAAATAAGCTCTCTGTTGGATGAACAGAGTACTGCCATTTACATGGGATAGCAAATAATAAGTGAAAGCTGGGAAAATTGTTGAGTCTATTCCGCAACGTATATAACTTGTTGCATATGAAACATAATGGCGAAAAAGACAAATCACTAATAAGTCAGATGATCTAACCTTCTTTGCTTGTTGCATTGTATCTGGTGGAGATACGGCCAAATAACGTGGCAGATGAGCTTGGAACCAAGGGTGCAGGCGAATCTCAGGAATAGTCATTCGCTTCATTGGGTCGACTATAAGCATCCTTGGAATCAAATCCCTTGCACCAGCTGATAAATGGCTGGGCAGAGTGTATATTCCACCCTAAAGACATTGATATACAGTTAAACAATTGTCAGCAATCCGTTCTGACAGCAAAAACTTATCATGTAAATCATGTGTCATCCGTTTATCAAGGCGGAAGCTGCGAGTTCGAACCCCGTCAACCCCAGTGGATTCAATAAATATATCAACTCAGTACTCCATTTTTTTGAAAGGGATAGGGAGCGTAATTTCATTCCAACAGAGGATCTTTTTCTTTTTCCTTTTCCATTTGGCATTTCCTATCATGTCCACTTTCTCAAAACAAAAAAAAGGATGAGATTAGGTCCCAGCAGATATAAACAATCTTGTTTTTTTCTGAACTTGATACATTTTTTTTGAGTGGGACAACTGGAAACAAATAAGTGACCAACATAGGAAAATTGGATAAATCAGTAACATATTCAAGCCTCTTCAACGAAAAGTGTATCTACCAGAGGCGGATCCAGGATTTGGAAGTCCAGGTGCCATACTGCTTTTGAACAGTAACGTTTACAACTTTTTGTGTAAGTGGTGTCGATATTTAAATAGGAGAAGCAATAAATAAGATTTATCATCAAATTGTAAGCAAGGAGGGCCTTGGCTTGTTGGTTTGATTAAGTCTTAAGTTAGAAGAGTTCTAGGGTTCAATTCTACTGAACTACAAATTTTGTGAACAATAAAAGCTCGCTTAAATATTTGCCGAAAAATAATGTCCAAGTTGTGGTTCGAACCTCCGACCACTATAAGCAATATTATGCTTTTATCCAGCACGCCAGGAAGAACTGTAGATCAGGGTAATGTGTGTCCTAACAGAAGTAGGTAAAGTCCTAAATGCAGCATGCTAAAATAGTTTTAAGAATGTACCAGAACGAATTCGAAGTCATAAACCTAGACAGTAAAAGCAGACTCCTCACCATTGGCACCTTGGGCTCACTTGTAACTCCGGGTGGCATGGTTAATATTTATACGGTTTCTTATACATATTATACAGAGTTTCAACCGAGACGTCCAGGTGGCGTGACGCCCCCACCCTTCTACATGGATCCGCCCCTGGCAGCTACCCACACAATATCTGACTTATCATGTATGCATTATTCAAAGTAAGGATATGACGCCAAATTTTGTAGCCATTTACCCACCAAATAGAATTGAATGCCACTATGAAACAGAATCTGACAACAACCAGCTCGCAGATTTGGAAACACATAATTTCAAGCCAAGGGGCAGCTTAATTAATAATGGACAAAGTTGAATGAAGAATCAACATTAACATGCTGGATTTCAAGTAAATTGAAATATACCTTTATTTTCTTAAAAAGATTGGGTATGTTTTCATCGTCAAATGGAAGGGTGCCACAGAGAAGAGCATAAAGAATAACGCCACAGCTCCATACATCTACCTCAGGGCCAGCATACAGTTTACCTGATATAACCTACAGAGCGAGAGAGAGAACATAATGACCATACGAAGCACTTTCTTGAAGAAAGAAAAATACTGACAAGTGTCAAAATGCAGCATACACTCTTTAAGTATTGGGCTGAACCACAACATGTTTTTCAATCAGTAGGGAGAACCACAAAAAAGCAATTGCTGTTAACTCGAATCAGAAGCTTCAGTACCTCTGGGGCAGCATAGTTTGGGCTTCCACAACTTGTCTTCAGAAAATGGCCATCACGCATGATATTGCTCAAACCAAAATCTGCGATCTTCACATTCCATTTGGAATCCAAAAGGAGATTTTCAGGCTTAAGGTCTCTATGAACCACCATGTTTCTATGGCAGTACTCCACACCAGAAATTATCTGTTTTCTTAGAAGAATTAGAATACCGTCACTACTTAATAATAGTTAAACAGTATGACAAAACTCATGAAAGGAAGTGGCACATCCACCTGCTGAAAGAAATTACGAGCTTCATCCTCCTGCAATCTGCCCTTCTCGACAATGTAATCAAACAGCTCGCCAGATTTCACATACTCCATCACAACATATATATCTGATGGTGTCTCTATGACCTCATAAAGCCGTATAATATGAGGATGCATGAACAATCTCAATATTTTGATTTCTCTTCGGACTGCATTATATCAGCAATAGAAAACTCTTTACACAGTCCAGATATCTATAAACAGAAAAAAAAAATTGATGATTGCAGCCTAGAACCAAGAGGAAGCAATGGCCAATCATTGAGAACAAAATCATCCTCCATCATGGTATGAGAAAGAATAAGCACCTAGAGATTTGAGATCAAAATTTTGATATATGGAGTTTAATGCAACTTTTGTGTGAGAAAGAATAAAAGATCATCTTCATAACATGTTTTCCTTTCATTAAGTTTAAGCAGAAGAAAAGTTCAACCACTTTTAAATCAAGTGAAAGTGTAATCATCCATTTATACGGGTTCCAGAAAAGACAAAACAGAAAAGAAAAAGGAAAGAAAGCTAATAGAGGAGGAATGATGAAGGCAACAAACAGACCAAATCGTAGGCTATCACTCTTCATCTTCCAAGATTCATGTTGTCCCTCTTCCAACCTCGCCGCCTCTTGCTTTTTTTTTTACCTTAAAAGTTTAAGGTAAGAAGGGGAGACAGTGACTATATACATTGAATCTATGTTGCTCGGACTCGGGTGTGGGCGTTCAGTACTTCATCACATAAATTTTAGGATTCGGGGATATGGATCCAGTGCGGATACGGGTGCTGGGATATGGCCAAGTGCGGATAGGGTGCTGGTATACGGCCAATAAATGTATATTACAACATATAAAGTATATATTTCAATTAATTAAAGTTATTGAACTAAAACTAATAAAATTTAATTCCTTATAAACCCCTACTATTTTATTCATAAGATATCACACATTATAGCAAATCATTCTCATACTTCATATAACTACATACCTAATATATTTATATATACACACACACACTCTCTTCTTGGTCATAGATGTAGTCAAAGCACCCAAAGTAAGTTGACCGAACCCTGTGTGAATCCCACACCGACACCCATGTTGTGTCGACATGGGTGCGGCAGTGATTTGAAGAGTCCAAGCAACTTAGCTTTGGATAGTAAGCGAAAGAGTGACTGCATTTCCCAGATCCTTTACCTTTTTCTTCCATGTCCATGTTCCTGATTTTCCGACGATTAAGAATCTTGACAGCAACTTTGTGCCGTGTTAAGGTATGTTCAGCTATTTTAACTTTTCCAAACGATCCAATGCCAAGAGTTTTCCCGAGCTTATAGTTCCGTAAAAATGAGTCCACACTACTGGTGCCTTGAACTGTTGATCCATCCATTTTCCTACAAACACGAGAAATTTTGAGGTGAATTAGACATTCATTATACAGAAAGGGCACATAAAACTACCAAAAGGTACCTCCACCTGTAATAATCCCCCAAAAGAAAATTTTTAACTGCTACATCTTGGAAATAAATTCGCAATCATTTCCAAAATGGAATTTTCTTGTGAACCAAGATACTTGGCACAATGCACAATTGCCAAACTCATCTATCAAAGTTGCATATACTAGTAGCTGTAGGGAGCTTAATTGTCGAGTTGTCTCAAGCTGACAGGGCGACAGGAAGCAATCAAACATAACTTCCACTTGCACTCCTGTCCATCTCTGAACTCAAAAACTTCTTTACCGTTCGGCTGGTACTGCAGGGGTGTCAAAGATTGCATCTTTAAAACAACATTTATACCTTTTCTCTTACCGCTATAATTCTGTTATGGTCCATTGCAAGGTATAGGACTTGAGTCCCACATCGGTGCTGCAATGTGCTAATGTGGGGTTTAAATAGACTTGCGCTTTCCAACCTCAATAGTTAGCTTTTAGGTGTGGTTCTCCCTGGGTTGTATCAACAATATCATAGCCACCCACCACCCTGCGTGCCCACCGTGCCATGGATGGTGATGCCTCTATTGCAGTTTTCACCTGGGGCTAGCAATGTCTAGCGCACAGCCGTCGAGGACGACGATGCGGAGCGTGGTGGTTTGTTATGGTCCATTGCAAGGTATTGGACTTGAGTCCCACATCAGTGGTGCAATTTGCTGATGTGGGGTTTATATAGCGTTGGGCTCTCCCACCTCAATAGCTAGCTTTTGGGTTGTGGTTCTCCCTAGGTTGAATCAAACTCAAATAGGGAGAATTTTCAGAGGCCTAAAAGGTACTTAAATAATGTCTTCAAATAAAAATAATCTTCAATAATGACTTATCAGTAATTGGATTGATTTCCCACTATGCTACTTTCTTTTCGCGAAGCATTGAAAGATACAAAATCTACAACTCACCAACGGGTACTAATCAACACCCTCTTTCGCACACTAGTAAGAACAACACCAATATAAACTCTGAACCTAAGAAATCATGATCTCGGTACCTCCACCTTGTATTGTTAACCACTGGGCCAAAGCTTCATTGGGCCCTATGATAAAATTGGCACCTTTTTTCTCTCCAATTCGAGAAAAAAATGAAATTCAAAATTCTCAACAAAATAATACCCAGACCCTAAAGAAATGAAAAGGAGCTAATTTAATGGGAAAAAACGCAAACCCACAATCGCATAGCAAATTCTTTTCACCCATAACCCTAATTACCAAAAATTGTCGAATCCCATGACATCAAAATCAAATCTTGAAGTTACCCAATTATGTAACACCCAAGCGGGCATATTCTTGAAAACCCTAACAAGAACAGATCTGAAATAATGCAAGAAAAATACATTTTTAACAATAAAATGAAATCATACATGCATACCCACCTAGCAGAAGCTAAAACCCAAGAAGCAGATGGAAGAAATTCAACAACAAAAGTGGAGAAATTGGGGAAATTAAGCGATTATCTTCAACATTTAGGGATGGAAAATTGCATATGTAAGAGTGAAATAAAAATCAGTGGTCTCCTGGAATACAGGGGAAGAGGTTGAGGTTAGTCGTGGGGTGGGGTGGGGTAAAGGATGCCTGAAGAAGTGCAAGAATGAAGTTCACTGATTTTCGATTCCGTTAATTTCCCCCCTCGTATTCACAGAAAGTTTCTTGGCCTTATGATAATGTATATGCTAGAACTAATTAATGATAATAATATTAAATTAGATTCTTTGGTTTGCAACTTTTGGATTATGTTTTATAAAGATTCTATGTTATTATTAACTTTAATAAATTGTCATTAGTATGGTAGAAATTGTTGTCTTGACAGAATCAACCTTTGATCTTTTCCTTCCACAGAATCTCTGCTACAGCTAACCAATAGTGTGCTTTTTTGGGCCAAATTGGTCCATAATAAAAAATGTGATGTGATGTTTTATTTTTGAAAAATAGCATTAATAAGAATAACAACAACATGTCCACTGAAATCTCACGATGCGTAGAATGTAAACAGATATTAACTCTACCTTAGTAGATAGAACGGTTGTTTTTCGAGAGTCGGCTCAACATTAATAAGAACATTGACCCAAAATTCTCCTATTGATCTCATCAAGTCATTAGAGGGGCGGTGCAAGGAATTTGGTGGCATAAAATTAAAATATACTTAATGCTTTTAATTTTTTGTCATAAAATGTACTCCTTCTATTTCAATTTATATGACACACGTCTCTTTTTAGTCCGTCTAAAAAAATGATACAATTCCTTATTTGCAACAATTTAACTTTTAACTTTAATTTTTCCGCTTAATTAAATGATTTATAACCACACGAGTATTTTTCATTAGTTTTACACCACAAGATTCAAAAGTCTTCCATTATTTCTTAAACCATGTATCCAGTCAAACTACCTCATATAATTTGGGACGGAAGGAGTATATGAAAATGTGACATGAAGAAAACCACATGGCTTTAATATACCGGTGAGAGTGCAACACATAATGTGTGGGGTTAGGGGTGGGCAAAAAATTTGGAGAACCGAAAAAACAGAACCGAATCAGCTGTTCGGTTCGGTTTTTTAAAAAAAAGGAAACCTATTTTTTGAAAAACCGAATCAGAATTTAGTGATTCGGTTCAGTTTTTAAATTTTGGATACGAACCGAACCGAAAAACCGAATTAAATATGTAATTAATCTTATTTTTTATTTTAGGCTACTACTATCTCTTGAATCATAGCCATTGAAGTCAATCTATGAAGCTTTTATGGAAGTTGAATGCGGCATGAACTTGATTAACATATCACGAAAGCATTGACATAAAATGTAGGGAGAGAAAGTAGTTGTAAATTGATAAAACTTTAAATGGTCATAATTCTGCACTCGGATTCCGTTTTACCCGATTTTATTATTTTGCGTATTTTTTTGAGCCGTGGCCGGTTTTCCCCATCAATTTGTGTTTTCCCCCAAATCGATTTATAATTTTCCTTTTTCTTTAGTAAACATCTCACGATACACAATAGATTTCACCGTCGAAATTTCATGGTAGTGTAGGTGTGAATGTCAATTTCAGTTTTGGAAATTCAATTTTTTTAAAAAAAAAAAAGAAAAATTCCTTGCCCCGACCCGCCTCGGTCCACTAGAAAAAACCGATATAATCAGATACGTTCGGCGATATAAATCGAACATATCATTTTTTTTTAAAAGTTGGATTCGTTTTTTTTTTAAAAAAAAACTATTTTTTTCGATTTATATTTTTCGGATACAAAACTGACATGAACCGATATACGCCCACCCCTATGTGGGGTAGACGCGCGTCACGATATCAAACTCTCCTATACATACATTATATTTTTAAGTGGAAAATGATAGAACGGTGAACCTATTATCTACATAGTTGAGAACCTTGTGACACTTGTCTTATGAATTTCTTAGTTTCCTAGTTAAAATAGATGAGACACAAAAGAACTTTCTTCCTAATATGTGGATCGATCAAATATGACCCAAAAAAAAATTTAATTCAGAGAAACTGAGTTTTATGAGAAGTGAAATCGCCATAAACACAAAAGAAGATTGTACATAGAGGGAAAAATATAATTAATGAGAAGATAAATATATTATTTATTTAATTTAATGAGAGAAGATTTATCGTTATTCAGTATTCACTCACTCAACTGTACAACTTCTGTTAAAATTTTTTTGCAATAACTTCTATTAAAAATTTAAAATATCAAAATGTCAAATATTTTATTAATAACTACATGAATTATATGTTATGTACAATAATATAGTACTTCAGTTTTTTGGAACCTTAATATTTTGGGCTTGAGCAAAGTTACCGCAAAAGCTCCCTTGTCATTGTTGTCTTTTAAATGAATCCAGCATCTGAACATTCTAATTTTATCTATTTATAGGATTCACTTAGAGTAATCTTATCAACTTATTTATGTTAAATATTTCTTTCTCATTTTTCACGAACTTGCTAGTATGATAATCCGTCGCTAAATAGAATTAGCAACAGATCCCCCAGTTTCATGTCAATGCCTATTTTTTCCCTTTTAACATTTTCAATTTCCAATGTACATAGCAGGAGAAAATGGAAGGCTAAATTGAATAGTAACAAGTCATTAGAAATCGAATATCATGACATTGTGTTAGGAATTGTAACATCAACTTAAATTTACTAGAAGAAAGTCCCGGTCTGTAAATGTTACTACAAGTCAGAAACAGATTTTAAGCAGACCGGCCCATATTTCTGTTAACAGCTTTGTAGGTGGATCTCTAACAACGGATAAGAAAGCCCATTTTCCAGAATGATGGATCCCTAAAAACAAATCAAGGAAGCCCGTATAACAATTCACTCAATTCTTCCTCGAGTCATAGACCCGTCACTCGTAGTCAGCGGGATATTTTTACACCTAAAAGACATTTTAATTTACATTATGATGTCTCTAAATCCCCCTTGCCCCGTAATCATGTGTCCGCCTTAAATGACCCGAATTGGAAAATTGCTATGACTGATGAATATAATGCTCTTATTGATAATAAGACGTGGGAGTTGGTGCCCCGTCCATCTGGTATTAATGTTATCAGGTCTATGTGAATTTTTGCTCATAAGAAAAATTCAGATGGGTCATTTGCTCGACATAAGGCGCTGCTTGTGGGTGATGATAAGACTCAGCAGGTTGGGATAGATTGTGGGGAGACGTTTAGTCCGGTGGTCAAGCCGGCTACTATTCGCACTGTGCTTAGCTTGGCTCTTTCAAAGACATGGCCTATTCATTAGTTGGATGTCGTTCCAAATTCTCAGAACTTGGAGACTCTAGAGATGGAACTGAGGTGAAGTAAAAGTGCCAAGAAGGATAAATCCTTCGGTCCTGACTTTGTAGCTTATATGGTTGATGACGAACCAAGGACAATTGCTGAAGCATTGTCAACTCCAGAGGCACCGCTCTGGAAAGAAGCTATTGAGAGTGAAATAGACTTCATCCTGCATAACCATACTTGGGAGTTGGTTGATCTTCCTCCGGAAAATAAACCATTGGGTTGTAAATGGATACTCAAACGAAAGTATAAAGTAGATGGGTCTATAGACAAGTACAAATCCAGGTTGGTAGTCAAGGGCTATCGACAGAAAGAAGGCCTTGACTATTTTGACACGTACTCCCCGATGTCGAGAATGACGTCCATACGAGTATTCATTGCGATCGCAGCATTGCGTGACCTTGAGATACATCAAATGGATGTCAAGACAACATTCCTAAATGGTGATTTGGAAGAAGAAATTTATATGGAACAACCCAAGGGGTATGTGGTTCCAGGGCAAGAGAATAAAATCTGTCGACTTGTCAAATCTATGTACGGGCTGAAACAGGCCCCGAAGCAATGGCACGAAAAATTTGATAGTACTCTACTATCAAAGGGTTTCTCCATTAATGAGTGTGACAAATGTGTCTACACGAAAGGTAACTCTGACTCATTCGTCATGATATGAATGTACGTAGATGACATATTGATCACATGGAGCAGTCCTAGCTTGATCCTAGAGACTAAGAACATGTTGAAACAATGTTTCGACATGAAAGATATGTGTATCACAAATGTCATCTTAGGGATAAAGATCTCTAAGACATCTGACAGACTGGTCTTATCTCAGTCTCACTACATCGAGGATGTGTTGAGAAAGTTCGAGATATTTGACAGTTCGCCTATGAAGTCACCACTGGATAGAAATCAAAAGCTTGATAAAAATCGTGGTGCACCCGTATGCCATGAGCAATATGCACAGGTGATTAGGAGTTTGATGTACATAACAAACTGCACCCGACCTGATATTGCTTATGCAGTCAACAAGTTGGATAGGTTTACCCTTAATCCGAGTAATGGTCATTGAAAGATGTTGAATCGGATACTACGATACCTGAAATACACGTTAATTTACGGGTTGCATTATTCGAGATATCCAGATGTACTAGAAGAGTACAATGATGCAAACTTGATATATGATATAGAGAACACCAAGTCCACCAGTGGGTATATATTTACAATTGGTGGTGGGGATGTGTCTTGGAAATCCTCTAAGCAAACTTGCATCGCCCGATCCATGATGGAATCGGAGTTTATCGCTTTAGACAAAGCAGGAGAAGAAGTTGAGTGACTTCACAACTTCTTAGAGGATGTCCCTTGTTGGGACAAACCCGTACCTTCTGTAATGATCCACTGCGACAGTCAGTCGGCTCTATAAATGGCACGGAGTTCTATGTACAATGGCAAGTCTCGTCATATTCGACGGAGACATAAGACCGTTAGGCAGTTGATCACCACGAGTATAATATCCATTGATTACATAAAATCAAAGGATTACATAGTGGACCCACTGACAAAGGGCTTACCCAAAGATAAGATGTTCTGCCTGTCTAGGGGAATGGGCTTAAAACCCAAACTATAAGAACTAATACGATGGTAACCCAACCTTACTGACTGGAGATTCCAGGAATTAGGTTCAATGGGAAAACTAAGTTGTAAAGGTTCAGTTGAGCGCTTCGGTGGAAGCATGAGCACTTCTAATAGTGATTTCTGTAAAGAAACATCAATCCAAAGTCGTTCCCGCGATAAACATTAAGTGCTATCTGCAGTGTGGGTAAATGTTAAGTTTCTGAAACCTTTAATGATGCTCAACGATTGATGTTAGGTTTGGGGAAACTTTTAATGGTTCCTAACACTTGTAAAGTGGGGTACAACAGAATACCTTGTAGGAGACCACTTATTTAAGTGCAAGGACATGCCGCCTTAAATGAACGCACTTAAGAATCCAAGAAGTGTCCACGGCCACAACGGATAAAATATTACGAAGAACAGAGTAAGTGAAGTTGTTGTGTTGGTACCGTTGACTTGGCTTACACTAAACACTGACGGTTCAAGACATCACGTTCACCGTGCAGTAAATAAGTTCGATGGTGTTCAACTATGGAAGGTTCAAAGCGGAAGCTACCTATCTAGATGCAACATTTGTCCGCTGAAAGATTGCTGGAAATAGGCACCTTGTGGGTGCGCCAAAATCTCTTTGAAGAGGGGATTGTTGGGAATTTACTAATGTGGAATTAAGTTTATCCCATTATTTATGACTCGAACAATTGGGGCCCCGCACGTCGAAAACGTCGTTTCCACACACTTGTATATGTAGTGCCAAGTATCGTAAATTTTGTTAATGAAAAAGATATTGGTATATACATAATACATTTGAGACATAGAATGATGGACTGTTATTGGCAAAATCACAAGTATTCCACGTTGGTAAACGAAGGAAGAATTGTAAGATGAAACGAGTCGGAAATCGTCGCGGAGCCGTGAAGGGCCGCAGCGCAACACCGTCAGAGCTAATTGATGGTTGGGCTACTGGAGCCGAGGCGCCGCGACGCTAATTCGCAGAGTTGCGGCGCTTCGGAGGCAGAATGCTGCGACGGAAAGATGAAAAGTTCTGACTTTTGGGCTGGTTTTGGAGCATTGAATCTCCATATTTGGCACAATGAATTCATCCATTATTTGGCTGAATGTAACCCCTCAATAAGTGTCATTACATTGCTATTGAATGCCATTAGTTGGCTAGTTGAGGGGTCATTTCCTTACACTATAAATTGAGGCATTTGGCTCAATTGTTCAACACTTAGAAATTTTCTGAAATCTTCTTCTTCCTCTCTAGCAAGTTTTTCTATATTCAAAGTTCTTCAAGAGTAACACATGAGTTTCCTTTGCTCATTTGTTAGTTACTGTTGTATCTTGGGAGACTATTGCCCACAAACGTAAAAGGATATATACGGGGCAATCTTGTCTTAAAGACAGAGTGTCATCACTCGACTCAGCAAATCACAAGGAGTTTGTAATCGTTCTTATTTTCAGTTTGTTGTAATCTTGAGTAGTTTATCCTTTCTAGCAATTGTAATATTTATTTACTTATCATTTCCTGCAATTGTTATACCCACAAGTTTGTGATCAATAAGCTTCGGATATATGAAACAATAAAGGTGATAGAGTTTGGGGCACACACAAAAGAATAACCGAAAAATGTTACTTGTCCACTATACTAAAAATAATTGTCTAATTTTACTTGTCCACTTTAGAAAACCAAAAGATAATTTACCATTTTTTTTTCCTATTTTACCCTTAGTATTAATAAGTCAAATTTTCAATTTCTTTTTTCAAGGCTCCACTCTTTAGTCTTTTTATGAGTAATATGTGAATTGTTGGAATCCATAACTTAATTAGTTAGTTGCACATTTTTTGAAATTTTTTAATTGATTTCAATCATTAGACAATTAGCAATAATTATGGATAATATCGTAAACTTTTCATTCTATTTTGACTCCTTAATAGGCGTGTCAAGTTAATATATGAGAAGTAAAACTGGACAAAGAGAGTATATACTAATGTATATTTTCTGAATATATTACTAGAGTGGTTATAATTATTCTTTACTAGTGACCAAATGTATAACTTTCCCCAAAAGAAGGCCTAATAGCGTAATGATGAAGTAATTTTGTTAGGCGACGAAATTGAGCTACTTAGAGTATCAAAAAGTTTAAGTCAATAGTTATGGAATTAGACGGCTACACGTGACAATGAGCGCAAACATAGTAGTTATAATATATTTTTGAATGTAATTTTTCTATAAGGATAAAGTATAATATTTTTACACTGCAGTTTAAATTAAGGCCAAATACATAAGCAGCCCCTTAAAGTTATCAAAAATTTCATTTTAACACCTCAACTAAATTGTTTTCATTAGACACTCCGACATCTATTAAATTCAATGACATGTAACTCTTCAGCATATACACAACCTAGTCAACATATTATGGACTTACACTCAATTGAATTGATATTGATAAATGTAAGTTAAAGAATGTATTCCTGTAGAGTTTATAGAAGTATAGAAGTTAAGTTTGCACCAAGTTTGGGGCTATGCCCGCTCTTGTGTGCTTATTTTTGCTTTTTGTTTGAGCCGTAAATATTCTCACTTGGTAAATAAAATCTTTACTTACCAAAAAAAAGATAATGTAAAATATTATCACATGATGTTTTATTAATTGTTAATATTGGATTTGGTGTTGTGAAATTTGACCCAACATATCTCCTAAAGTATTGATATGAATGTGTAAGTATGTTGGGACAAATGTTGCACAACATTCGGACCAATATTTTCTGAACAGATTTTGTCTTACTTCACGCGATGCAATAATATTTGTGTGAATATTACTATGAGGTAAAAATGACTTGACAAGGTAAAAAGGAGCTGGTAAAAATGAGTGAGGACTAAGTCAAAAGTTATTGTTTGTCGTGAGGATCAAGTCAAAGCTGTTGAGATTATTAATCTCTGATCTTCTTCAACCAATCCCACCAGCAGCCCACCTTTCCCTCAACTTCCACAACTGATCGATGAGATTTTCAAGGAAGACATTCTACTATAAATAGAGATGCTACTACAGAGTATCGACATCCAGAACCAGAAAGTAAAAATACCAAGAGAGCTCTCGGAATTTCATCTCAGAAATCTGGATCACCAGTGTTGCATGAGTGTGTTGACAACATTCTGTCAGATTATTTTTGTATGAAGCGATTGTAATGAGAGGTTGACTATGTCTACTTAGTTAGATTTTTTAGGCACAAGTCATCTGCGACTTCAACTTTTAATTTCTTTCCGTTTTATCTTATAAATCTGTAAAGAAAGGAATTTGTATATTTGTATATAATATATATACGATACATTTGGTCTTTGACCATCATAAGTTATATTATGAAAATTTAAAACATTTGTGTTCTTTAAATTTTCGTTGCATTTACTCTTCAAAGTTTTCTATTTTGCTAAAGTGTTGTTACTGGTGTCGTACCACATAATTTCCGACATTCGGAAATAGAATTGATATTCGAGTTTATTTCATTTTGTTTTTATTATTTCATAGCCCCCTTCAAGTGGTATCAGAGCCGACACTTAACACAATAAGTGATTGGTCATGTTGTCATAAGCTATGGATCCGGCAAATCCAACTATTGGTAGACTTCCTATTTTAGATGGATCAAATTATGCCTATTGAAAGATTCACATACGTTCTCATATCAAATCAATTGATATTAGGGCATGAAGATCGATAACCAATGGGTATGTTGTTCCAATGTTGCCACCGGATGAGCAAGGTGACATTCTTGTTAAACCTGAATTCGAATGGACTACAGAAGAAATCAATAATGCTAGATTTAACGGAAAAAACTTAAATACAATTTTTGGATGGGTTGATATGTATATGTTCAAACTCATTCAAAATTGCCCCATGGCTAAGAATGCATGAGACACTTTACAAATTCATTGTGAAGGTAGCTCAAGTGTTCGTTGAACAAAGCTGTGCATGCTCATGAGTAAATATGAACGTTTAAGGATGAAAGAAATTGATGATATTAAATCTTATTTTGAAAAGTTGATTGACATCTCAAATGAATATCAAGTGCTTGGTGAACTATTAACCAACACTCAACTTGTTGAAAAGACTCTCCGCTCTCTTCCTGAAAAGTTCAATTTAAAGATTTGTGCTATTGAAGAAGCTCACAATCTTGCCACAATGGACCTTCATACCTTGATGAGTATTCTCTAAACTTATGAGATGAACATTGAGAATCAAAAGGAATTGTATAAAAGCAAGAATGTGGCACTTCAAGTTCAATCCTCGGAGAGTCAAATCAAAGAAGATGATGAGAATCTTGAAGAAATTGGTAATGATGCAAATGTTGCCTTACTCACTCGAAAATACAATTCGATGGTGAGGAAGTTCAACAATGAGAGAAGTCAATCTAAATCTAAAGAGCACCAAAACCATGTCTTCAATCATAAGTCCACTAGATTCCTTCCAAATGTACAAAAAGGAAATCAACTAAGAAGAACCAACTCAGATCGTACCAAATTTGATCCCAAACAACTTGAATCCGTGAAGTGTCATGCATGCTCAGGTTGGGGTCACTATGCTAACGAATATGTAAACACTTAGAAAATTTGGTAAGAACCTATGGGTTTCTCTTAGTGATGATGAAGGAGAAGAAGAATGAGATCGTGAAATTGAAACACAAGCAATGCTGGCTACTGTTTTCGAGTCTCAATCGGATAATGAAGATGTCATATACAATGTTGTCTCAGATGCCACAATATTTTCTCCAACATCAGCAACGACATCAACATCCTCAACGACATCCGAAAGATATAAATTCTTTAACTATTCTGATGTTAATTGCTTTAGTGGTTCTATTTCTGTTAGTGAGGTTGATTGTATGGATCAAGTTGAATGCAAAGATGATATGATTAATGAATTACACAGAATTTGTAAAGCCTTAATCATGGAATCTAAGCAACTTGACAAAAAGGTAAAAATTTTAACTCATGAGAATTTAGTATTAAAAGGCATGATAACCTGACTTGAGGTTGCACTTACTAAAAAGAATATTGAATTTGGTAAGATCCATGCAAAATTGGATTTAGCCGAAGCAACCTTCCGGAAGCTCAACACGGGGACTTCGAAATTGAATGAGATACTCAACTTTAGTAAACCTTCACATGCAGAAATTGGGTACGAAAGCTCTCTTAAAACCATATGCTCTAATCTCTTTGATAAAAATGATAAAATATGCATTGTAAAAGAAAAATGGATAAATAATAGGTTCTCATATATGTCAAAGAATACGAAGTTTGTGTGTCATCACTGTAACTCCCATGGACACTTAAAACCATATTGCTTCAAACTTCAAAATTCTGTGAGCAAAATGTTGCCTAAAATGTTGTCCAACATTCCGGATAAACATCGAAGCAACATTTCTGAACGAAAAAATAAAAATTATTTTAAGAGAGTTTGAGTTCCTAAAATGGACTTAACTTGTAATGTCTGTATAACTGCATTAAGAACAAACATTTCAGGTTCTTGATATTTTGATAGTGGATGTTCTCACCACATGACAAGTGCAAAAAATGTTTTTTAAAAAACTATGAGTCATTCAATGGAGGAAACGTGACTTATGGAAGTGGCAGTAAAAGTAAAATAATTGAAAAAGGGATCTTGTATGTTCCTGGATTTTCAACCTTAAGAAATGTCTTACACGTTGATGGCTTAATGACTAATGTGATTAGTATTAGTCAACTGTGTGATGACAATCTTGAGGTAAAAGTTAATAAGAATGCATGTAAAGTTATGAATGAAGCAAATATATGTGTCATGACAGGTACAAGAACAGGTGACAATTGTTATCTTGTTGTAAGACAAGAAACATGCAATAATGCTAAGGTCGATGACACAACACTATGACATCAAAAGTTGGGGCATGTCAACTACTGCAGTTTAGAAAAATTGGTTTCATATGAAGCGGTTAGAGGCATACCCAAACTTAGCCATAAAGGTAAAATTGTATGTGAAGATTGTTTGAAAGGTAAGCAAACCCGTGTCTCTCATAATGTTTTCCAACACGAGGGACAACATTCATGTACGTCTCACTATTTTCAATTGCTACATGGATTTAATGGGTCCAATTGAAGTAGACAGTCTAGGAGGCATGAGGTATTCCTTTGTGATAGTAGATTTTTCTAGATATTCTTGGATATATTTTTTAAAAGAAAAATCACAAACATTTGACGTGTTTAAAATCTTGCACTCTAGAATTAGAAATTTATTCTATTCTCCTATTTTTTGGATTATATCCGACCATGGAAAATAATTTGAAAATAGTCAATTCACAAAATTTTGTGAGAAAAAGAGAATTTTTCATGAGTTTTCTGCTCCCAAAACTCCTCAACGGAATGGGATTGCAGAACGAAAGAATAGGACATTACAAGAAATGGCTAGAGTGATGCTTAGTTCTAAACATTTGTTAAAACGTTTATGGACATAAGCCTTGAATACTGCTAATCACATCGCTAATATAGTCTATTTAAGGCCAGGAACAAAGATGATACCCTATGAGATTATAAATGGAAAGAAACCAAACCTGTGTTACTTTCATGTTTTAGAGTGTATTTGTTATATTTTAAATGACAGGGATCATTTTTCATAATTTGACTCTAAGAGTGATAAATGAATTTTTGTTGGCTATTCACAAAATAGTCATGCTTATCGAGTATAAAATCTGAGATCCAGAACTGTACAAGAGTCTGTAAATGTTATCTTTGATGATCTTTATGATGTTTCAGGAAAAACTATTGAAAATAACATTATAGATACAGTGGAAAGTCCACAGATTGTAGAAGAATCGAATGTTGACACACCTGAAGCAACATCCGAACCAACAATAGAGACCACAGAGGCCACATATGAGGAGTCAAGTGCTGAATTGTTAGACCAAGTTCGTAGGGACCCCTCATCAAGGATTAGGAAGAATCATCCAATGGTCCAAGTGATAGGGGGAGTTTTTGAAGGAATTAGAACAAGAGGCAAAGAACCACTCAACTATATAGAAATGGTAAGGTATGTGTGTATGTCAACCATATACCAAGAGGTTAGTCTTTCTTCTTTTATATCTACATTAGAACCACAGAATGTTGTAGAAGCACTTAAAGATAATTTCTGGATACAAGCAATGCAAGAAGAGCTTGAACAATTTTCTCGAAATGAAGACTGAGACTTAGTTCCACGTCCAAATAATACAAATGTAATTGAAACTAAGTGGATTTTTAAAAATAAATTAGACAAATCGGGAACAATTGTTAGAAATAAAGCACGTCTAGTTGCACAAGGTTATACTCAGGTTGAAGGAATTGATTTTGATGAAACCTTCTCACCTGTAGCTAGAATCGAGTCGATTAGACTTTTACTTGCTATTGCTTGTTGTCTGAAAATTACTTTACACCAAATGGATGTAAAACATGTCTTCTTAAATGGTTAGCTAGACAAGAAGGTGTATGTTGAACAACCAAAAGGATTTGAAGATCTTTATCATCCACACTATGTGTATAAGCTTAAAAAAGCTTTGTATGGGTTGAAACAAGCCACTCGTGCATGGTATGGTCGTTTAACTAACTTTCTTCTTGAATTTGGTTTTAACCGTGGCAAAGCTGATCGTACTTTATTTATTAAACGACATGGTGTAGATATTATAATTGCTCAAATCTACGTGGATGACATAGTCTTTGGATCGACTTCACAGTCGTACCTAAATTTATTTGTTGAAGTTATGTCATCGACATTTGAAATGAGCATGATTGGGGAATTAACTTTTTTCTTAAGCTTGCAGATAAAGCAAAGTGAAGATGGAATTTTCATCTCACGGAGTAAATATGCCAAGTATCTAGTTAAAAGATTTGGTTTGGAGAACGCTAAACAGATGAAAACATCAATGGGTTCATCGTAGAAGGTATGTAAGGATAATGTTGGTGAAAATGTCGACCAACATTAAATCGATCTATGAAAGGTAGCCTTATTTATCTTACTGCTAGTCGCCCAAATATTATGTTTAGTGTTTGTGGTTGTGCACGTTTCAAGCCTGTCCCAAAATGTCCCACTTAAATGCCGTGAAATATATTATTCGATATGTTGTTGGCACATGTGAGTTGGGAATCTGGTATTCCAAAGACACTAATCCTAACTTAATAACATTTAGTGACTCGAATTGGGCTGAACACGTGGATGATAGAAAAAGTACAAGCGGAGTATGTTTTTATCTTGACAATAACCTTGTTTCATGGTATAATCGTAAACAAATATGTGTCTCACTTTCAACTGCTGAATCTGAATATGTAGCAGCTGGAAGTTGTTGCTCTCAATTAATATGGCTACGACACATGTTAGACGGCTATAGATTTACTAGCAACATTTTAATTTTGTATTGTGATAATTTGAGTGCTATAAATATTTCCAAAAATCCAGTTCAACACTCACGTACAAAATATATTGATATTAGACATCATTTTTTAAGAGATTTTGTTAAAAAAACTGATTGAGCATGTTGACACTCTTCATCAACTAGCTGATATTTTTACAAAAGCTTTGGACCATGAGAGATTTTCTAGTTTAAAGGAATTTCTTGGTCTTTGTAATCTCTAAAAAGGCATTTTTGGTGAATGTCGGATGAAATGTTCTCTAACATTTCGGGTGACATTTACCTATGTTATATCACTAACTGATTATTGTTGTTGTATGGTGCATAACTTTTGGTCACACAAGCATGATCCTTCAATAAGAATATGTTATCAAAGTGATACCGTTCTCTGCAATGATATAAAAAAAATATATATATATATATATATATATATATATATATATATATATATATCATAAAAAGGGAGTATCAAAATAAGTCAAAGCCTTTACAAATATTTGAGAACTGTGAAAAATGGGCAAAGCCCGTGAAAAGATATCGCTCCTATTTTATAGGAGTATCGAGTGCTTTAAAAGAGATTTGAGAATACCATAAAAATATTCTTATTTTGGAAACGAAAAATTATTTTATATGTGTTATATGATTAGACCAAAGACATGATGTGAAAATGTTACATTGGTCCAGTGGTCAAGCTCATAAAGTGCATATAAAACGTGTCTTGGTTTGTTGCCAAATCTGAAAGTTCTTGTGGGATCAAAATACTTGTGTCGTCCAAAATGTTGCTAACATTGCTGTTGACATTTTCAGAATGTGATATGTGTTGGGATGTTGTTCTTATCTGATTTTTGAAATATCAGATTTTACTCCCTATTATATGCCTTGGTTTAATGAAATTTCAGAATTTAAAATGATAAGATTAAATTTTATTCCTACAGATTGTGGATCAAATTGGAAAAATCAACCAACATATTTCTGAGGTTGATGCTGCAAGAAATTCCCTGATACAAGCTAGAGACCATTTCATGATGCTACTTTCTTCACAAAAAGGGGGAAATGATGCTGATACAGGTGGAAGAAGCTAAAGGCTGCTGTGCAGAGGAAGTTGATGTTGTTATGCAGGAGTAGAAAACTGCTGGAAGCTGCTACTGCTGTATGATGAGCAAGGAAGGAGCTATTGCTGTTGTCGATGTTGTATGATGATCCTTAGTGGATTGATGTTAATATTTATTGACAATGAATATTTTTATTTGTGGTTTGTATATATTGGATGATATGTGATATGTGTGCTCATAATTTTTTCTTTTCTAATCATATGAATCGGTATACACATGTTTTCTTGTATGCCATCACAGGTTAAGGGGGAGCATCACAGATGTCGGACAACAATTGTGACAACATCCTAAGTCAACTTTACATTTTAATGAGTTTTGTGAAGAAAGGCAAAAAGGGGGAGATTGTTAATGTTGGATTTGATGTTGTGACATTTGGCCCAATATATCTCATAAAGTATTGATATGAATGTGTAAGTATGTTGGGACAAATGTTGCACAATTTTTAGACCAACATTTTCTGAACAGATTTTGCCTTACTTCACGCGATGGAGTAATATTTGTGTAAATATTACTATAAGGTAAAAACGACTTGGTAAGGTAAAAATGAGCTAGTAAAAAATGAGTGAGGACTAAGTCAAAAGTTGTTGCTTGTCGTGAGGATCAAGCCAAAGCTGTTGAGATTATTACTACATGATCTTCTCCGACCAATCCCACCAGCAATCCACCTTTCCCTCAACTTCCACAACTGATCGATGAGATTTTCAAGGAAGACATTCTACTATAAATAGAGATGCTACTACAGAGTATCGACATTCAGAACCAGAAAGTAAAAATACCAAGAGAGCTCTCGGAATTTCATCTCAGAAATCTGGATCATCAGTATTGCCTGAGTGTGTTGACAACATTTTGTCCAACATCACAATTGTTGTTTAGATTCTAGATTAGTTTTATATCGAGCGATTGTAATGAGAGGTTGCCTATGTCTACTTAGTTAGATTTTTCAGGCAGAAGTCATCTGCGACTTCAACTTTTAATTCCTTTCCGTTTTATCTTGTAAATCTGTAAAGAAAGGAATTTGTATATTTGTATATAATATCTATACAATACATTTGGTCATTGACACTTTTGTGTTTTTTAAATTTTCGCTGCATTTACTCTTCAAATTTTTCTGTTTTGCTAAAGTATAGTTACTGGTGTCGTACGACATAATTTTCGACATTCGGAAACAAAATTGACATTCGAGTTTATTTCATTTTATTTTTATTATTTCCTTTATTAATGTTTTAAAAAGGTGTTATAGCGAGGTCCCGAATATGAAAAGTGATTTACATTATAAGTTTAAGCTATTAATGCAACAATGTCACAATGACAAGAATGTATATAAAACTGCTGCTTTCCATTCAGCAAGATATATATCATTACTCAAAAGCCTTGAGAAGATAATTGGTTACGTACCATCCACATTATGCGTCTGTGTTCCTTTGATAATTCCCAAATATTCCTACCAAATGCTACCTACATTCAAGACGGATCGGACCTTCTCCGATTCTTCATTAAAATACTACCATGATCATCGGATGGATACATATTAAAGGGCGAACTTGCTATCTCCCACTCAAATTATTACTTAGACATAATGGGGAAAAAGTATAAAATATCACATTTTATTTTATGTTAGTGACTTTTCATATGATGTTTAGGCAAGTTGAGTAGTGATCTTTTTGGTAAGAAATCATAATTTGCTGATTTTTATGGTACTTAGATATAGTTGATTTGACTTTTTTGCGTTATAAAAGATAATCTAATAACTTTGACTAAGTAAAATCAAAATAACGCCCAAAGAAATTGTCACAATAAAACATTAAACATAGTAGTATTTCATGCTACCTGACTTAAAATCTTTAGTGGTGGTCTCCAACAGCAAGAATGGCAAGCAAACTAGCTAGCTTACACAAAACTAATGAATGCGAGATAAATATTTTTTATTATATGTACATTTATTACTTGACTATTTTTTATTATATGATTTTAAATAACATCTATATATTCTTACTTAATTTTTTACTGCTTTACATAAAATTGTTTCATTGGATAAAAATACCGAGTGATAATAAATATTTATCTTTCTCCACAAGGTCTATTTGCTTAAAATTTCTTAGTATACATTTCTCTCTCTACGGCAAGTCCAAGTGAGAAGCATGATCTCTTTTTAGCATAAGTATATCTAATAATTAGGTATGTATGCTTTCGTATGAGGTGACACAACGTAGCACTATCTTTCTGTAACCTTTTGCGTTTGCCTCTCCTTTACTTAATTAGAGGAATATAAACAACATCTTGTTCACACTTAAAAGGTTTGTGAAATTCTTAGTGTGTTGGAAACATGCTCCTTCATATTGTCTAAAAGTCTTCTAATGATCTCAACCTAATTAAATCCCTTTAATTAATACAGTTTTGTTAATCAGATCACATGCGATAAAACTTGTAACCGTTCATTAATATACATTTTATGCACATGCAGGGTTTAAGCTTTATAAGTCCCCCCTTAACCAATGAAAATTACAATTGAGCTAGTATAAAATTAAAAACGAATATAGTTCATTGATTTGACAAGGAAAGAGATTTCAAGTTTTCCTTAATTATATTGGTCTTTTGCAAATTAAAAGAAAGATATTTCATATTTCTTGGACATACAATTGTTCTCTAAATTGTTTTATTCCCTGGTTAATTTAGATGTATCTTTTTTCTAGCATTTAAGAGATATGATTAATTATAACAAAATACGTATAAATTTTCTATTGCTAAAAGCTGTTTTCGATTAGGTGGGCTTAATTGTTTAACATCGCAGTTAAATACTGTAGGGTGTCAAATGCTATGAAAAAAAAACAAGAGATGGAATAAATCGAATGCTAATTCTGTTTCAGAATGTCGTCAATTATGTCGTCCGACACCAGTAACAACACTTAGTAAAAGAGTAACTTTAAAGAGTAAACGCGGGGGAATTTTAAGAACACAACGGTTTAAAATTTTTCATAACTTATATATATTATATAACTTATGATGATCAATGACCAGATGTATTGTATATATATTATATACAAAAATTCAAATTCCTTTCTTTACAGATTTACAATATAAAATGGAAAGGAATTAAAAGTTGAAGTCGCAGATGACTTCTGCCTGAAAAATCTAACTAATTAGACATAGAAAACCTCTCATTACAATCGCTTCATACAAAACTAATCTAGAATCTAAATATCAATTGTAATGTTGGACAGAATGTTGTCGACACACTCAAGCAACACTTGTGATCCAGATTTCTGAGATGAAATCCCGAGAGCTCTCTCGGTATTTTTGCAATCTGATTCTGGATGATAGATTCACTGTTGTGGCCTCTCTATTTATAGTAGAGAGTTCCCTTGAAAGTCTCTTCCATCGGTTGTGAAAGTTGAGGAAAAGGTGGGCAGCTTGTGGTAGATGATTAAGGAGTGAAAATCTCAACAACTTTGACTTGTTCCTTACTCGACTTCTTCCCCAAGCTTTGACTCTGTCTCCCACGTTTTACACAACTCCAATTCACCACGCCTAAGTCATTTTTACCTCACAATAAAATATTACTGCTTACCGTGAAGTAAGGCAAAACTGTTTTTCGAAGATGTTGATCCAAATGTTATGACATTTGTCCCAACATTTTTATGCATTCAAATCAGTACTTCAGAAGATATTTTGGGTCAAATGTCACAACATCAAACCCAACATTAACAATCTCCCCCTTTTTGCCTTTCTTCACAAAACACATTACAAAATGTACTAACGACTTAGTGCTTTGTCACAGAAGTTGTCCAACACCTGTGATTACTGATAAGATCTCGCTTAACCTGTGATAGCACACAAGGAAAGCTTGTGTATACCAAGTCATAGGATTAGAAAATGAGATGTGCACATATATATACACATCTCATCCAATACACACAACACAAAATAGAAAGAACCCATTGTCAGAATAAACCATTGTCAGAAATTAACATCCACATCAACCATTACCAAAATAAAAAAAATTATAATCCAAACATTCATAAACCAAACATTGAAAGATCATGGTGCAACACATCAGCCCGCTTCTCCCTAGCTCATTATGCATCATTCTACTTCTGCATAACAGCTTCAGCCCTCAGCCTTAGCCTTTTCAGCAACACCTTCCTTCCAACAACTTCTTTCTTTTGCACAACAACATAAATAGCTTCTTCAGCAGCAGCAGCAACAACATTACCAGCATCACCATGTGCACCTTCAGCCTCTTCCCTCTACATAGAATCATCTCCCCCATTTTGTGAAGAAAGCAAAAGCAGGAAATGGTCTCTGGTTTGAACCAAGGCATCCCTGGCAGCATCAACCTCTGAAATTTGCTGGTTGATTTGTGCTATTTGACCCACTAGTCAGTCTGTTGACAGAGTTGACTGTCTTGAACCAGTGTTGCCCTGAATGTTGGTGACATTCCTGGCAACATTCTCACATTCTACTTCCTTCTTCCAAGGCAAGTCAATAACTCTTTCTTTGCTTTTTAAAATTGCTTTGTTTACTGAGTACAATTCAAGGGCTTTTCCTATAATATCCTCTCTCTTAGGTTCAAAGCCTTGGGTAGTCAAGATTTGGTAGATTAGAAAGGAAAATGGAAGGATTAAAGTTGATTCCTTTTCAGCCAAGTTGACAACTTGATAAAAGATCATTTTTCCTAAATCAACTTTTAAACCTTTCCCAATTTTAAACAATAGGAAAGCTTGTTTAGATATCACAACTGACTCATTCAAATAAGGAAGCTAATTGTGAATAGCAATTTTGTGGAGGGTAGAAAATAAGGTTGTTAGTTTTGAAGTTGGGTATCTAGGGATCCACTTTTTCATTATACCTCCAGTGAGGTATTCAATCATTTTATCCCTATTTTATGTCACTTGTACTGCATCTCTAACTCTCTCTGCAACATCAAGTCTCATAGATTGATTTATAATCGAGGGTGTAAACTGATAAATCTTGTTATAGCGATATACCTTTCCAAATTTTTTTGAGGAGACATCCTCTATAGCAGGACTCAAATTAGCATAGAATAATTTAATCACCTCATCAACATAGGATTCTTTTTCTGTGACATTATTAAGAAGTTGTCTATCCTCGAGGAATTCTATTAAGCCATATTCAGCACATGAATTAATATCTAACACTTTCTCATGTCTAATTACTCTATTCTTGTACCAGTCCTATTTATCATACTTAACTTTAGAATAGAATTTTTCTAAAAAAGCAGATACCTCAGTGTCTGAATCCTCGGATTTTGTACTGCTGGTGGATGTTGGTGTTTGTGTCTCTCCTGATGTTGGCTTAAATATTGCCTGAGATATTGTGGCATCAGTGGCAATATTTGAATCAGCCCTTGTTCTAGTACTCCTGGGAATTCCCTTTGGAAAGAATTGCTTCAGTGGGGTTTCATCAGGAACTTCCTCATTTTCTTGAGACACATCTTGCGGTACATAAGTAGTTGGTTCTTCTTCACTCTCTTCAGTTGAGAGTATAAAGTCTGTGTCATCACTGTCACTGCTTGAGCAAGGAGGTATAGATGTATCAAATCTGGACCTTTTGTTTCTTGGCTCTTCACGCACTGTTCTCTCAAACATTTTACTCGATCGGCGAGTAGGAAAGGTGGAGGATCTTGGTCTTTTACCCAATGCTGAAATATCAGATGTTTTATCAACATCTATTAGATTGGTATTATTTCCTGGGTAGCTAATGTCTAAAGGTTCATCTAAACCTTTAAATACTATAGCTTTGGACAAGTCCTCTGGTGAAGAAGATAACTAGCATAGTTGTTGAGGTTCATTGTGGTCAGATGATTCAATGTTTATAGGATGGCTTGTACTCATTGGGGTATTGGTTGCAGCGTTGGCTGACATTGGAGCGACTTCCATTGGTGAATATTGTGGAGAAAGTTTTGGGAATTTAGGGTTTGAGATCGAGAATGGAGTTTGGAATGGTGATGGTTCCATCGGGTAGGTAGGGTTATACCCGAGGTATGATGTGATTTTCCCTCATCTTTTTTTTTCTTTTCATTTTTTAGAAAAAATCGGAAATGATAAAAAAAATAGCAAATGAGAGGAATATTTATATACATGACTAACCTTTCATAGCAACAAAATTCCTTAGTTTTAGGATTTTCAAATTTATCTAATAACATACACCTAAAATTTTGGGATAAAAAGATAAACACCACGGTAGGAATTCAATTTAATCTTATCATTTTAAAGTTTGAAATTCCTATTAAAGCAAGACATAAAAATAGGGAGAAAAATCTGATTTTCCTGAAATCAGTTAAGAACAACATCCCAACATATATCACAATCTGAAAATGTCAACAGCAATGTTGATAACATTTTAGATGACACAAGTATTTTGATCTCGCAAGAATTTTTCGTTTTGTCAACAAATCAAGACACATTTTATACGTATTTTATGAGTTTGACCACTTGACCAATGTAACATTTTTCCATCATGTCCTTGATCTAATCATATAACATTTACAAAAGATTTTTTTGTGTCGAAAATAAGAATACTTATTTAGTATCCTCAAAATCCTTTTGAAACACTCGATACTCCTATAGAATAGGAACGTATCTTTTCAAGGGCTTTGCCAATTTTTGCATAGTTGCCAAATATTTATAAAGGCTTTGCCTTATTTTGATACTCCCCTTTTATGACATATATGTATATTTATATATCATCGCAAAGAACGGTATCACTTTGATAACATATTCTTATTGAAGGATCATGCCTGCGTGACCAAAAGTTATGCACCATACAACAACAATAATCAGTCAGTGATATTCCATAGGTAAATGTTACCCGAAATGTTAGACAACGTTTCAGCCGATATTCACAAAAACAATGCCTTCTTTTAGAGATTACAAAGACCAAGAGATTTCTTCAAATTAGAAAATCTCTCATGGTCCAAAGCTTTTGTAAAAATATCAGATAGTTGATGAGAGTGTCAACATGTTCAATTTTAACTAGCTATTTTCCGACTAAATCTCTTAAAAAGTGATGTCTAATATCAATATGTTTTGTACGTGAGTGCTGAACTGGATTTTTGGAAATATTTATAGCACTCAAATTATCACAGTACAAAATCAAAATGTTGCTAGTAAATCCATAATCGTCTAACATGTGTCTTAGCCATATTAATTGAGAACAACAACTTTCAGCTGCTACATATTCAGATTCAGCAGTTGAAAGTGAGACACAGTTTTGTTTACGACTATACCATGAAACAAGATTATTGCCAAGATAAAAACATCCTCCACTTGTACTTTTTCTATCATCCACATCTCCAACTCAATCTGAGTCACTAAATCCTATTAAGTTAGGATTAGTGTCTTTGGAATACCAAATTTCAAACTCACATGTGCCAACAACATATCGAATAATACGTTTCATGGAATTTAAGTGGGACATTTTGGGACAGGCTTGAAAACGTGCACAAACTCAAATACTAAACATAATATATGGGCGTCTAGCAGTAAGATAAAGAAGGCTACCTTTCATAGATCGATATAATGTTGGGTCAACATTATCCTTACACACCTTCTGCGATGAACCCATTGGTGTTTTCATCTGTTTAGCGTTCTCCAAACCAGATCTCTTAACTAGATTCTTAGCATATTTACTTTGTGAGATGAAAATTCCATTTTCACTTTGCTTAATCTATAAACCTAAGAAAAAAGTTAGTTCCCCAATCATGCTCATTTCAAATGTCGATGACATAGATTCAACAAATGACTTTTGATAAGACTGTGAGGTCGAACCAAAGACTATGTCATCTACGTAGATTTGAGCTATAATAATATCTACACCATGATGTTTAATGAATAAGGTACGATCAACTTCACCACAGTTAAAACCAAATTCAAGAAGTTAGTTAGTTAGACGACCATACCATGCACGAGGGGCTTGTTTCAATCCATACAGAGCCTTTTTGAGCTTGTACACATAGTGTTGATGGTAGGGATCTTCAAATCCTTTTGGTTGTTCAACATAAATTTCCTTATCTAGGTAACCATTTTAGAATGCACCTTTTACATCCATTTAGTGTAAAGTAATTTTTAGACAACAAGCAATAGCAAGTAAAAGTCTAATTGACTCAATTCTAGCCACATGTGCGAAGGTTTCATCATAATTGATTCCTTCAACATGAGTATAGCCTTGTGCAACTAGACGAGCTTTGTTTCTAACAACTGTTCCCGATTCATCTGATTTATTTTTAAAAATCCACTTAGTTCCAATTACATTTATATTAATTGGACGTGGAACTAAGTCCCAGATTTCATTTCGAGAGAATTGTTCAAGCTCTTCTTGCATTGCTTGAATCCAAAAATTATCTTTGAGTGCTTCTAAAACATTTTTTGGTTCTAAAGTATATATAAAACAAGAAAGACTAACCTTTTGGTATATGGTAGACATACACATATACCTTACCATTTCTCTGTAGTTGAGTGGTTCTTTCTCTCCTGTTTTAATTCCTTAAAAAACTCCCCCTATCACCTGGCCCGTGGGATGATTCTTCCTAATCATTAATGAGGGGTCCCTTCGAACTTGATCTGATAATTCAGCATATGACTTCTCATCCATGGCTTCTATGGTCTCTATTTCAGGTTCAGATGTTTCTTCGGGTGTGGCAACATTTGGGGCAACATCTAATTCTTCAACAGTCTACACATTTTTCACTGAAACTATAGTGTTATTTTCAGCTGTATTTCCTGTAAGATCAGAGAAATCATCAAAAATAACATTTACAGACTCTTGTACAGTTCTGGTCCTCAGATTGTATACTCTATAAGCATGATTGTTTTGGGAATAGCCAATAAAAATTCCTTTGTCACTTCTTAGAGTCAAATTTTGCCAAATGATCTCTATCATTCAAAATGTAACAAAAACACTAAAAAAAATATGAAAGTAACGCAAGTTAGGTTTCTTTTCGTTTATAAACTCATAGAGAGTCATCTTTGTTCCTGGCCTTAAGTAGACCCCATTAGAGAGGTGACAAGTAGTATTTAAGGCTTCGGCCCAAAAATATTTTGACATTCTTTTAGAACTAAGCATAACTCTAGCCATTTCTTGCAGTGTTATATTCTTCCTTTCTGCTACCCCATTCTGTCGAGGAGTTTTGGGAGCAGAAAACTCATGGAAAATTCTTTTTTCTCACAAAAGTTTGTGAATGAGCTATTTTCAAATTCATTTTCATGGTCGGATCTAATCCAAAAAATAGTAGAATAGAACAAATTCCTGACTCTAAAGTGCAAAATCTTAAACATATCAAAAGTTTGTGATTTTCTTTCAAAAATATATCCATGAATATCTAGAAAAATAATCTACGATCACATAGGAATACCCCATGCCTCCTAGACTGTCTACTTCAATTGGACTCATTAGATCCATATGCAATAATTGAAAACAGTGAGAGTACATGAATGTTGTCCGTCGTGTTGGACAACATTATGAGAGACACGGGTTTGCTTACCTTTCACACAATCTTCACATACAATTTTACCTTTATGGCTAAGATTGGGTAAGTCTCTAACCGCTTCATATGAGACCAATTTTTCTAAATTACGATAGTTGACATGCCCCAACTTTTGATGTCATAGTGTTGTGTCATCGCTGTCGCGCCCGTTTTTAACCAGGTCAAAGCGGAGCACAACGTATTGGTGATTCCTGGGTAAATGATTAAGGAGTCGCCACCTAATTATTTTATGGTGAATTAGGACACCTGAATATTAACTAAATGCTACAATGTAAACTCAAATTTTAATGGTCTACGAAACTAATGAGATTCTAGGTAAGGGTTCTTTATTATTCTAAAGGGAAGGGGTTAGGCATCCTTTAAGATCCGCTAACGTGCGGTTATCCGGTCAAACTCAGGTTAATACTATACTAAGAAAAATGCATTTTTTAAAATATGAAGTTAAAAAGATGTTTGCAAATAATTAATGAAAGAGATGCATTTTGTACATGTATGCATTTGCATGGTATAAAAGAAAAATACATATAAAGTTGAAAAAGTATGCATTTGTGACAATAATAAAAAGCAAATTATTTATAATACCAAAGAAGTATATATATATTTTTTGGGAATCATTTTGAGTTGCAAAATGCAAAAAACAGATAAACTTTTGTATAATTAACAATGCGAATAAAAGATGACCAAAGTTGTTTTGAAGATCTTGAATATGCACGACGAGCCTAAAACTAACTGAACTAGCGAAGGATTTCTATGTTTGAATTAACCGAGCCTACAAATAAATAAACTAGCGACGGGTTTTAAACTACCCTATCAATTATCCATTTGTGACCTAATTATTCTAAATATCCTAACAATCACACAACATTAAATAATTATTACATGCCCCAAAAATAGAAATAACGGAATTAAAGAGTAATAATAAAAGGGGAACTAAGGCGGATGCCGATGTCATCTAGCCCTATTTATTTTGAAATCCCGAGGTTGGAGAATGCAAGGAGTGTGAATGCGGGTCTTCGTTTGACAATAGTCATGATGAGTCTCATAAAGAGACTCTTCGTTGCTCCCGATGCATTTCATGTAAATAAAGAAAAGAAAAGGATTAGTAAACGGAACATGAAAATATATACATATATATAATTAAATGCAAGAATCAGGTAATAACAAAAGCAGAATAGGCCTAATTATGAAGCAGCCCATAACAAAATTAATTCGTATTGGGGATCTACAAGCACACGATACACGATAATAATAGATAGGCCCACTATAACGATTGTTACAAACAAATCAGCCCAAATACACTATGAGCCCAATACATTCACATTTTTATTTCAAACGCAGACAAACCCATATTTAACAGACCAGAGCTGATTTACCAAGTTCTCACAATGTATGTGATATACCCAAAGATATACACATATATATAAACCTATGTATACACTAGATGTATACTAGATTAGTATACCATGTATATTCCGAGGTATACCATCCCAAACAAGAAATCATCTAGGGGAGAAAAGTGACAAAACTCATATGCAGTGCAGATATGAACTAGATACAAAGAAGAATTAGGGGATTCACACAAGGCAAACAAAGAAAAATAGGCAGCAATGGACAAATTCAGCTTTGATAAAAGGGGAGAGCAATGCATATGGCTCAGAATCCAGAATAAAATCAGCACTCCAACTAAAACATAGTAGGCAAACAACCAGTAGCTAGACTCATGATCATGTTTCTGTTGTTTTAACCATAAGACTGATATTTTTATATACCCAAAAATGTTTGTTAGACCAAACATGTATGTTTCCTTAAAGTAATCAAGTATGCAACAAAAGGGTATATTAGCCTAGGCAGGACATACATGTTACCCAAATGGTTGTATAGGATTCAAAGAGCAAATATACTACTTGCTTAGACATACTCCCATCTTTTAGCAATTAAAACAATCTTAGCAACTTAGTGATTTAAAGTATATCTTATGCCATCACAAATATACTTGACACCCAAAACATAATACTGTTTGAGCAGTCGACCACTTAAATAAGCAAACTATATGCAGCATCATGAAGTGTAGCTTCACAAATACATAAATAGTGAACTAATGCCAACATAGATAGGTACAGAACATATGCAAACAAAGGGAAAACATGGGTACAACAAGAAGATGGCCTGAAGGTAATAATCTAAGTGTTCTCAAACTAACAAAGTTAAGGAAGAAGTGTATACACATAGATGTGCATACTAATCCTTTGAATATGCAAGAATGGACTCAGGCATGATCTCCACCCATCAAGTAATCATTGCACATGATAAATTAGTCATGAAAAACTGTTAATACATGCAAACATGTGCATTTGGAGACATAATCCCAACTATGCAAGATTACAGTGATTAAATTAGACATATATGGCCTTATTCACACTATGTGAGGCAATGAGGCCTGATGACACTTCAAATTAAGCATGAAAAGTTAATGCATCTATCGAACATACCTTAAACCAACAAATATTAGACTTCCAGGCAGAGACAACATCATCAATATTGGACTAAACATGACATGAAATCATAGGATAAACTAAATTGTCAAGCCATACAACACATTTGCCTAAAATCAGGACCTAAACCTTAGTATATTGGGACATAGATAAACAGGCTGCCACTGCATTAGGACTTCTTAGTAAATTATAGTTTCAACTAATACTCTACTATAGGTAAATTATGAGTCTATGACATCATCAAGAATTAAGGTTATCCTAAAATTCAAACAATCATACAAATGCATTTTAACAAATTTCTAACACTTTAAGCATGCTTCACTGGTCTGATAGCCGATTATGATAACTGAACTACGATGAAACATTTAATTCACATAAAGTCGATCATACACATCATTTTAAGCATACAACAGAGGACCTAATTTAGTAATCTAAACTAACAGAAATCAATCTAAACTAAGCTAAAGCATGCTAAATCAGATGATAAAACATAATTAATTGACAGAAATATGAAAAGGAAATAAGACCGAGAGGAATTCGAATTTACTGACCTTCTCCGGGCAGCGAACCGAGGCGTCGTTTCAAATCGTCGACCCCGCTCGGAGAAGTTTTGTTTTTGCGATAGAAAAATAACAAAAGCTTAAATGTTTTATGGCTTTGCCGAGCCGGAAAGAAGAGTAGAAAGAAAGGGATTTTGAGAATCGAAAGCTGTTCAAGAGAGGCTTTTTTTTTCTGCCTATCTTTGCCTCTGAACAAGCCTCAGAAATGGTGAATTTTTTAGTTCGACTTTTGAAGAACCGAGAGTTTTCGTCCGAAAAAAAGCCCCCCCTTAAACACAACCCAAAGGGCTATATTTATAGCCAAAACTTGAGGGGTTTCAACAGCTAGAATTCGAAATTCAAATTCAAAGAAAAGAGGGAAAAAGTGACGGTTCTTCTTTTTCCGATTCCGAAAAGAATAGATAATGATAAAGGGGTATGGATTCATGCCGTTACCCCTTGAATTTGAAGAAATAACCGAAGGGTTTTGGGTTTCCTTTTCACAACTATTGTCAACAGCTTTGCAGGCCTCAAACGTCTTCAATAGAGGAAGAGGGATGAGTGATTGATGGAGGAGATGAGACGTGGTGCAGTGGCGTCGCTGAGGCGAATATCCGGTGGATTTTGTGGTTGTCGGTGGTTCTTTGGGTGTCTGGTTTAGGGTCGTTGGTTTTGAACGATGGGGCCTTTGGGGGGTTTGGTTGGGGCGATGGGTTAATGGGTTTTATGTTGGGTTTTGGGCGGTTCGGTTGATTGGGCTGGCGAGGAATTGGGGTTGGGCTGGTCCGGTTGGGCCGAAAAATAAATGAGAGTTGTAGTTTGGGTCGGGCGAATTAGTTTTGGGCCACGGTTTGGGGTGTGCATTTTGGGCTGTAATTTGTGGGTTGGGTAGAATGTTTTGGTGAGGGGGAATAAAATGGTTTATGGGTTTAAAAATATAAAAAGAATTTAATATTAAAAATGCTTTGAATAAATGTAAATTACTTAGGATGTAGTATAACGATGTGATAATAATAAAACATAATACTTGTGAAATGCTTAATGCTTAATTAAACTAAAAATACGATGTCGTTTTTTGCTAAAATAAAATAATATAGAATATTACAATAGAAACTACAATCATGATTTAAAAAGGCAAATTGTTGTAGAAATATGAATAATAGTAATAATAATAATAATAATGATAATAACATTGAGAATAATAATATATATGTATATATATGCCTATATGTATATATATATATAAATATTTTTTGAAGTGTCAAAATATTTAAAATTGCGAATAAATCGAAAAAGACAGGACAAAATTGGGTGTTAACAATCGATCTTAGCATTATTGCATGTTTCTTGTCTTACAATAAGATAACAATTGTCACATATTCTTGTACCTGTCATGACACATATATTTGCTTAATTCGTAACTTTACAAGCATTCTTATTAAATTTTACCTCAAAATCGTCATCACACAGTTGACTAATGCTAATCAAATTAGCCATTAATCCCTCAACGTGTAAGACATTTCTTAAGGCTGAAAATCCAGGAACATCCAATATTCCTTTTCCAATTATTTTGCTTTTACTGCCACCTCCATAAGTCACGTTTTCTCCGTTGAATGACTCATAGTTCTTTAGAAAGCCTTTTGTACATGTCATGTGGCGAGAAGATCCACTATCAAAGTACCAAGAACCTGAAATGTTAGTCTTAATGCAATTATACAAACATTACAAGTTAAGTCCATTTTAGGAACCCAAACTCTCTTAAATTTTTTTTTCGTTCAGAAATGTTGCTTCGATGTTTATCCGGAATGTTGGACAACAATTTAGGCAATATTTTGCTCACATAATTTTGAAGTTTGAAACAATATGGCTTTAACTGTCTAGGGGAGTTACAATGATGACATACAAATTTCATATTCTTTGACATATATGAGAACCTATTATTTATCCCTTTTTCTTTTACAAAGCGTATCTTCTCATTCTTATCAAAGAGATTAGAGCATATGGTTTTAAGAGAGTTTTCCTACCCAATACCTGCATGTGAATGATTCTAAAAGTTGAGTATTTCATTCAACTTCGAAGTCCCTGTGTTGAGCTTACGGAAGGTTGCTTCGGCTAAATCCAATTTTGCACGAATCTTACCAAATTCAATATCCTTTTTGGTAAGTTGCAACCTCAAGTCGAGTTATCGTGCATGTTAATTCTAAATTCTCACGAGTTAAAGATTTTACCTTTTTGTCAAGTTGCTTGGATTCTATGATTAAGGCTTTACAAATACTTTGTAATTCATTAATCACATCATCTTTGCATTCAACTTAATCCATACAGTCAACCTCACTAACAGAAATAGAACCACTAAAGCAATTAACATCAGAATAATTAAAAAATTCATACCTTTCGGATGTCGCTGATGATATTGATGTCGTTGCTGATGTTGGAGCAAATGCCGTGATATCTGAGACAACATTATATACGACATCTTCATTATCTGATAGAGATTGTTCAAAAACAATGGCCAACATTGCTTGTGTTTCAATTTCACGATTTCCTTCCTCTTCTTCTTCATCATCATTAAGAGAAACTCATAAGTTCTTACCAAATTTTCTACGAGTGTTTGCACATTAGTTAGCATAATGACCCAACCTGAGCATGCATGACATTGCACAGACTCAAGTTGTTTGGGATCAAATTTGGTACGATCTGAGTTGGTTCTTCATAGTTGATTTCCTTTTTGTACATTTGGAAGGAATCTAGTGGGCTTTTGATTGGATGCTTGGTTTTGGTGCTCTTTAGATTTAGATTGACTTCTCTCATTGTTGAACCTCCTCACCATCGAATTGTATTTTCGAGTGAGTAAGACAACATTCGCACCTTCACCAATTTCTTCAAGTTTCTCATCATTTTCTTCGATTTGACTCTCCGAGGATTGAACTTGAAGTGCCACATTCTTGCTTTTATTCAATTCCTTTTGATTCTAAATGTTCATCTCATAAGTTTTGAGTATGCTCATCAAGGGATGAAGGTCCATTGTGGCATTGTGAGATTCTTTAATAGCACAAATCTTTAAATTGAACTTTTTAGAAAGAGAACGGAGAGCCTTTTCAACAAGTTGAGTGTTGGTTAATGGTTCACCAAGCACTTGACATTCATTTGAGATGTCAATCAACTTTTCAAAATAAGATTTAATATCATCCGCTTCTTCCATCCTTAAACGTTCATATTTACTCATAAGCATGCATAGCTTTGTTCGTCGAACACTTGAGCTCCCTTTACAATGAATTTGTAAAGTATCACATGCGTCCTTGGCCGTGGGGCAATTTTGAATGAGTTTAAACATGTAAAGATCAACCTATCCAAAAATTGCATTGAGGGCCTTTTCATTAAAGCTAGCATTATTGGTTTCTTCGGTAGTCCATTCGGATTCAGGTTTAGCAATAATGTCATCTTCCTCATCATATGTCAACATTGAAACAACATACCCATTGATTATAGATCTCCATGCACGAATATCAATTGATTTGATATGCGAACGTAGGCGAATCTTCCAATAGGCATAATTTGATCCATCTAAAATAGGAAGTCTACCAATAGTTGGATTTGCCGGATCCATAGCTTATGACAACATGACCAATCACTTATTGTGTTAAGTGTCGGCTCTAATGCCACTTGTAGGGTGTCAAATGATATGGGAAATAAAAATAAGAGATGAAATAAATCGAATGCCAATTCTGTTTCAGAATGTCGTCAATTATGTCGTCCGACACCAGTAACAACACTTAGTAAAAGAGTAACTTTAAAGAGTAAATGCAGCGAAATTTAAAGAACACAACAGTTTAAAAATTTCATAAGTTATATATATTATATAACTTATGATGGTCAATGAACAGATGTATTGTATATATATTTATACAAAAATACAAATTCCTTTCTTTACAGATTTACAATATAAAATGGAAAGGAATTAAAAATTGAAGTCGCAGATGACTTCTGCCTGAAAAATCTAACTAATTAGACATAGACAACCTCTCATTACAATCGCTTCATACAAACTAATCTAGAATCTAAACAACAATTGTAATGTTGGACAAGATGTTGTCGACACACTCAGACAACACTTGTGATCCAGATTTCTGAGATGAAATCCCGAGAGCTCTCTTGGTATTTTTGCAATCTGATTCTGGATGATAGATTCACTGTTGTGGCCTCTCTATTTATAGTAGAGAGTTCCCTTGAAAGTCTCTTCCATCGGTTGTGGAAGTTGAGGGAAAGATGGGCAGCTTGTGGTAGATGATTAAGGAGTGAAAATCTCAACAACTTTGACTTGTTCCTTACTCGACTTCTTCCCCAAGCTTTGACTCTTTCTCCCACGTTTTACAAAGCTCCAATTCACCACGCCTAAGTCGTTTTTACCTCACAGTAAAATATTACTGCTTACCGTGAAGTAAGACAAAACTATTTTTCGAAGCTGTTGATCCAAATATTATGACATTTGTTCCAACATTTTTATATATTCAAATCAGTACTTCAGAAGATATGTTGGGTCAAATATCAAAACACCAAATCCAACATTAACAAATTCCATGTAGTAATTGCAATAAAAGAACCTAATTAAGTTTTATGAGGTGTCATGTTCAATAGATTTGAGTGGTTTATATTTGGGTCCAATAATGTTGTTGGAATAACAATAATTCTTATATTATAGTAACAGTAATAGTAAAAGGTTCTTTATTTTGACATTGAAGTTTGAACTACCTTAAATTTGGGGTGTAACATGCATGGGTTGACGCACATGCATGGTTTTGTATCTTGGCTGAACGAAATGAATTCAGCCTTTACAATGCATATTGTACGTACATGTGATCACATAGTCAATGGCAGTGGGGGAGCTCTTGACTCGACTATTTCTTAGTCAAATTGCATATCTCCACTATAACGAATTTAAGACAGTTTTATTGACCAATTGAATGTATTATTTTTAACTCAAATTATATATATATATATATATAAATTATATTTTTATATAATTCATTTTAAATTTACTAACGTTGAATTTTGAATTCTCCTCCTCCCTGTCTCAATTTAGTTGGTATATTTTGAGAGTCAAATAATTTTTTCATTGATCATTATTTTTTTCATGTCTTAAAAATATTTTGAATTTTCAATTATTACGATTTATATATTGCTTTTTGCATATTCTTTAAATATGTAATTTTATTTCAGGAAAAATAAAAATTCTGTGTTCGAATTCATAATCAAAATTAAAATTTTGACTCACAATTTAAAACTCTTAAATTACGATAACTAACTTAAAGTAATTCATTCCGTTTCTAGACCGAAAGAACTGATGTCAAGTGACGCGAAAAAACCCAACAAATGACATTATAAATCCCAGCAAGAAAAAGTTTAAGTAAAATACATCGGTATACTAGCTTGTTTCAATTCGTGGATAACATTGCAGTAAATGAAGTCTTTTTCTTTTTCTTGTTTACAATAAAGACATTTAATGTTTTATTTTTTTAAAAAGAAATTAATTAGTGTAATAATACCTCGACAGAGTTGGTGGACCAGAGGCTTGTAATAATGATTTTGTTGGGACACCGCACCCTCAGACGTACTTTAAATGACGTTCTTATCCCTCCTCTCCTCCTTCTTCCTTTCCAAATTCCTCTGTATGTATATCTCTCCCTCAAATCCATATACATAAAAACAGGAAAAAAATTGCTTGGGAGAGAGCTGGGATCCGACTCGTTGGACCCATTTGCTCTTTCTCCCTCTCTGGTTCTTGAAATTTTGCTTCTTTTTTTTTTCCACAAGATAAATAGGGAGACCCACATTTACCAATCTTCATGGTTAATGGTCTTGTCTTCATTCAATACCAAAAAAGGTACATACTTATGTATGTAGACACATATATTTCTGGTGGGTATCTACCAGAATTTACAATTAATGTCCCATCTCTGCATTTTGGATTACACTCTTTAACCTCGCTAATTTTGGTTAGCAGCTTGTTTTATTGTGAGTTTTTTCATTCTGATCTTTGTTTCACACATTATTTTATTTGTTTTCATTCTTCATATTTTGGCTTTTTCTGCTTTTCTACGAATTTGCATTGTTAAATTTATTTCTCTTTTTCTGTTTTAACAACAATTTTGATGTTATTCTTTTGTTTGTTTGTTTGTTACATATGATTTTAATGTGGACCCATTTTGCTTATTCATTCTCTTATGCCTAATCTGACATTGTTTTGTCCGATTCAGTCTCTGAAAGTGAAAACAAGGTCATGTTCATTCCATCCTTTTTCATCATTAAGGATTTCAAAAAGACAGGACAAGGAAAAAATATTTAAAAGAAAAAGAAAAATGAAAGAAAATGCAGCTTATTACATAGTATTTGATTTATGTTCACCTTTTCAGTTATGTCTCCAATTTTTATTTTATTTTTTGTTTTTTTCTTATCTACAATCACATGAAATAATTAAACTTACCACGGATGGTGTGCAGTGGATGAGGCTACTCCTCTTTTAATCAGAAGCCTCGGTTCGAGCTATGAAAAATCTTTGGTAGAGCTTCCCCAAATGGGAACTGAATATAGTCTGACTCCAATCCGGATACCGGACGGGAAACAAAAAAAAAGAAATAATTAAAGTTTGTTTCATAGTTCCTTTGCACTTAGCCATCTTTGTGCTCTTTGTTGCTTTTCCTGTCAGTAATATTCTTGATGATTCCTTATTACATCTGTCTTATGAGGTTCACTGCTTTTAAGCCTGTTAAAAACAGCTTTTGTCCTATATTTTTGAGTTTTTTTTTGCTATATAAGATTTGAGAACTGCTAAATCAAGATCAATTCATGTACCAATCAAGTCCTGCTAACGTGTGATGAACAAATTTGGGAGCTTTTATTGAGCTTAAAGATATCAGTTCTTTCTCTTGTTCACTCTTTGTAGATTGTACTGTTAGCTCCATAGTACTCCTTTAAGGTAAGCCTTTTGTACTCGAGTAATCGTGAATGCGTATAATGTATTGGATCAAATTCCAAGTCATTTCTAACCATTCCATCTTTGTAGTTTATGTGATTACGTTATAGTGATGGCAAATGGGCGGGTTGAGTCAGATTTGAGCGGATTGAATAAAACGGGTTGGGTTGCAACCTGCTCATATTAATAGGGGTAAAATTTGGGTTGGGTAAAAAACGTCACGTAGACCTTGGATTGATTACTATACTAGTTCTTATTGTCAATTGTCACATTTTGAATTGCTATGGGGTTGCATAAGATTTCAAGTTTCTCTTATTTGCGTGCCAGGTATACTTAATTTCTTGTGTTCCGCTTGGAATTTGCATCTTCACATGGTACAGCAGCAAGTAGCAGTGAGATTTGTGAGCTGAGTTATAATAATGGGTTGTTGTGTGTCAACTCCAGCAACCACAATCAGGGTAAGGAAGAAACACCATCGTCGCAATAGAAAATACCATAGAAAGAATTCAAACTCAGGTCTAGTAGTAACCAGCAGGAAAAGAAACAGCGATGCACGGGTGACAGATATTGCTCTTAGTGAGTTTGTTCATACAACTACAACAACCTGCAGAACATCTGAGGTCTCCAATTCCACATTTCATCTTACTCAGTTGCAGTGGCGGCATAGTCAAATAGATGCTAATGGTATATTCTCTCTTTCTATTTTTTATATTCTGAAACGTTTTACCTTTTATAGTGGTTATGTTAATTCTGATGCTTTTTCTGTTCACAATAAAGATAGAGACTTGCATTCTGACATGTTAGCAAGTGGAGTTTCGTGTGCTTAAGCAATTGATAATCTTAAGAAGTTTGAACTTAAGCTTGACAATGATGAGAGATTTACATTCTTACAGTTCTTTGCCAAGAAGAAGCATGGTTTGATACGCACAGCTTGTTTGAGTCCGACTCAGATGATGACTTTAGTAGTGTTCATGGAGGTAATGATCATCAGTTTCTTTGCTGTTGTAATTATAATTGATGACTTCTCGAAGGCCATCATTCTTGAGAAAAGACAAGAATGAATACCACCTTATTCATTACCCTATGCTTAGGTAGGAGCAGATAACTTGATAATTTCGCAATTCTTGTCCCTTTCTCTTTGCTAAAGATTAAGAAATCGCAAAATTCTTAATCTTTTCAATATTTGCTTAGTTAACTTTAGCAACCCAAGTTTTCTTCAGATTTTTTTTTGGAATTAGACATTATTGATTCGTAACTGATCATATGCTCTTTAGCAGATGAATCTATATGTTTTCCAGAATATCACAAGCTCATGTTTAATTAGCAAACTAGCTGACAGAATTATCCTTTCTTAAGCTTAATGAACCAAGTGCAAAGTTATGATTTTTTTTCATTCTATTCCTTTTCGTTTTTTCTAGATATTTTCCCCAACATTTCCAGTGGACAAGTAGTTCAGTATGAAACTTCATCATGCTTTATGGATAGCAAACACAAGTACAAAGAATACCATGAGAAATATGTCAAGATAGATGGCAGTAAGATTTCGAGCAAAAATCGAGTTCAGGATCCAAATGGACTTGCAGTTGTAAGTGCTCAGGACTATGAACTTGCATCCCTAGGGAAGGGTGAAGACTTTGTCGGCACCAAAAAGAAGAAGAATTTGGATCGTGCCTTTGCAAGTTTTAAAAGTGTAAAAAAGGAGATATTTCAGACGCAGGAGAAAACTCAGGAGAATGTTTTCAAGTCTGTTTTACCGAAGCTAGTAAATTCCTTGAGTTTCAACGACAAAGTCATAAATGGATCAAATTCAGCTCCACATTCCCAAGTAAAGAAGTCAACTATTATAAGGCTTTCTCTGAAGAGGACATCTGTTGATGGAGAAAAAAATGAATTTCGTGAGTACCTCGCCTCATTTTTTAATTTTACTTTCAGCATTAATTGAGTCCAATTGATTTGTTCCATGCAGTGTTAGTTAGTTTAGATCAATTTTCCTGTTCTGGAGTGATAAAAATGGAAGGTTGAAAAGCTAGTTAATAATGCACTAAACATAGTGATTTTCTTGTAGGTTCTTCAAGAAAGTATCTTCGCCGCCCCAGGGCTGGACTTTCAATTCCTTGTTGCACAGAAGAAAAGTCTACTGCAGGAAGTTGGTCAAAGATTGAGCCCTCAAACTTTAAGCTCCGCGGTGATAGTTATTTCAAGTACACTCTTAACTTACATTTTTTTGTCAATTAATTACTGTTGTTGGACTTTTGTAGTGGATTTAAAACATGTATACATTTTTTGTTTGATCTGCAGAGATAAGAGGAAAACCCCTGCTCCTAATGTGTCTCCTTATACTCCAATTGGGGTCGACTTATTCGTTTGCCCAATAAAGATCAGTCATATAGCACAACATATTGAGCTTCCTTCTATAAAAGATGGAAGAATACCTCCATTACTAATTGTTAACATTCAGGTATTAGACAAGTCTCCCACAACTAACCAAAGGAGTTTTTATTTGATATAACATTCTATTCTAATTAATAAAGTTGTTCTTCTTTGTCAGTTGCCCACTTACCCTGCTCCGATGTTCGTTGGTGATGCTGATGGAGAAGGCTTGAGCCTTGTAATATATTTCAAACTTTCTGAAAGTTTTGTGGAGGACATCTCCCCCCACTTTCAGGATTCCATCAAGGTACTTTATGTCAACTTTCTGAAGCAAAAATAACACCATTCTTCTCCTTTTGTTTTCCTTTCCCCTTTACTTGTAGTTTAAGGAAGGTGTTTACGAGGGTAGAGGCAGTAAGTAGAGTACGCTATTTCCGTGTTTCCATTTTGGACGGTAGATAGCTGAAAGGTTAGGCTAGGGAGGACGTTAATTTTACCATCTTGCAATTTTATTGATTGACAATTACTCCATTTGGTTCTGTTTTAATTGATACTTTTTATGTTGTCCATCACAAATAGACTAACCTCTTTTCTTTAAAAAAGGCAAAGTTCTCTTGCTGCTGAGTCAAATACACAAACTCAAACCGACATTTTTATACTCTCTCACATTTTCCAACTATTGATCTAACAATTCTGTCTCAAACTGAAAAAAAAAAAAAAATATCCCCATCCTAACTATGTTCTTGTAATCAACATAAAAAATCAGCCAAAACGTAAGTTTGGGGCTAAAAGTTGGGCGTGTACTAATTAACTAAACAATATCCGTAGCTGGGGGGTAGAGTCTTTTGCTGATATGGTTATTCTGATATGCCTTGCTTCCCAATTTATATTTCCTTTATATGTGCTACTGCTATTTGTGGTAGAGATTCATCGAGGATGACATGGAAAATGTGAAAGGATTTGCAAAGGAATCAATTGTTCCTTTCAGAGAAAGGTTGAAGATTATGGTTGGGTTGGTTAATCCAGATGAGTTTGTTTCAAGCTCAACTGAAAGGAAGCTTTTGAATGCTTACAATGAAAAGCCTGTGCTTTCCCGGCCTCAACACAATTTTTATCAGGTGGATACTACTGATCGTCACTTCTTCTATACTATCATCTTTAATTGAGTTAAGGGTCAAAAATACACCTTTAAGTATCATTTTTTTTTAGTTTACTACCTGAACTAGAGTTTACTACCTAAACTATCACCAACTAGTTAGCAAAACACACCTCGGCTATTTGTTGTAGGAAAAGTGAATAATTGATAGTTGAGGTGTGTTTTGCTAACTAGTTGGTGTAGTTTAGGTAGTAAACTCTGACTCATGATAGTTCATGTAGTAAACTCAAAAAAATGTGATACTTGATCAGTTGTGTTTTTGACCTTATCTCTTTTTAATTTAGTACTCGTATCACCTTTGCTGTTTTTGAACACCACAATATTCATTCTCAACATGCACGGTCTCTGCTTATTGTATAGGGCCCGAATTACTTCGAAGTTGATCTTGACATTCATCGCTTCAGCTACATAGCAAGAAAGGGTTTTGATGCTTTTAGAGAACGTTTACGACATGGAATAGTTGATTTTGGTCTAACAATTCAGGTTTCTCATTTCTCATTTCTCATTTTCCTTTTTTTTAAGAAAGAAAAAACCATATTGCTCTGACTCTTCAATAATGTCGATCGGGTGCGTCCTCCAAAAGTAGTGCATTTTGGAGGATTCGACACGGGCACGACAACATTTTTGGAGAGTCTGAGTAACATAGAGAAAAAGTGTTGCTTATTAGTTTTGGCTTTGAAAAATGGTGTATGCTCATTGGTTATTCGTCAAATCAAACAGGCACAGAAGCCAGAGGAGCTGCCAGAGAGAGTGCTTGGTTGTGTTAGATTGAACAAGATTGATTTTGTTGATCATGGCCAAATACCCACGCTTGTGAAAGTTGAGAAAGATTCATGTTCAGAATAATACAATTAACTAATACCTGCATGTTGCATAGGGGAATAGATGTTAGTGTATCTTGAGCTTTATGTATATAACCCAATTGTTTTTTTTAAAAAAAAACACATTTAGTATTAAATTTGCACCAATTGCAGCTAACTCACTAAGTTATAGTGGACGCAGTGGTACTTCAAATCCACTGACTTAACATCCTTGATCTGTTTCAAGTTTCAACCGTGCCCGAGAAATTCAAGGTTCGCGTCAGATATGCCACAGGAGACTAAAGCGCTCCTTACCAAAAGATTTTCTATTCCTGAAGTTTGTTTTACTCAGAGGTGTTTGTGATTATGGGGTTATTTCTGTATCATGGCATTATGCTTGTGTAATTGATATTTTAGGTCGTAGTGGCTTCTTTTGAGCTTGCATGTAATGTAGAGCATGAACCAAATAATATTACTGTAACATTTAATTTGATATTCCCTTTTTGTGGGGAGCTTGTTTAATGAGTTTTATGCTTTGAAGTGGTAACTTGCTGAGTCACCAAATGACACTTAAAACTTACACCCTCCGTTTAAGTGTCTTAATTTAATTGATGCAGAATTTAAAAAATATAGAAAGATTTTTTAATTTTATGATTCTAAATTAAATGTGTGTGTGATGTATTAAAATATTCTTTGAATTTATGATTTTAAACTTAATATGTATGTTATTTGAATTGTCAAATTTTTAAATATAAAAATATGTAATTTATTTGAGATAAATAAAAAAAGTAAGATACTTGGAACGGAGATAATAATACCAAATCAAGAAAGAAAGAATGAAGACGATACTAAAGAAACAAGAAGTCTTACTGACAGTCTGGCTAAAATCACAGCACATCACTCCTAAAAGTGCATTAGATTTGTTCAGATTAAACCTTAGCCAATTCTAACTTATATGAACCAAAAATTTCTTGATAAATAGACGTGTAATCCTTTACCTGTTGGCCTGTCTAGTGTCTATTGGCCCATACTTTTGGGAGAGTGACTCTACCAACACTGAAAAAGCATCTTACTTGTACTGGATTGGCTCGAAATCTCCATGTGGACTACATTTAACCACATACTCCATATAACACACAATGTATATCAACCCCTTTTTGCTATATCCACTTATCCGATCCAATATATGCACTGATCAGTTTCTTTTTATAGCAAGAATCCTTTTGATACTGTAGCTACACCACTATTTGGCTAATAATTCAAGAAATTATCAAATCTCAACTACCTCGTGATCACTACTGTCTAATGACACACCGATTCAAAGTTCAAGGGTTAAACTATTATTTACTCCGTCCCAATTTATGTGGCAGCATTTGATTCGATGCATATTTTTGTTGGATTTGTTATGTTTCAAAGGTAATCAAAGGAATGAGCTGTTGCCCGTCTAGTAAGCAATGGGGTGTTGCGGAAGCCCCGACAAATATTCACCCGCAAAAACTTTTTTATTATTTACTTTTGTTGATTTTTCTTCATAATAAATACATTTTCAAAATTAAGTGGGACCCAATAAAGATAAAATAAGAATGATGCTATTAAATAATTGTCAAATAAAGAAAATTGATATTCTTTTTTGAACGGACTAAAAAGAAAATAGTGCACATGAATTGAGATGGATGAAGTAATTTTTAGTGTAAATTCAACCCTAAATTTTTTAAGTTTTTCTTTTAAAAATAAATTTATATATTTTAAAATTACATATAAATATTATAAATCACAATAATTAACAATTTTAAATATTTTTAAAAAATAATGAAAAAATTGTGATCAAACAAAATATCTCTTTGGACTTTTACAATAGTAATTGTGTCACGATATACAGAGTATACAGTGAGATGAAACAAAAGGAGTACTTTCTGGACTGAAATTTTTACGCAATTTTCAAATTATGCTATAAAATATGGTATTTTCTGGGAAAAACATATTGAGAAAATGTTGTACTTGTTGGTTGCCAGGCAAGCTCACCATTGCCATCACCTTCACCTCAAGATGAAGAAAGACCTTTAGCTGAAACTGATTGGCGATCATTTCGAGCACGATTGGTCGCCGGAGAACGAGCTTCCCGGTCGGAAGAGCCTTCCTCCGTCGTCAATCCCGACACCATAGATGATCTTCCCCCGCCTCCGGCCATCACAATTGGTACTTTTGAGATATCCGCACTCAGCCTTAATAATATTTATTTATTATGCATTTTATTTTTCAACGGTAATTTATGACATATTTAGCAAATGGGGCCACACCATCCACGAACCAGAGAAAGGTTGCTTACTCATAGCAACTGAAAAGCTCGACGGTGTCCACATTTTTGAACGGACCGTAGTTCTCTTTTGTTGTCATAGGCCCAACGGGCTTAATTCTCAACAGGCCTTTCGCTTATGTCGATAAAGGAAATGAGATCATCCGTGTTGGATGTGACCAGCGGGGTATTTTTTTTTTTTACTGATTTCATTTATTTCAATTGATTTTTTTCCAGATTTTGTCCTATTAGGATCAAAGCTGCCTATAATGCCAACAAATCCAATGTCCCCAAGGCGCATTTACGGCACTGAGACGTTTGCGAATAGGCCGTTGTTCTTTGGTGGGCCTTTAGAAGAAGGGATTTTCTTAGTGAGCCCAAATAAAGGAGGTGAAGATGGGCTTGGGAAAAGTGGGGTTTTTGATGAAGTAATGAAGGGTTTGTACTATGGGACAAAAGAGAGTGTGGGCTGTGCTTCTGAAATGGTTAAAAGGGATGTAGTTGGGCTTGACAATTTTAGGTTCTTTGATGGGTATTGTGCATGGGAGAAAGATCAATTGAGGGATGAGATTAAAGCTGGTTATTGGACAGTAGCAGCCTGCAGCCCCAATGTAATTGGGCTGTCCGATGTGGGAAGTGTTGGGTTTTGGGAAGAAGTTCTTGGGCTTATGGGCCCTAAGAAAGTCTGGTGAGGTGGACTGATATAATTTAGATAATTTCTGATGTTATAATTTGTAAAGAGAGGATATGGGTTTCTGTATTATAGCTTGAACTTCTGAGTTAGATTTGTGTTGTTGTAAAAGCCCAACATTGTAAATTATTATGCATTGAAATATGAGTTCTTAAGTAATTAAAGGAGAATGAATTTATTCTTTGTCAAATAGCCAATAGGGAATAATTCCTTAGGGCTGTGTTCTCAATAATTCCTTATCCATTGTCTTAAATTATTAAGGCTGATTTACAAAAAAATGGCCTTGGATGTGGAAGGTCTTAAATTTTTAATTTTGATTCTTCCTTGGGCAAAACTTCAAGTGTAACATTTTCAAGGTCATTGGGTGTAATTTCCTGAATTTTAAATCCGCCTTTTCTACTAATAAAATTGCTAGACGAAATAAGATGAAACTAACGTGTATTTTCTTGTACATATGCAAGGGGGATTAAGATGGAATTAGAAATGCCATTTTCCAAATGTCTTAAATTGGAGATAATATCTCATATGGTTACTCAATTATGAGTGTTTCATTCAAAAAGTCACTCAGCTTTATTTTCTAACCAGAAAGTCACCCAACTATGAGTGTTTCACTCAGAAAGTCACTCAACCTATTTAAATAATTTTTTAATTATAATTTGCTGATTTTTATTTAAAGCTAAAATTATAAGAAATAAATAAGTATCCAATTTATAAGATAATAGAAAAAAATATTCATGAAAGCCACTTTTCTTTTATCTAATTTGGTAACGATTAGCGTTTTGGACTCACTATGATTTTTGTCACAATATAATTTACGAATATGATTCTCGGATGATTCTTCATTCTATGTAAATACCATTATAAAAGGTATCCTAGGATCGTTTTTGGGTTTTCACCAAGTGATTTTCATTAATTGAATCACACAAATAAATCTTATTGTCCCATCATATGTATTGTCACTTTATATTTTCATCAGTTCAATCACATGCACATTTTTTTAAAAAAGAGGGTATTTGTTTGTTTTTTATAATTTTGATTTTAAATAAAAATTAGTAAAATATAATTAAAAATTACTTAAATAGGTTGAATGACTTTCTGAGTAAAACACTATATTTGAGTGACTTTTTGAATGAATCACCTATAATTAGGGATGACAACGGATCGGATCTGGATCGGATCCTACTAGATCCAGATCCAGATCCGTTTTCATACCTGAATCCAGATCCGGATCCAGATCCAGCGGGTCCATAAAAATCATATCCAAATCCGGATCTATCGGATTCACCGGGTTCACGGATCGGATCTGGATCCACATGTAAAAAATTTGCCTTGCTAAAAATGTAACCTTGCTAAGAATTTTTTTTTGAACTGACAAACGATTTTTACTTAGCTAACAGTTTACTGTGTTTCAATTTTGAAATGTTCATATGAGATATTTTGTTCGTTGTCTCGTTTTGATTGTGAGCTATTAATTGAAAATGTTGGACAATGACAATAGTTGTGAAAAATGCTGACTAGTATTTCCACAATGCAGAACTTGCATGTGCTTGGAATCTTCACAAATGAAATGAATATAATTTTAACTACTTGTCTATGGAGATGTTAGTCATTCACTAATATAACATTGATTTTATTATCGAAGTTACCTCTTTATTTTTTGATTTTTGAGTTAACGCGGGGATAAATTAAACTTATTTTGAGAATTAAACTTTCAAGGATGTGCTTAGCAATTTCAAGAAAATACTTATAAAATTACATTCTAGATTATGAATATATTTAATAAAAAATGGATCCACGGGTCGGATCTGGATCGGATACGGATCTCAAATACAAGATTCAGATCCAGATCCGATCCGTCATAAACGGATCCGGGTCCGATCCGAATCCGTCGGGTCCAAATTTTGAAGATCCATATCCTATAAAACGGATCTGGATCCACCGGATCCAGACCGGATCCATGATCCATTGCCATCTCTACCTATAATTGAGTGACATCTTATATAATTAACTCAAATGGAACATAAGGAAAGCTAAAAGATGTTTTCTTGCCCTCCTTATGATGGCGGTAGCTATTTTTTTATGATTTCTTTTTCGTTCATCAAACTGTAAATAAATCAAACATTCAGAGATTGACACGACTAGGGACTAGGGTCACAAATTTATTTTTACAATTACAATAAATAGTTATCTTTTTAGCATTTAGATGATTTTACACGACTAGGGACTAGGGTAAATAGGTACATTTGCCCAGTTTTCAAGTCACACATTTACTTTTACAATAAACCTTACTATTGTCAAGTAACACATTTATTTTTACAATAAATAGTTACCTTAATTAGCATTAAAATATTTTTATACGAATAGAGTAAAAAACTTGCCATAAATTTGCCCAAGGGCCTAATGAATGACCTTGTAGTTATAGTCTTGGCACTGCTGCCCATAACATAACAGACGGGTCTTATTTTTTTTTTATATCCAGTTTTTCGGCTTACGTCAAACTATTTCTGGAGATAGTAGTCCAGATCAAATCACGGGATGTGCCTGAATGACCAGGGTTTGAGAACAGAGCAACTGATATCACCTACAATGTCATACCACGATCTCATTCTTTCTAGTGGCACCATGGAGGAGACGTTAGTCCCATTCCATAAAGCTTAGTAGAGGTAAAATAGATTTACTTTTTGTCTACTCCTGCAAAAACATACTTTCTTTTTCCTTTTTAATAGTCCGTTTAGGCCTTTTAAATTGGATCCCAGTGTGGATAGGGGGTTCGGATATGACCAATAAATATATATTATGACATCTATAGTATATATTTTAATTAATTAAAGTTATTGAACTAAAGCTAATGAAGTTTAATTCTTCAAAGACACCTAATATCTTGTTCATAAAATACTGGCATAATAGCATATTTCTTCATGAAAGAAATAATCTCTTGATTATTTTCATTGATTGAAAGACTATATATACAAGTTACATATTTTCATAATAGGAGAATCTTATTCCTATTCTACTCCTAAAACCTTATTCTACTTGGATCCTAACTATACAATTATGGTAAGTGTATAATACTAATTACACCACAACACCTTACCTAATCTATGTTGTACATACACGGTAATATACAATCTACATACACGGTAATACAAATATACGAAACCCGAGAGTAATATACACATGTATATTGTGTGTATATTGTGTGTATCTAACACACCCCGGCAGTCATAGCGAGCGATCTTCGAACGCTGAGACTGTCCCTAAAATCTTCAAAAAGGACTTAGGGAAGACCCTTTGTAAAGATGTCGGCAATTTGATATCTTGACGGGACATGACAGATGCGTACCTGACCACGAGCAACCTTTTCGCAGACAAAGTGAATGCCCATCTCGATATGTTTAGTGCGCTGGTGCTGAACCGGATTATCAGAAAGGTAGATGACACTAATATTATCGCAATAAACCAATGTTGCTTTTTGAATAGGTGAATGAAGCTCCAATAGCAAATTACGTAACCAACATGATTCCGAGAACACATTAGTTACCCCTCGATACTCGGCCTCGGCACTGGATCAGGACAATGTCGACTGACGTTTGGCAGACCATGAAACCAAGTTATTGCCAAGAAACATACAATAGTCAGACGTAGACCGTCTGGTGTCTGGACAACCACCCCAATCAACATCCGTATACGAGACAAGTGTGGACGTCGAGGAAGGATATAAATGCAACCCATATTCAAGTGTACCCTAAATATATCGAATAATGCGTTTGAGTGCATTCATGTGCTCAACTCTGTGATCATGCATGAAAAAATACACATGCTGGACAACATACATAATATATGGTCTCGTAAATGTAAGATACTGTAGGGCCCCTGCGAGATTGCGATAGTGGGTCGGATCATCGTATGGTACGCCGACCGCGGCACTAAGCTTGGGCTTAGTATCAACTAGAGTGGAAGTGGACTTACATGATGACATCCCAGCCCTCTCAATGATCTCAGCTGCATACTTCCTTTGAGATAAGAACAACCCATCTGAATGACGAGTGACATCAATCACCAAAAAGTAACTCAAGGGCCCCAAGTATTTCATAGCAAACTCAGAGCTGAGCATGGTCATGATAGACTAGCGTAAGGCATTGGAAGAAGAAGTCAAAATGATATCATCCACATATAACAGAATATAGGCCAATAACGAACCACGACGGTAGATGAACAAGGAATTATTCGACCTGCTGTGAGTGAACCCAATAGTCGAAACATAGTCTGCAAACCTCGTATACCAGGCCTGTGGAGACTGCTTAAGCCCATATAAGGACTTCTTCAACAAACAGACATAATGCGAATGTTTAGGATCCCTGAATCCCAAAGGCTGATGCATATAGACTGTTTCTTTGAGATCCTCATGGAGGAAATCATTATTTACATCTAACTAATGAATAGGCCATGCATTCGAAAGAGCTAAGCTGAGGACAGTGCGAATGGTGGCCGGCTTGACCACCGGACTAAACGTCTCACCACAATACACACCAACCTGCTGAGTCTTACCATCGCCCACAAGCCGCGCCTTATGTCGGGCAAATGACCCATCTCAATTTTCCTTATGAGCAAAAATCCACATAGACCTAATAATATTAATACCAGATGGACGGGGCATCAACTCCCACATCTTATTATCAATAAGAGCATTATATTCATCAGTCATAACAATTTTCTAATTCGGATCGTTTAATGCAGACACGAGATTTCGGGGTAAGGGTGATTTAAAAACATTAGAAAGTAAATTAAAATGTCTTTTTAATGTAAAAATCCCCCGTTGACTACGGGTGACTGGTCCATGACTAGGGGCAGATGCGGGTGGATTTTGGGAATTTTCAGGACTCGGGACGGTGGGACAAAGATGGGCTCTTGGCCCAGATCGAGCGAAAGCAGGAATCGGGCCAATATTAGACCTAGAAACGATTACTTGAATCGGGCGAGCTGGGCAAAACGGATGGCCGTTCTTTGGACCCATTTGAAGACGGACCTTTGTGTGGGAGTACCAGCCAGGCGATGGGCCCGCTGGAGAATTTTGGGTGCGGGATACGTCCAAAAAATGGTGAATAATATACTGGGATATACTATCATCCAAAAAATTATACGAACTAGGCACGGGAGTATTAACTTTAGCAAATGGAAATTGGGTTTCATAAAAAATTAATGGCGATTAATGATAATTTTATTAGAGGATAAATAAAAGCATTTGTAACCACGATGATTAGACGGAAAACCCAAAAACACACATGGAGTAGACCGGGCTTGAAGTTTGTTAATTGTGGTGGAGCGGAATAACGGATAACACAAGCACCCAAAGACCCGAAGATGAGAATAAGAAGGAGTTTTATTATATAAAATTTGAAGAGGGGAAGAATATGTCATACCTTTGGAAGGAATAATGTTAAGGAGATATGTAGCCATTTGAAGAGTATGATGCCAAAAATATGGGGGTATGGAAGCGTGAATGAATAGGGTTAGAATAATGTTATTTATGGAATGAATTTTGCATTCGGCTTTCCCATTTTGTGAAGACGTATGAGGACAAGAAAAATTAAAATTGATTTCATTATTAGCACAGAATTCCCGAAACACCCCCATTGTCATATTCTTTGCCATTATCACACTGAATATTTTCAATTTCTCGTTCAAATTGGGTTCTAATGAATGCTCTAACTTTTAAGAAGATGGAAAAACTTGATATTTTTTCGCTATCGGAAACGTCCATAAAAACTTAGAATAATCATCCAAAAAGAGAACATAATACCGATGACCCAAAGAACTAAGAACAGGAGACATCCATAAGTCGCTATGAATAATATCAAATAGCATTAAAGTATGAGAATTTAAGTCTACAAATGGCAACCTAACAATTTTTCCTAAAGAACAAGACTGACAATTTGGAGTACTACTCGTACCCTTACAAGAAATAAAATTATTTTTATCTAATAAAGATAAAATAGATGATCCCGGATGACCCAGACGAGCATGCCACAAGGAAGGAGAAAGGGCTGCAAATGCGGATGGCAAGGCTTGACTCGATGGACCGGAACTGGGTGTGATAGGATAAAGATCTCCCCTACTATCACACCTCATGAGAGGACTCCCTGTCTTGAAATCCTTCACAGAGAAACCAAATGGATCAAATTCAATAGAAACGGAATTGTCAGTAGTGAATTTACAGACATAGACTAAGTTTTTAATCAATTTGGGGGCATGTAGGGTGTTTTTCAAGATAAGAGGAGGATGAGGGGGGGGGGGATAAAGTTTTATGACCATAACCACGAATTAGAATAGAATTACCATTACCAATAATTATGCCGCGAGGGTTGCTCAAATTGGAATAAGACGAGAGCGTACCTAAATCGGATGGCATGTGGGTAGTGGCACCGGTGTCCATATACCAATTTGGGTCCGGAGGATTTAAATCAAGCGTGTGCATTGCAGCTTCGATGTCAATAGACGTGGGTGCCACTGCGTGATGGGCCGAGGCCCAAGTACTCCTGCTTGCTGCCTCGGCCCAAACGACTGGCTGTATGTGGTTCAGGAAGGATTGGGCCTGGACTGCTGCTGGGCCGCCCACTACCAGTGGGGCGAAAACTGGCCTGGCCCAAACTGTGGCTATGGGATACACCGCCATGGCATAGGGGCACTGTGGGGCCCAGAACTGCTGTTGTTGCTGCTGACCACTGCGGGGACCACCACCGCCACCATCATTCTGACGGCTGCCGCCGTTGTTGCCGCTGCAGTTTTTGCCATTATTTTTCTTATTTCCACCCTTTTTACCGCCACCTTTGTTGCGGTTTTGGCCCGAGTTGTTGAAACCGGTAGGATAAACAGTGGACTCGGTCATCATGACTACGAGACTAGCACTGGTAGCCGCTCGTTTCGCCATGCATGCTTCTTCGAGTGTAAGCATAGAACGAGCCTGATAAAATTGCGGAAGCGGATTGCTTTGCCGAAGAAGCGTTCCAACACCATTATAGGCCTCGGAGAGGTCAGAAACCATTTGGAGGACCAAACGATCATTCGAAACTAGCGCGCCAACGTTGTGAAGTTGGTCCGCCAATTCTTTTAATCTTTTGCAATAAGCCAAAACGTTATGGAAATCTTCCATATTGACATGGGAGAAATCCTGCTCAAGAGTAACGACTCTAGAATTTTGATTATCTTGGAATATATCACGCAGTCTATCCCAAGTTGCATGTGCCGTAGCGTCAGGCTCAATAATTATTTGCAAAAGGTCGGTAGAAATTGTTGAATATATCCACTGGAGGACCGTGGCATCAAGAGTCATCCACAACTTAGGATCATCCTCGCGTTTTGGCACCTCCGTATCCGCAAGAGCAACGGGAATTATGTGATGGATGACTTGATGCGATCGTGCGTGAATTTTGAACAGTTCGGCCCACGTCGCATTTTGGACGTTTTCTATTTCAAGAACAAGAGAGATATTATTCTTGATGTTAGAAACTGTAAGGGCAGGATGAAACGTGTTCCGGGATGTAGACATATTGATAGAACAATATGTGATTGAGGGATTTGGGATAAAAATCGGAAGGAAGAACAAGCAAACCGAGAGAAGGGATTTTAGATTTGTTGCTCGAGAAGAAGAAATTTTGGGAGAGGAAATTTCGAACCTATACTTCTGATACTATAAAATAAATAATCCCTTGATTATTTTCATTGATTGAAAGGCTATATATACAAGTTACATATTTCCATAATAGGAGAATCATATTCCTATTCTACTCCTAAAACCTTATTCTACTTGGATCCTAACTATACAATTATGGTAAGTGTATAATACTAATTACACCACAACACCTTACCTAATCTATCTTGTACATACATGGTAATATACAATCTACATATACGGTAGTACAAATATACGAAACCCGAGAGTAATATACACAATATACACATGTATATTGTGTATATTTAACACTTCCGTCCAAATTTATGTGGCACCATTTGACTTGACACGGAATTTAAGAAAAAAAGGAAAACTTTTGAAATGTGTGGTCCAAAACAAGTTTTATATAAATGTGTGGATGTAAATTGTTTCATAAAGTTAAATTGTTTCTAAATATAAAAAACTGACATTCTTTTTTAGACAAACCAAAAAGGAAATGATGCCACATAAATTGGGACAGGGGGAGTAAAATTTATGTCGTGTCGACACGTGTGCAACAAGGATTTTAAAGATGTTTTCCGGTGAAAATGATTCTAACAAAAAACACAGTTAGAAATTTGTATTTTATAGTTTAAAGACAAGTAGATTGTATCTGATCCGGGGACCTCCTCGGTGAGTCCGGTATCGCTAAATAGGTTACGGATGTATCGCATAAAATGACAAGTTAGTATAGAAATAAATAAGCAAGATCAGTAAAAATGAGTTAGATTTGGAGTAAATAGTGGGAAATAATGGACAAATGTATCGTTTGGTATATTTCTTAGAGAGAGATCTTGGTTACAAGTGTGAGCTTAGAGAGAATACAATGTGCATTTCCTCCCCTTCTAAGTCTTGCATATATAAGACAAAACTAAACTATAATGCCCTCCTAAATCCCCGGTAAGACCATAACACCCCAGGCAACTCTTCTGGCCACTTTCCTTTCGATATTTCTAACATTTTCTTGATGCTCTGGATGATAGTATTGTTAGTCGACTCTGCTTGCCCATCTGCGCATTGGTGATAATGTGATGATGCAACTCTTTTGATGTTCAACCCCTACAGGAATTTGGTTAGTTTCTTTCCCACAAACTGACGAGCATTGTCGCAAGCGATCTCCTTTGGTATTTCGAACTGGCAAACAATGTGGTCCCAGATGAAGTCTATAACCTGTTTCTCTCGGACCTCTTTGTACGCTTTAGCTTTCACCCATTTTAAGAAATAGTCTGTCAGGATCAGCAAGAACCTTACCGTTCCCACAGCTCCCGGTAATGTCGTTACGATGTCCATCCCTCATTTCATGAATATCAACGTGACCACCACTGAGTGGAGTGGTTCGGCGGGTTGATGTATCATAGGAGAGTGTTGTTGGAACTTTTCTCACTTTCGAACATAGGCCTTGGCATCATCTTCCATCCGAGACCAGTAATACCCATCCCTTATTTTTTTTACCAACGAGTCATATTCTGAATGATTTCCGCAATTGTCCTCGTATATCTCCTTCATCACGTACTTGACCTTCGTTGGTCCTAAGCATTTAGACAAGGTCCCAAGGTAGGATATTCTATACAACTCTCCCTCATGCATGCAATATCTGACCGTCTTGATTCTTAAAGCGCGAGCCTCTTTACTGTCTTTCGGGAGAGTCCCGATCTGTAAATCGTGCATGCCAGGATCTAGGACAAAACAGATGAGATGGACCATAGATTCCGACTCTCCTTTAGTTGCCCCAGTCGAAGAGCCTAGGTTAGCAAAGGCATCAACTTCAAAGTTCATTTCTCAAGGGATTTGCACCACCTTTCACTTCCTGAACCGGGTCTGCAAAGTGGTGGCTTTGCTTAGGTATTCCTGCATTCGACTGTCTTTGGCTTCGTACTTGCCCAGTATTTGATTAACAATCAGCTACGAGTCACTTTTGAGCTTTATATTTTCAGCCCTGAAACCCTCGATCCAATTCCAAACCTGCAATTGCGGCCTTATACTCGACCTCATTGTTAGTCAAAGAAGTATATTTAATGGCTTGCCTGATTGTGGCTCTTGAGGGGGGCAATCAGGACAATCCCCAGCCTGATACCCTTCATACTTGTGGCCCCATCCGTATATATGAACCATTCCCCAGAGGCTATTTCGGTTTCCCGAACCGCCTATATATGATCACGGGGCATCATGCTCGGACTATAATCAGCCACGAAGTCGGCCAGGGCCTGAGACTTGATAGCAGTCCGGGTCAATAAGTGATATCATACCCGTAGATTTAAATTGACCAGCTTGCTAGTCTGCTCGAGAGTTTGGGTTTGTGCAAGATATTCCTTAAAGGAAAAGTGATGACGGGTGAAATAAAAAATACGTCCTCAGTTTCTGAAATGCGACTACCAGGGCCAAAGCCAACTTCTCAATGTGAGGGTAGCGGGCTTCGACCTTAGTTAAAGCCTTACTAATATAATAAATAGGAGATTGCATACCTTTTTCCTCCCGAACTAGCACAACACTTACAGCGATTTCGGATACGACGAGATAAATCAACAAAAGTTATCCTTCATCTAGCTTCGCGAGTAGAGGTAGGTTTGTCAAGTATATTTTAAAATCCTTCAGGTCTTGTTGGAATTCCAAGGTCCACTGGAAGTCTTTCTTTTTCTTTAGCAGGCCGAAGAATTTCTGACACTTCTCCGACAATATCGATATGAATCTCCCAAGCGCAGTTATTCTTCCAGTCAATCGTTGCACTTCTTGAGCATTGGTGAGCATGTCTGGTATTTTCTCGATTTCTTGGATATGATCTGGGTTGGCCTCAATGCCCTTGTTTGATACTATGAATCCTAGGAACTCACATGATTCGACTTCGAAAGCGCACCTCTCTGGGTTTAGCTTGAGGTTATATTCACGGAGGATCTCAAATACTTCCTGCAAATTTCTAATGTGTTTATCTGTTTCTAGGGACTTAACGATTATGTCATCTAAGTAAACCTCCATGCTTCGACTTAACTGATGTTGAAATATCTGTTGGGTCATCTGGTGGAAAGTGGTTCTTACATTTTTCAAGACGAATAATCTAACACTATAAGAGTATGTCCTGTGCTCCGTTATGAACGAAGTATTTTCCTGGTCTCGCGGGTCTAACTATATCTGGTTAAACCCTATAGAGACATCTAGGAAATTGAGTAATTTGTGTCTGGCCACCACGTCGACAACATGGTCTAGGCGGGGCATGAGATATGAGCTCCTTAAGCACGCTTTGTTTAAATCTAAGAACATTTGAAAAATATTAGGTTTCTTAGGAAGTACCATTACTTTTGTTAGCCAGTCTGGATATTTAACCTCTCAGACTACTCCTACCTTAACGAGTCTGTCCACATCTCTTTTAATAAATTGGTTGTGTTCTACTGATACCGGATATCTCTTTTGCTTAACGGGCTGACATTCCAGGTTGACACTCAGCTTGTGCATGGCCAGTTCCTGGGGTGCACATGTAATATTTGTTCCCAACCAAGTGAAGCTTTTTATGTTATTATTTAAAAATTTAACTAAATATTCCCGGAACTCAGGGCTTAAACCCGAGCCTATGTATACCTGCTCCTTGGATCGGCTTGGATGATAGGCAGTCAGCTCAAGGTCTTCTACCGTAGATATTTATGTGTCTGACTCCTCTGGCGCGACAAATCCCCATGGTACCCGATCCCTCTGATCCTCTAGATAGAGGTCTCTTATCAATCATTTTTTCTGCTCATTTTGTGGGTTAATCCCGAAACCGGGCGTCTGTGATTGCTTGATATCATTTCCAACTGCTCTCCTTTCTCAGCGACCAAGGTGATTTCTGCTTGATTAGGTTCCGCATCGCCCTGAATTTTAGATGTTCCCCAAGGCGTCGAGAATTTCATGACCTGATGAAAAGTAGACGAGACTGTCTGCATGACGTGTAGCCAAGGCCTCCCGATTACCAAATTATATGTCATTCTCCCCTCGAGGACGTCGAACAAGGCCTTCAGCGAGACTCGCTTCACGTGAGTAACCAACTCAATCTGCCCTTAGATCGTTTTACTAGACAGGTTGAAACCAGTCAAGACCTTTATTATCGGGACCATCTGCCCATTGCATTTCCTTAATTACGTGGAGTTGCACAACATTCACAGCGCTACCTGGGTCAACAAGCGTATGCTTAATGTTAAATTAAAATATTTGGATAAAATTACCAAGGCATCGACGTACGGGTTCTCGATGCCTTTTCTTTCCGCTTTTCTGAATGTAATGGGGTCTTCAAGCTCATCCCTCATCCTTTTTATGAAGGGATATAGCCCCTCGCGTTGTTGTATTTGATACAATACCCCAATTATCTTTCCTTCAACGATCATATTGACCGCTTCCTGCTGCACTGGACGTTCCCGTGAAGTCCCAGTCCCCTTCTCTCTGGCGTACTTAGATCGATTGCTAAAATATTCCTTCAGATATCCCCTTCTCAATAGGTCCGCCACCTCGTATCTCAAGTACTTGCAGTCTTCTGTTAAATGGCCCGGGATCCCGTGGAACTCGCATCAAAGCTCTATGTCCGCACCCCACTTGTTTGGGTTGGACTGAATCACCACCGGGAATTGGGCTTCCTTTATTCCTTTCATCATCATAACTAGGTCCACGATCTCTGCGTTAAAATTGTAGGAGGCCATATTAGTGGTCCTGAGTCGCTTGCGGACTTTTTCTGTGGCATATCTCTTTCTCTCCTAGTTTGACCCTGATCATATCATGGCTTATTTGATCGTCTTTCATGTCTAGGTGGAGGTCGAGTTGAATAAGGTTTGTACCAACCTCTCGGGTCCCTTTGTCTATATGTGGTAGCATTTCTATATCTCCCTTGTCGTCCTCCTCCGACTTTCGTCCGGGCGTTGGCCCTATGATCATCATCTATCCTCATCTTGGCAATATATCTGTTATTCACTTCAATCCAGGACTAAGCCCGGAACTCACTTAAACTCTCCTTTAACATCTTTGACGCGTCTGAACTATCAACGTTCAGTCCGTTGGTAAATGTTGCGGCACCCCAATCCTCAAGAATTGCTAGTAATAACATTCTCTCCCATTGAAAATGTTCTACAAAGCCGTGGAGCAACTCGTCCTTCCTCTGCTTCACTGTGAAGATGTCCTCCTTGTGGGTTTCGACCTTCCGGGCCCCAGCATGAGCTTTTACAAATGCATCTGCAAGAGCATCAAAAGAATTAATAGAATTTTCAAGTAAGAGAGTATACCAAGAAAGTGCTCCCTTTGTGAGTGTTTGGCCGAATTTTTTCAGCATGACGGATTTAATCTGATGCTGCTGCAAGTCATGCCCGATGACTACGGCCTCAAAGGTCATGATATGTTCATCCGGGTATGTGGTGCCATCATATTTAGGTATATCGGGCATCTTGAATTTCTTCGGGATGGGTTCCAGAGCCGCTTCTTCCCTGTAGGATATCTTCCCGTATTTCCTTGCCGCAACCCTTTTAGAAAATAGGGCCCCCCTAGTATCTTACTCATTTGATCGTGGAGCTCATTTTCTAGTGCAGTGAGTCTCACCAGGTTTGCCTCTGCCGTTGTAGGCTGTGCTTTCTCCGCATTTGTTGCGGACGCCCCAGGCACACTCACAGCTTCCACGTTGTCTAACGGGCGGCTACCTGGCCTTGCTTCGGATAATGAGGTCAAGAATTTTTCCATGCGCTCTATTATGACGTTGTTTGATGCTAAGACTGCGACTAGGGCTAGCTCCCAGGGGGTACCTTCTCCTCTGAACATCCCATCTCCTTAAAGTGTGGGCGTCTTTTTCTTTTCTTAGGGTACCGCTCTTCAGGACGTACTTCCTTGCTCTCCACGGAATGACTTCGAACGTCTTCCTCATCTAAAGGTTTGTTAGTGGCCGTTTTCGCTGAATGGCTTTGCAATGTTTTCGAACGGTTCGTCAAGTCCTGATGTTCGATGGGTAACTGTTCCTCCCTGAGTTCCTGTGATTCGTGAGCACTGTCGTTTTGACATGACATGATTTTCTCTTTTTCTTTCGAGTGTAGTGACTCCGTTCAATTTTTTCAAGGAGACCAGCTATAGATCGAGACAACACCACGACTGTCTATCCCCACAACTATCTATCCCCACATACGACGCCAAACTGTTTTTTGGTGAAAATGATTCTAACAAAAAATACAGTTATAGATTTGTATTTTAGGGTTTAAAGACAAGTAGGTTGTATCCGATCCGAAGACCTCCTCGATGACTCCGGTCTCGTTAGCTAGGTTACAGATTTATCGCATAAAGGACAAGTTAGTATAGAAATAAACAAGCAAGATCTGTAAAAATGAGTTAGATTTGGAGTAAACAATGGGAAATAATGGACAAAGGCTTCGTTTGGTATATTTCTTAGAGAGAGATCTGGGTTACAAGTGTGAGCTTAGAGAGAATACAATGTGTCTTTTTCTTCCGTTCTAAGTCTTGCATATATAAGACAAAACTAGACTATAACGCCCCCTCTAAAATTATGACGACGTGAGCGTGTTGATGTCATCGTGCCCACACGTGTCATGGCGCTCTGATCTAGGACAACTGATGTGACGGGGGTTGTTGAGAGTGGAAGACGGTTGTATGAAGTTCCGGAACCATTTAAGCTTCTCGAATACGCTAACACACCCGAAGGCGTTTCTACCCAATACAAAAGAGTTCGCACAACATGGCTCGCAAATATGCAAGGAAGTGACCTAATGGAGGAGGGTAGAGATACTCTAGTAGCTCTTAGTGGTAGAGCTGATAGTTGGAGCAAGGTTTGAGTCACATAGGGGCAAGTGGAGGCATTGTTCAAAAATATTAGAATGACCTAAGTAATGAGTTTAAGATTTTCTTTTACGAATTTGAAAAAAATCTCCCAATGTCTATGTGATAGCGGGAATAGAACGGAAGAGGAGATAGAATTGTCAGTAAAGTTTAATAAGCACGGAGAGTAGTTTAGGTAGAAGAACTAGAACCAATTGGACCAGATACTGCTTACACTACTTAAATAAAGACATAATGCCAAAAGAGCAAGTCCAACAACTTAGTACTATTCAACTTTTCACAAAATAAATAAGTGATCTTCATTTGCTTGATGCTAGCAATTGCCGAAATTTATCAAAGTAAAAACTGGTTGTCTGACATTTGTTTCTTGAAATTTTTAGCAGGCCAAGGGGGAAGACAAGGATAGGATCGCCGAACTACCATCTCCCATGCTTACTCCCCACTTACTATTTGATTGTGCTAATATCTTCGGTGATGGCATAGAACATAAGAGGTTCACCCTTTCAAATTTTGAGGATTTCGAGAAGGAAAGACAGGAATTTGTCAGGCAGGTGGATGAGTTCATGCAACAAATGCAAGAAAGAGTTGTAAGTTCCTTGACAGTGAGATTCTTCTTGGATAGTGAATACTCATCTCACATACATGGATGGTTGAAAGTTGCGCTTGCATTTGGGTTAACCAAACTTGAACTCCTATTACACGAGCAGAATTTCTTGACAAAAAATTTGTATTCCTGAGCACCGCCGATACGATTTTCCATACTGGCTCTTTTCGGAAACAAGTACATTGAGTCATTTACATTTAGAAGAATGTGTTATGAAGGCTCCAGGTGACTTTAAGGGCTTCAGAAACTTGACAACTCTTGTACTGAAACATGTGATTTTGGCCGACAGCTTTGTCTCGAATGTTCTCCCTAATAGTTTGCTACTCGAAAGGTTGTCTTAATTTGGTGCAAGATAAACTCAACCTTATGCTTTGACCATCCATCTCTGCGAATGACGCATCTGAAGGTGCTTTATTGTTATGTTAAGGACACCAATATCAAAATATCTTTCATGACTCTCACAACTTTTGAGCACGATGGGTTTACGACAAAGATGGCACATCTTTACGCTCCTCAGCTTAAAGAAATGTTTTTAATGGACCCGAGGAATCCTCTTCCACGTCTGCATATGGACTTTTACCAAGTAATTAAGTCTCATCCTTGGCCCTTTTTAACTTTTTAAGGCTTGAAAGTTTTGTTCCTTATATTCCTGTTCAACTTCAGGTACAAAAAATGCCAAGAAATCTTACAAGTTTGATAAGTCTTAAGCAACTGGATTGTTTGTTCTGTGTTCGGATGATGTTTTTGATCTCTTATGGCTTTTATCTTTCTTGAAGACTTCACCCCTTCTTCAGAAGCTAGTGCTGACTGTGAGTGATCCTTTCCTATGAAACTTTCTCGATTCTGAATCAATAAGATCAATATGTGATACATCAAGAGAAAGAGCACCCTGGAACAATACATACATATATACAGTTGTGCTGTTTGTGATGAATTTAACGTTTCATAATATAATTTGGGAAGCACCATTACTAATTCAATTCTAAGTGCCTATTGGTCCTAGGATAGTAGGTACTTAGCGGAATAGTTGAAGTGCGTTCAAGTTGGTTGGACACCGCCCTTTTTAGAAAAAGGTTCATGTTGGTCCCAGGAATAGAATTTCTTTATGGCTGTTCCCTTATATCTTGTAAAGTTTGCTGCCTCGGATATGGATTTAAATTTGTAGGTTTAGCTCTATTGCTGTGCCAATATCCGTTTTATTGTGCCAGCTGCCACAGTTTTTCCCTAACGAACCACTGTTTCATCGTCAATAGTCTCAATCACACAAAAGAAAAATATTTTCTGGTTTACAACAAAAGCTAGACACCAAAATGTTAGTATCTTCTGAGTGCCCTGCTAAGCCGCTGTACCTGAGGCAGGTGCTGCGTGCTCTGCTGGGATGGGTTTGAAGGTTTGGAGCACAACAGTCCATTGGTTATCCACACACAAAAAACTTCCTTTATGAACTGATAGCTGGAAAAAAACTGAGTATTCATGTTCTGGCTTAATCAGCTCCAATTGCTAAATTTGTGTCCACTCATTTTGATAAAGCTGATACGACTGTCATGGTTTTAGGAAATTTATTGGCTTCAAGCAAGGAATTACTACTATCAAACATATTGCATATAATGTCATTTACAGTGAACTAGTCATATCAGCTGTAAGAAACCTGAACAATGAAACAAGAACGAGTGCCATCTCCTCTTAAATTCCCACCACAGTTTCCATTCTAATTGGCGGGGGCTACTACTCCAGCTTCAGATGCTTGCTTTTTCATGTTAGCTATGTGCTTTTTACCAGCGAGATGAAGTCTAAAAACAGTCTCACTGTTGCAAACCACATTACATACAATACACTTGCGGACCTCATTTGTGGCTGCTCCACCTTCCAAAACTTTTTGTGTCTTGGTCTCCAAATTCTCAATCAGCTCAGCTGCCTTCTTCATTGCATCTTGCCCATTTGCAGAATTTACTATGCCAGGCTTCTCTTGTGGTCCAATAAATGTGCTAATTGACACCTCTGAAGGAACAAGAGATGCAGAAGCAGGGGCAAACTTCTGTTGCTTTGATATGTTGGCAATGTGCTTTTTACCCGTGAGATGAGTTTTGAAAACAGTCTCACTGTTGCAAACCACGCTGCAAGCGACACAAATACGGACCTCGTTTGTGGCTGCTCCTCCTTCTAAAACTTTTCGTCTTTTTGTCTCCAAATTCTCCACCAGTTCAACGGCCTTCTCCCCTGCATCTTGTCCATTTGCTGAATTCATCTTGTTAGGCGTATTTTGCAGTCCAACAAAAGGGTTATCTGACACCGCAGAAGCAACAAAAGGGACAGAAGTAGGAGCTGTGATAACACTGCCTCCTTTTAATTTCTCCAAACTTCTTTTGTGTCTTTTCCCTAATTTATGTTGGTCAAGAACAGTTTTGCTGTTAAATTCAAGTTTGCAAACATCACACCATACAGGTTGTATCTTAATTTTCCTTTGGCTTCTTCCCCAAGACCCACTTCTCAGAGGTTGGATAAAAGAGCTGGAATTTACATTTGCCGGAGTAAATTTCTCTGCACCATTTAAGGACACTGCAGCTACCTGTAGATAAAGTACTCAGGTGACATTCTTTTTAAATAGAAAAGAGTACTTTAAGATATTTTAGAATGCTGAAACAATTTAAACATATAAATATGGAGAAAATACATACATTGACCCCTAAACTTGTCCAGATAACTCAGCTACACAATCTAACTTTACGGGCTATTGTTGTCCGAAGTGAATTTAATACCCTCTTTAAATTGCAGAACCAATCTAATGAGGGGAAGTGTATTACACACACCGCTACATCATATGCCACCTTTGAATCTTTTTTTTTATCTCCCCGTTTTTCTTTCTTTTCACCTTTTCCCACTTCCATCGCCTCCTTCAATGCTTCTGCTATTTCATCTCTTCTTCTCATCAGTTACTCTCTCTTCTCAGGTAACCATTAAGCTAATTACTAACCCCTTCACTTACTTTCTAATTTCTCTTGAACTCTTGGAATAACCGGTAAAGTTGTTGCCACGTGACCAGGAGGTCATGGGTTCAAGCCGTGGAAACAGCCTCTTGCAGAAATGTGAGGTAAGGCTGCGTATAATAGACCCTTGTGGTCCGGCCCTTCCCCGGACCCCGCGCATAGCGGGAGCTTAGTGCACCGGACTGCCTTTTTTTTTAATCTTTTTTCCTGTTTCTTGATTATAAAAATTAAAACTTTTTTACAAAGCCGCAGTCAAGAACTTTCAAGATATTAAACAAGTGCCGGCACACAGTATGGCCCAGAATACTTACCGGAGCTGATTCAAGAGTGGCAGATCCAGGACTATTAAAATGCCCAGGGGTTGGTCGGGTTTGGGGTTGGACTCTCAGCTCCAACGACCCCTCCACCAATAAATTCACCTGCATCACCGGAGATTGCGGCTCAGGTAAGGTGGAATGCGCAGCTGATGCTATACCGCCGGAGAGTTTGGCGGAATTTACCCTCAACGGCGATCAGGGGTTGGATTTCTATGACATCAACCTTGTGGATGGGTACAACCTTCTGATTGGTATTGCTGTTTGTTTGGTGAAGGTAAAATTGAAATTGTGGTGTTGTGAAGGAAGTGTGGAGAAGAAAGGTTTAGTTGTTTGTTTAGTGAAGAAAATGGTACTGGGAAGAAGACGGAGAAGAACGCAAAGGAAAAATGAAAAAAAAAACTTAATGAAAGACATTTTAAAAAATAACTAATTAAGTACAATTAATTTTATATCATCCAATAGGAAGATGACAAGTGTTTAATTCTGACTGCTTTTAGTATTTTCTTCTTCTTCTCACGCGCTTTTAGGCAATTGATAACACATTCTTTGGCAGGTGACCTCTTAGGGGGTATTAAATTCACTTCGGACAACAATAGGGGGGGGGGGGTAATTTTTTTTTGTAAAGTTAGATTGTGTAACTGAGTTGTCGCGACAAATTTAGGGGTCAATTTATGTATTTTCCCTAAATATGTGATAAGATGAATCAAGAAAATAGAAGTGCCAGATTTAGTATGTGGATGAGATGTTAGTGAGAAATATGTACGACAGGAAATGAACGACCCTCAAGTGAGATGTCAATCCACGAAAGATTATCATCTAAGACAACCACATGGAAAAATACACGGACAATCATTTCATAAGGATGTAGGTTTTTTAATTAACGGGATCCAGCTTTGGCCCTTGAGAGATGACAGGTGCATCATTTATTATCAAACATCTAAATTAGGAACACTAATAAGCATCTAACCATAAACAAAAACCTACCATCAATAACTTGTGAAAAAGAAAACACACTAGCAAAACATTGCCACTATCATGGGCAGCCTCAATCGAGATGGAACCAACCTTAAATATGTCAACTGATCCAAGATAAAAGACTTCTATGGGATTTGACATTATGGTAACTCAACCTCGGTCCCTAAATGAATAAATATAGTCGGATTCCACAGGAAGTTTCCTTTCTTTATTATTGTTTTCCTCTTTCTTATCAGTTATCACAGTTTAGTTGCATACAGAGAGATTAATGGATGTAACAGTTAGAACCACCTCGCCGGCAAGAGAAATTCCTCAGTTTACCACTTTGTTTACTGCATGTGACAATTGTTTTGTAACACCAAGATAGAAAAACATTTGGTTGCAACTAAAACAAATATAAGAGCTCAGCCGAGACTTTTGGATGATTTGATGACTCACTTGGGATAAAAGTTATATAAACTAAGACATTTTTGGATAGTTTTAAAGTAGTCCTTGTATCACTTTCCTTTACGGTTTCTCTTTCTTGTTTCTTACTTAACATCCAAAAACTTTTCTTTAAACCTTCTTGAATTTCCACCTAAATAAACTCTACAGAACACAATCGTTCTTCATCACAATAAATTTACCATCATTACCCGTCTATAGGAATTAGAAGGAAATGGGAGGAGACAAATGGTAATTATTAAAAGATAGCAAAATGATATACTCCCTCCATAATTAGAAAGAAACAGAAGAAAGGACTCAAGGGGACTGATGGTTACTTCTAGAAAGACACCAAAATTACTCCCTCTCTAGGCTCTAGTCCAATTTATATACTCTAACTTTTCCATTTTGGGACGTCCCGCAATTTTTAGTATCATTCTATTAATAATAATATTTACACGAATTTAGCAACTGATAAAATCTCAATTACGTCTCTCCCACCAAAAAATGTTTGAGCTACGGAATAACTCTATCCACAAAGACGTAGGAAGATTTTGTTGAAATGCAAACCTTGGTTCCCGAGGTTGTACTTCAACTCACCGACTAAATTTTACTATATATATTTTAAAACTTTCACATTTTACTCCATCACAACTAATACAATACATCAATCAAATTAATGTAATAAATGTGCGGAGGGAGAGTACTAGAAGGGTTATTACAAAAACAGCAGATCGACTAATGACACGTGGCAGTTAGAGTGGGGTTTATCGCCACACGTGTAACACGCGGATCAACTCATTTTAATACAATCAGACGGCTTAGATTAGGCGGTTAGTTAGAAGCTCAGTTGGTTATTAAAGGAGCTTAACCGATTTCCGGAAGGAAGCTATCGATCTGGTGATTTCCTATTCTCTCTCAATCTTGCTTATCTTTGAGCCGAGGGTCTATCGGAAACAGCCTCTGAACCTCCCAAGATAAAGGTCTGCGTACACGCCACCCTCCCAGACCCACTTGTGGGGGATTACACTGGGTATGTTGTTGTCTCTCAATCTCAATCTTATTCCTCTTCCTTCATAGCATTCTAGTTATATAGTGTACAAATGTAATGCTAGTTGTACAATTCATCAATAAAATACACCAGATCTCAGTCCAATTTTCTCATTTCTTTCCTAGTCTATTACAATTAACATATCCTAATAGATGGAACTGAGCGAGTATATTAAAATTGATTTAATCAATGATAACTAACAACAGTATTTATTATAACTGACCTCACCAAATCTGCAAGGTTCATTTGCCCCCAAAAGACGCACTACATTCGGGTCCTGATAATATACCGTCGTTGCTTCCACAGAGCTAGCACCATTTTCGTGGCCATAATTAAGTGTATATGAACTAGGGTTAGGGTTTTGAGGCACATATTGATAAGAATAGGGGTCCGTCAGTGATGGCGGGTTAGGGTATAAGGTTTGGTTTGGTGGTATTACGGCCCATGTATTGTAATTGTATTCCATTGAATTGGGAGTTGTATTATTCAGCCCTAGGTGCTTTGAGGAAGAGAGAGCTTCATCAATGGCGTTCACAGAGTTCGGGTAGAAAAATCGGGCTTCAGTTTTTGGTTCATTGGGTTATGGTAAATAAATTGGGAATTAGGACACGAAATTACATGGAGTTCCCTAAGGACCTGGATTTAAAAATGAGCAACTTATGGAACCACTACCTTTTAAGAGTTTTTTTTTAATTAGTAGCTATATTCTATGTATTTATATTTTTAGCTAGTTTATGACAATTTGATATATTTGAATACACTCGTGCATTTGAATACATGCAACTTTATTTTTTTAATATATGTGTATTCAAAATGATTTGTATTCCAATTTATTAAATACACGAAGGAGTTATACATTCCATTGTATTTATATATTAATAATCACTTTTTACTGTATTTAAAAGTATTCGAGTTCCGATCAGAAAGGTCGCCGTCAGATATCACATAAGTTGAATGTATTTGACTATATTTGAATTTATTTATACTCAAAAATGATGAAAATGAAGAATACAATCATACTCAATTAAATCTCCGACGAAAATACAAAATACATTGTATATAAAAAGGAAGAATACAATCAACACCGCTCGGATCTCCGTCAAAATACAAAATGCCACTATATTTACATTCAAAAAAATGAAAAATACATTCAAATTCTTTTAAAAACACATTGTACTTACTCAAAAGAAATTAAAATATATTGCATTCATACAGATCTGCAACAAACTCATCGAAATATAAAATATATTGTATTTATACTAAAAAAAATGAAGATGAAAAATGGTGGTGGAGGAAGAGGAAGAGGAACGGAGAGAGTCGAAATCTAGTTCTCGTCTTCGGGGGTCTAGCTTTTCTGAGTCTTCTTCATGAATTCTTTCTTCTTCCACTAAATTGTTTTCGTATCTTGTTCAACATCAAATTCTTGTTTAATGTCTTCTGATTCTTAAACTTGTTGGTGTGGATTCATAAGCTCTAATTTTTTCTGATTTTGGGGCTAGAATTTTGGTGGAGAGAGGATGGATAAAAAGGAGTATGCGGCTGAAGAAAGAGGGAAAGGGGAGAGAGAGGTGAGGAAGAACGAGGGAGTGAGGGAGAATAATTTGAGCGTGTGAATATAATATAGCTATAAACAGTAAGTTAAAAATTCATTATAATTATTAAAAATTAAATAGTAATTATAAATATCTTTTAGAGTTAGCTATGACATGTAAAAAAAATTTTAAAATATTATCTTATTTTTCACTTTGCTACATAGGTTTTTTTGGTTTTATTAACATTCCATTTTAGTCTTGCATTCTAAAGTTTCTTCTTTGAATCTTCTTTCTTTACGAGTTCGAAATTAAAATTTTAAGTATATATTTATCATGACTTACACATCATTATTCTGAAATATTTTTTTTTTATGTTTTGAGTGTTAGTTACAAATGATGCAGGAAGCGAAAATTACAAGTAACTGCTAAGACTTACAAGAACTGAAAATATAATTCAACAACAAAACTAAAATTACAAAGATGTTGAACAAGAAACTGAAACTGTTTTTGTGTATGCTGAGTCGAGTGTGACACTCTGTTTTTAAGACAATATTGCCCCGTATGTATTCTTTATACGTCCTGGACAATTGTCTCCCAAGATAAAACAACAATGGAACAATTGAGCAAAGGAAACTCAAGTGCTACCGTGAAGAATTTTGAGTAACGAAATGATGCTTGGAAGATTGTAGGAAGAAGAATTCTGTTTTTTGTTTTTCGTCTAGTGTAAAGTGTGCTCAACAATGGTGACAATGAGGTCTTTATATAGTAGAAAGAGGGGCTGATGAACTGCCTCTATAAGTGTCATTATTGGCCATCTGGCAAAGTTCTCTGGCCCAAAAAGATAATATCAGAAGAAGCACAGCCCACAGCCCATGACCTGAGAACCCGAGAACCCGAAACCCGAAATTCGGAACCCGGAACCCGGAATCGGACCGGACGCGCGGCGGCGGCACGCGTGTGGGCTTTCCTCGAACCTAAGCACATCTATGTCCTCCATCCTTTAAACATATGGGATACCCCTTGGGGTCCCAAACCCCAAACCAATTTTGAGTCCTATAAACACAACAATTCTTTCTTCCTCCACCGATGAGGGAGAATTGATCCCAAACCACACTTTTCCATGCTTCAAACACCTCACTTCGTGGACCAATATATCTTTCATTTCTCAACGAAATTTGACAATTCTTGGCCCTACGGTTATCTACGTACTTAGTAGATCATGCATGTGTGAAGAACCGAATTCTCCAACATGCGTAACACTATTGTTTAAGCCGTTAAAGTTGGTCGGTCGCAACTCCCGCCAAAGGTAAATTTCCAACAATCCCCTCTTGAAAGAGATTTTGGCGCACTCACATGGCGCCTTTTCCATTTCCTGCAATATTTCAGCGGACCGATGTTGCATAAGGAGAGGTAGCTTCAGCTTTGAACCTTCCATAGTTAAATACCATCGGACTTACTTACTGTGCGGTGAACGTGATGTCTTGAACCGCCAGTGTTTAGTGTAAGTAAGTCAATAGTACCAACACAACAAATTCCCTTACTCTCTTCTTCGTAATATTTTGTCCGTTTTGGCCATAGACAACTTCTTGAATTTTTAAGTGCGTTCATTTGAGGCGGCCCGTCCTCGCACTTAAATAGGTGGTCTCCTACAAGGTATCCTACTATACCCCACTTCACAAGTGTTAGGAACCATTAAAAGTTTCCCAAAACCTAACCTCAACTGTTGAGGATCATTACAGGTTTTGAAAACTTAACCTTTACCCATACTGCAGATAGCACTTAACGTCTATCGCGGGAACGACTTTGGATTTGGTGTTTCTTTACAGAAATCATTATCCGAAGTGCTCATGCTTCCACTGAAGCGATCAACTGAACCTTTACAGCTTAGTTTTCACATTGAACCAAATTACTGGGATCTCCAGTTAGTAAGGTTGGGTTACTACTGTATTGGTTCTTATATTTTGGGTTTTAGGCCCATTCCCCTAGACAGGCAAGCTATCTGATCCTTGGGTAAGCCCTTTGTCAATGGGTCTGCTATATTATCCTTTGACTTAATGTAATCAATGGATATTATACCCGTGGTGATCAGTTGCCTAACGGTCTTATGCCTCCGTCGAATATGACGAGACTTGTCGTTGTACATAGCATTCCGTGCCCTTCCTAGAGCCGACTGACTGTCGCAGTGGATCATTATCGAAGGTACGGGTTTGTTCCAACACGAAACATCCTCTAAGAAGTCATGAAGCCACTTAGCTTCTTCTCATGTCTTGTGTAAAGCGATAAACTCCGATTCCATTGTGGATCGGGCGATGCAAGTTTGCTTAGAGGATTTCCAAGACACAGCCCCACCACCAATTGTAAATACATACCCACTGGTGGACTTGGTGTTCTCTATATCAGATATCCAGTTTGCATCACTGTACCCCTCTAGTACAGCTGGATATCTCGAATGGTGTAACCCGAAAGTTAACGTGTATTTCAGGTATTGTAATACCCGATTCAACGCCTTCCAGTGATTATCACTCGGATTACGGGTGAACCTAGCCAACTTATTGACTGCATAAGCAATATCAAGTCGGGTGCAGTTTGTTATATACATCAAACTACCGATCACTTGTGCATATCGCTCCTGGTATACATGTGCACCAAGATTTTTATCAAGCTTTTGATTTGTATCCATTGGTGACTTTATCGGTGAACCGTCTAACATCTCGAACTTTCTCAAAACATCCTCGATGTAGTGAGACTGAGATAAGACCAATCCGTCAGACGTCTTAGAGATTTTAATCCCTAAGATGACATCTGTGATACCCATATCCTTCATGTCGAAGCATTGTTTCAACATGTTCTTAGTCTCTAGGATTACCCTAGGACGGCTTCATGTGATCAACATGTCGTCTACATACAGGCATATCATAACAAATGAGTCAGAGTTACCTTTCATGTAAACACATTTATCACACTCATTAATGGCGAACCCCTTCGATAGTAGAGGACTATCAAATTTTTCGTGCCATTGCTTCGGGGCTTGTTTCAGCCCGTACAGAGATTTGACAAGCCTACAGACTTTCTTCTCTTGCCCTTGAACCACATACCCCTCGGGTTGGTCCATATAAATTTCTTCTTCCAAATCACCGTTTAGGAAGCCTGTCTTAACATCCATCTGGTGTATCTCAAGGTCACGCAAAGCTGCAATCGCAATGAATACCCGTATGGATATCATCCGGGATACCGAAGAGTATGTGTCAAAGTAGTCAAAGCCTTCTGTCTGCCAATAGCCCTTGACTACCAACCTGGCCTTGTACTTGTCTATAGACCCATCTGCTTTGTATTTCCGTTTGAGTATCCATTTACAACCCAACGGTTTATTTTCCGGAGGAAGATTAACCAACTCCCAAGTATGGTTATGCAGAATGGAGCCTATTTCACTCTTAATAGCTTCTTTCCAGAGCGATGCTTCTGGAGTTGACAACGCCTTAGCAATTGTCCTTGGTTCATCATTAACCATATAAGCTACAAAGTAAGAACCGAAGGATTTATCCTTCCTGGCCTTTTTACTTCGCCTTAGATCCATCTCTGGAGTCTTTAAGTTCTGAGAATCTGAAACACTAGATTCCGGATGTTCAGCCACCTCGAGATTCGCTAGATCTGAACCATCTAGATCCGGGCTGTCAAGGACTCCCAATTCTTGAGAGCTTTGTGTATAACTTCGTTTGCGAGAGGTTATGTCTTTTTCCTTTCTAGGAAAGATATCTTCAAAGAATAGAGCATTCATTGATTCCATGATTGTACCCTGGTGGATATCTGGAATATCTGACTTATGCACTAAGAAGCGATAAGCACTACTGTTATTTGCATATCCGATGAATATGCAATCTACAGTCTTAGGCCCAATCTTGACCTGCTTTGGCTTGGGTACTTCAACCTTTGCCAAACAACCCCACATTTTAAAATATTTGTAGGTGAGTTTTTTTCCCTTCCATGATTCATATGGAGTTTTGTCCTTACCCTTATGTGGAACTCTGTTAAGAATCGTATTAGCGATAAGGACGGCTTCTCCCCACATATTTTGGGGAAGACCGGAATTGATAATCAATGCATTCATCATTTCCTTTAATGTGCGGTTCTTACGTTCCGCCACACCGTTTGATTGAGGTGAGTATGGAGCCGTCGTTTGATGAACAATGCCTTCTTGGGCACATTATTCCTCAAAAGGCGCTACGTATTCTCCCCCTCTATCGATACGAATGGATTTAATCCATAGGCTTAGTTGGTTCTCAACTTCTGCTTTGTAACGTCGGAACGCTTCAAAGGCTTCATCCTTACTTTTCAACAAGTAAAGGTAACAATACCTTGTGCTATCATCAATGAATGTCACAAAGTACTTGTTCCCTCCTCTAGTTTGTGCGAACTTCAAATCATATATATGTGTGTGAATAAGTTCTAGAGGAGCGGTATTCCTTTCGACGGATCGAAAAGGAAGCTTGGTGAGTTTTGCCTCTACGCACACCTCACACTTATGTTGAGGGTTTACGTCGATAGACGGCAACAACTCCATCTTTACCAGTCTTTGGATAGACTTGTAGTTAACGTGTCCTAATCTATGATGCCATAAATTAGAAGACTCAAGCAAATAAGAAGAAGGTTCAACTTTATTACTTGGACGCAATACAGACATGGCATTCACTTTGAAGAGGCCTTCACAGACGAAGTCTCTCCCCACAAATATGCCATTCTTAGTGAGTACAAACTTATTGGATTCAAACACTAGCCTAAAACCAACATTAACCAATAAAGGTCCAGAAATTAAATTTCTTCTAATCTCTGGGACATGCATCACTTCCTTCAAAGTGAGCTCTTTATCGGAAGTCATCTTCAGGACCACCTTTCCTACCCCCAGCACGTCAGAGGAAGCGTTGTTGCCCATGAACAGTTTCTTGTCGGTCACCGGTGTGTACGTGGAGAAGGCATCTTTGTTGGAACAGATGTGCCTAGTAGCACATGTGTCCATCCACCACTGCATCGGATTCTCAACCAAGTTGGCTTTCTAGCACCACTGTTGAGAACTCTTCAATTATGTCATCCAGGAGCGTGTCCTTGATGACGTTAGCATGCGCCTTGCCTTTAGACTTGGCTTTCTGTTGTTGCTGAGTCTTGAGCTTGCAGCATTCCTTGATCCTATGATCAGATTTCCCACAGTGGTGACAATTACCTCTGAACATCTCCGCTGCGTTGGCTTTGCCGTCTTTCTAGAACTTTCGTTTCTTGCTTGAGTTCCCTTTGGCCTCAAGAAGATTCGCCTTCGCCTCAGCAGGTTGTCTACCCCTTGGCAAGGTCTTCTTATTATCTTCCTGGATTTGGAGTTTGATAATAAGCTCTTCAAAGGTCATCTCCTTTGTCTTGAGTTTTAAGTAACTCATAAACTCATTCCATGAAGGAGGTAACTTTTCAATCAGCGAAGCAACCAAAAACTGCTCGTTTGGTTTCATTCCTTCCAAATCCAGGTGATGTAAAATCATTTGGAATTCCTGGACTTGGGACATCCCTGTCTTACTATCCACCATTTGGAATTTTAGAAATTTCCCAACGATGAACTTCTTAGTACCCGCATCTTGTGCGTTGTACTTCTTTTGCAGTTTTTCCCACAGCTCTTTGGCAGTGCCAATGGTGCAATAGATCGTGTAGAGAGGGTCTGCCAAGCAGTTCAGTATGTAATTCTTACACATGAAATCACTATGATTCCACGCATCAAGAACCATCTTCATGTCGTTAACGACATGGATACCAAGTCCCTCTTCACCCGTTTCAGCAGGCGAAAAGTCCATTTTATCTCCAGCTTGTGGAGGATCTTACGTTAGGAACCGGGCCATGCCCATAACTGTTAAGTAGAACAACATCTTTTGCAGCAGTTACAGTAAGCAATATTGTCTTAAACTTTTTGGTTACAAATGATGCAGAAAAATTACAAGTAACTGCTAAGACTTACAAGAACTGAAAATATAATTCAACAACAAAACTGAAATTACAAAGATGTTGCCTCGTATGTATCCTTTATACGTCCTGAACAATTGTCTCCCAAGATAAAACAACAATGGAACAATTGAGCAAAGGAAACTCAAGTGCTACCGTGAAGAAGGGGCTAATAAACTGCCTCCATAAGTGTCATTACTGGCCATCTGGCAAAGTTCTCTGGCCCAAAAAGATAATATCAGAAGAAGCACATCCCACATCCCACAGCCCACGACCCACGACCCGAGAACCCGGAATCAGGAACCAGGAACCCGGAACCGGACCGGACCCGCGGCGGCGGCGCGTGTGTGGGCTTTCCTCGAACCGAAGCACATCTATGTCTTCCCTCCTTTAAACATATGGGATACCCCTTGGGGTCCCAAACCCCAAACCAATTTTGAGTCTTATAAACACAACAATTCTTTCTTCCTCCATCGATGAGGGAGAATTGATCCCAAACCACACTTTTCCATGCTTCAAACACCTCACTTCGTGGACCAATATATCTTTCATTTCTCAACGAAATTTGACGATTCTTGGCCCTACGGTTATCTACGTACTTAGTAGATCATGCATGTGTGAAGAATCGGATTCTCCAACATGCGCAACACTAGTGTTTAAGCCGTTAAAGTTGGTCGGTCGCAACTCCCGCCAAATGCAAATTTCCAACATTGAGATCATAAGAGGGAGATACTATGAGCGAAAACTTAAAAATATGAATGATTTTATGAGTTTTTACCGATTTATCATGATTTGTATGTTACTATTTTAAAATGTAATTTTTATTGTGAATAAAAACTTGATATATTAATAACCTGACAAATCCTATGAGCTATTATCGATTTATCATGACTTTAAATTTTTTTCTAACTTTTTAATTAAACTTAAATGTGCATTTCTACGAAAATGCCAAAAGCGGGAACAAAATCTAAATATCAATACAAAAATAGTATCATGTTTGTACAAATCACCCGAAATAAGTTCATTTAGTGGCCGGTATTTAATTTTGTATATGTTTAAAGAATTTATCCAAAAATGATCTAGACGCTACATATGTAGAAGAATAGAAAAGTAGGCTTCAACAAGTAAATGATTGGTGATAGTTTTAGTAAGTTTTTATTCTCCTATCTTTTTAAATTATTTATAAATCTTGTTAGATTAATATAACTTGTCTAATGTTGAATTGTTCAGGAGTTATGATGGGGGTGGCATAATTTTAGTATAGTACTTGTTCTCCTATTTTGTTATTTTTTTCATAAATCTTGTGGGATTGGCAAAACGTACTTCTATAATAGCATCAATATTATTATTGCACAAATTTCTTAAACGAGAACAATACTTAAACAATATCTATGTAATATTATTTTTGTGAAAATTTCTCAATAAATTATCAAGACAAATACGTCTTAACAAGAATCTAGGTCTGGTAGATACTTTACTTCCCCCCCCTTCCCCCACCCCCACCCTACCCTCGGCTGCCCGGTTTCTCCGCCAAATAATAGCAAATAATAGAAGATGTTTGGTTAAGCTTATCAGTATTTTGAGCCGCTTCATAAAATCTCAATGAAAATAATAGGTGCTTTTGAATAATAATAAATAATTTATCTACTGTAAATAGTTTCTCCTATAAGCGGTATCAGAGTTACTTTTACTTTTTTCAAAATAAAACAATTTTATCAAAAACTTGTAGTTACCATATAATCCTAATAGACAAAATCTAACTTAACACATGTATGACAAATTCTCATACTTAACATGATTCTTCTCTCTATTTTGTTATTTTATACCTTACTTCTAAATTAAATGAACTTTGAAAACTTTACGTCTTTCATTATAAGTATTTCAAATTATTTATCTATTTAAAAAGTACCAGTTATAAGATGAATCTTTATATGTTTTTCTCGTGATTTTTTCTCCAAATCGATCACTTTTGAAGATTGACCACATGAAAATTGCTCATACAGGAGTACAAAGTGATATTATGAATGATTTGACCGAACAAAATGTCGTATTATTTGAAAATTCTTTTTCGAAATTTTATTTGATAAAAAGTACTTTTCAAAATAAATATAGTATATTTTGTAAGTTTGACCAAACAAACCCAAAAGATAACACCGGCAATACTGCACGTAATTGCCTTCTAACATGTCAAATCAATTCAATTCATCATGAGTATTCTTCGCCCCTCAACAAAAATTTCACAAAAAGAGTATCCCCATCTAGGGGTGGCCAGTGGGCCGGGCTCGGGACCGGCGGGATCGGATCGGGGCAGGACACGAAAAAGGGCGGGATCGGGATCCCGACAGGTTTTTTTTTTTACACTTAATTTGAAAAATAAGATATATATAAAAAAACTCAATAATTAAACAAGATAGTGTAATAAAAATATCTCAAGGTCGTTTTTGTGGCTCTTATATTATTTAATAGACATATGATTTTTTTGTAATACAAATACAATTGTCAAAATTGCAACTTTGTGGTGTTGTTCAAAAGTTGCAAATTACATGGTAAAATTGCAATTAAAAAAATTACATTCTGAAAAAACATGTTCTAGTTTCTTGATAATTTCCTGTGGTTCTTCGATTGGAATTGGTATTTGTCGGTCAAATTGATCCACATCGCTTCCACCACTTTCGGATAAGATTTCGTTGTAGTTTTCATCTTCTTCTTCGTTGATCTCCGGTTGACCGCACCTTCTCCGCTCCGCTCGTATCCAATCTCTGAATAATACTACAATATCCAAGCTGTCTCCGGATAATGAGTGTCTGTGCTCTCCTGTTTGATATCTGCCGGCAGAAAAAGCGCTTTCAGACGCCGTTGATGACGCTTGAATGTTCAAAACATCTCGGACCATCATTGAAAGTGTCGGAAAGGTCTTCTCATTCCCCCTCCAATATTTCAGCAAGTTTTCACGTCCTTCTTCATTGAGAACTGTTTGGTACGGTACAGAACCAAAACAAAATATCAAACTCGCTAATTTGGTTAGTAGCGGTATGGCCACACATTCTATTTCTGAGGCTTTTAATACTAGCCGCATAAACAACATGTCTTTTGTGAGGTTGTGTTGAAGATGAAGAAGATGGTATGGAAGCCGGTAGGTTACTAGCACTTTCTTGTTGGTAAAACCTATATACTTTTTTGCATTGGTCTTCTACGCTAGACAACACTTCTTCTTTAGTTTGTTCAATAGATGGTGGGTGATTTGGATTTTTGGGACTTGGAGGTGGTAGTACTTCTATACAATCGTAAATAGTTTCAATAAGTGATTTAGTACCGTCTATTTTAATAGTCGGATTTAATACAACACCAATAATATAAATAGTGGGAATAGGAATAAAATATTTTTTTATTTTGATAAACATTTTTAGTAGCTGCCATATAAGCTGATTTTTCCATATATTCACTAAGTAATAAAAATATTAGAGCTATATAAAACAACATAATTGAAATAGTAGGATAATATATACCGAAAAATTCTTTTGTTGCTTGAAAAATTTCTCTAAAAATCCAATAAGTTCAGAAATTTTTACGCAATCGCTATCTACAACAATATCAGCTGGATTTTGATTATGAGAGTTAAAAAATAAAGTTATAGGTTTTCTATAGTCATAACCAACAAGTAGTTGCTCGTATAAAGAATTCTACCTAGTGGGTACTTCTTCTGGAATTTTTCTATAAGGTAGTTGACAATCGTGACAAGTTTTTTTTATATTCTTTTCTTCGTTGTATTCTATTATTTTTTAAAATAAAGTTTATAGCAAATTGTATTTTACTAAGAATGTCTTCAAAAAGTGACAGACCATCATCATTTACAATTAAGTTATATATATGTCACACACATTTTATATGAAAATGATCTGAAAAAGATGGAGTTAAACTATTTTTTAAAATTGTAATAGCGTAATTGTTAGAAGAAGCGTTATCTAATGTAATAGTCATAATTTTATCGGTTATTCCATAATAATCGCACACTTGATAAATTTTTTCTGCAATAAAAGTACCAGTGTTCCTATCATCTATATATCTATACGCTAAGATACGTTTTTGCATAGACCATTTATAATCTATCCAATGACAAATTACCGTTAAATAATCATGGTCGTTAGTACTACGGCATGTATCAAAAGTGATAGCCACTTTGCCATTAAAATGATAGTACTACGGCATGAATCAAAAGTGATAGCCACTTTGCCATTAAAATGATATAATGAATAACGTAAATATTGTTGATATTCATGTGCGAATTTAAATACATCTCTCTTAACAGTTGATCTATGAAAACCGTTAAAAGCAGGATTATACATATCTGTAATGTAATGAATAACACTGGGAGATGAAGGAAATGAAAAAGACAAACCCTCCACAACAACTAATTTTGATATTGCTTCACTATCTCTATGTTTATTGTATTTAGGGCCTACAATTCCCCTCGTCATAGGGTTAATTTGACCATGTACTTGGTCCGGGACAGTATCAGTATGTGAACCTTGTCCCGATGGAGCGGCTGTTTGCGCACCCGGTTTTGAAGCCTCGTATTGGGTATACCTAGCTGGATGAGCCATAGCTACGTGTCTCATTAAACCCCATGTCCCACCGTGACCTTTTTCAGTTTTAAATTTTAAAATATCTTTACAAATTTTACATCTAGCTACTTGATTATCTACGTCCCTATCAAAAAATGTCCATGCATATGATTTTAATGTTTGTTTTGCTGGACCTCATCTCATACTAGGGGCAATAGGAGACATTTCAGTTGAAGGTGCACTAGTGGGTGTGTTGTCATCTACATTAGTGAGTGTATCATCTAGATCATCGTCTAAATTAAAGTCTTCTTGAGTTTCAGAAAATAGCTCATCGTCTAAATCTAATGGTATTGTAGAAAAATGTTCAATATCAACAAAATCATCATGTGTAGGAATATGATTCTGTCTAGAAATAGGACCCTTGCCCTTGTTACCCCTACTAGAAGAAGCATGACCCCTACCCGTAAGCATACATTTAAATTCTTCCATTATAAATTTATAATTATACTAATAAATAATTAAAGTAAATGAAATTAAGTGCGCTAAATAAAATAAACAGACAATAATAATTTAATGAAGGAACGAATGTACCAAACGCCGACGTAACGTCAACGTGTAATCGAGAGGTTGAAAATTGAAACTTTGCTCAATGGAAGATCCTCAAGCTAGTTGTCAACTTCACTCCCAATTCCCAAATGAATAAATAAAATTGAATATTTAGTAAACAATGTAGACTTGTAGAGAGATAGATTGAGAGATTGTAGGAAGATTTGTGAGAAAGATGAAGAAAAAATGAGTTATTTATAGTTGGAAAATTGGGTTAAAGTGTAAATATAATAACTTATGGATTAAAAATAAATATTAAGGGGGTAGGGGGAGGGAGGGAGGCCAAAAATGGTCGTTGCACAACGGCCAAAATGTAAAATGGTCGTTGGTGCAACAGTTATTTTTGAAAAAGGGGGATTTGGATGGGATCGGGTCGGGACCGGGTCGGGACTGGCGGGCCTGGGACTGGACGGGTCGGGACGGAACAAGACGAAACCTTGTTCCGTCCCGATACCGCAATTTTTTTTTAAAATACTCGGATTCGGGGCGATGTCTTGTCAGGACAAGCCATACCCCCATCTAAGATTCTTAAGTAAGTTCATAAATTTATGATGACAAAAACGGAGATTTTGAAGTGATTTTTTCAAAAGTTTGGTAGTACTTTTAAAAGCCATTGACTAATTGGAAACCTATTAAACTTGAGAAGCAGGACAAGTGCAGAGGCATGACATTGTCCAGCCACAGTGAGGATGCAATTAATATTTCCACAAATTACTAGAAATATTGTATTATTATATGCAGCTTCTTAAAGCTCAAAACCTGGGACCTAATTAGAATTTTCAATGCTTCTTCCACTTAATTTCAAGGTAAACATCTTATAGATTGAGTACTCAAAATTGATCAACATGCACTCTCCCTGTTAAACAGGTAGGACATTGATATAGATACTTCGCACTGCTTCTTCAATATAATTTTATTAATTATATAACTTCTTATTTCTATAAATCGTTAATTATTAGTCTATATAATATTACTCTGAGAAGAATAATAGAAAGGGACACCAAATTCATACCCATTCCACGAAGAGCATAGTCTGGTGCAACTTAATAACCTTTATGAATCAAACAAACAAAATCCTCTGACAAGACAAGTAAATGACAAAGGTGGAATTATCAATAAAAAAACCATTAAACATTGCGAGTCTGGTAGTGACCATGATGGTCCTTCAGCCTAAGTGGGATAAAACAAAACAGAAACTGAACGTCATAAAAAAATTATAGTAAGAATCCCAACTGATTGCATCATATAACTAATATCTTTGATTTCTGAACAAGCCACCTGAGCCAAGTAGTGCAATTAAGCGACAGCAGGCATGTCCTTGAGCCAGGCATCCAGGGGCTTACCAATTGAGTAGACTATAAACCCGATCTCTCTAAGCTTCTCCTTGTCCACAACGTTCCTACCATCAAAAATAAAAGCAGGTTTTTGCATGTTGTCATATATCTTCTTATAATCAAGAGTCTTAAATTCATCCCACTCTGTAAGGATGCAGACAGCATGAGCATCCTTTGTTGCCATATAGGCATCCCAAACAACGCTGACTTGTTTCACGGTTGTTGGACTCATTGGCTGAAGGTGAAGAGGATGATCCCAATCGAACTTGTTCATTGACAGATCTCTCCGAATTTGGTCCTCATTCACCTGAGGGTCATATATGCTCAAGTTAGCCTTGTCCCCAAGCAGTCCTTTGCAAACATCAATTGCAGGGGTCTCTCGAGTATCACCAGTATCCTTCTTGAAAGCAAAACCAAGAATGGCGACTTTCTTGCCTGATACTGTGTTGAACATGGAGGCAACAACACGGTTGACAAAACGAGTCTTCTGATAGTCATTGATCTTGATAACCTGTTTCCAGTATTCAGCCACCTCTGGAAGACCATTGCACTCACAAATGTAAACCAGATTCAGAATATCCTTCTGGAAGCAAGAGCCACCAAAACCAACACTAGCATTAAGGAACTTCGGACCAATCCTTGAGTCCTTTCCAACAGCATATGACACCTGCGAAACATTTGCTCCAGTAGCCTCACAAAGAGCCGACATGGCATTCACAGAAGAGATTCTTTGTGCCAAGAATGCATTGGCAGCCAACTTTGAGAGCTCAGCGGACCACAAGTTGGTGGTAATGATATTTTCTTCAGGAACCCAATGAGCATAAACATCCTTCAATGCTTGGATAGCCTTCTGGCCTCCTGGAGTTTCCCGTCCTCCAATTAGAACCCTGTCAGGTTGAAAGAGGTCTTCGATTGCAGTACCCTCTGCAAGAAATTCAGGGTTTGAGAGGATCTGGAAGTTAATTCCCTTGCTGTTGTGGGTCAAAATCTTTTCAATTGCCTCAGCAGTTTTTACTGGAACAGTTGATTTTTCAACAACTATTTTGTCAGATTTTGAGACATCGGCAATCATACGGGCTGCACTCTCCCAGTAAGTGAGATCTGCAGCCTTGCCTGCTCCAAGACCCCTGGTCTTGGTAGGAGTATTGACAGAAACAAAAACTATATCAGCCTCACGTACATGTTTCTCCACATCTGTGCTGAAGAAGAGGTTCTTGCCTCGGCATTGCTTAACTACGTCGTCAAGGCCTGGCTCATAGATGGGGAGCTGGTCGCTGTTCCAGGCTGTGATACGAGGCACAGAGATATCAACAACTACCACTTCAATAGATGCGCATTTGAGTGCTATGACGGCCATGGTGGGCCCCCCAACATATCCAGCTCCTATACAGCAAATCTTAACCATTTTGTTTGGTTCCAAACTGCAAAAGATAAAAATTCACGACTTTACTTACTTTTGAGGCTGTACTTCTCATAACATAAAGGCAAATCCATAATCTAAGGAGAAATATGCACGAACTTGATAGAAAAGCTTAAATGCTTTTATAGAGGAATAATAAAATGGACCCTAATAGTGCGGAAAGAATGTCAAGGACTCATATAGCAGACCCCGATAAGCTTGGGAATTGAGGTACACTTGGTAGGTTGATTGATCGTGTTTATATATTATCATTCATAGACCCTATTCAGCAAACGCTTGTCCTACAGTGATATCTACAATAAAAACTGGTCGCATATGCATAATCTGAGCTAAATACCAATCACCAGATCTACATTCTTAATCCCTAAATATAATACATCATAAAGGAGTAGACTTTCCTGTATTTTAGCACCACAACAGTATAAAGTTTTAGTAAAAAAAAAAAAAAGAATTTCCAAGTATGATATAAGCTGAAATGCATGTTGCCTACGCCCTGCAGTACTTTTTACTTTTATTACTACTACTTGATAAGCCTCTTGCATAAATACAGGGTAAGACTGCGTACAATAGACTCTTGTGACAAGGTCCGGAGGACCTGCGCATAGCGGGAGCTTAGTGGACCTGGCTGCCTTTTTTTTTTTTACTACTACTTGATAAGCCACATTCACTTATGGTACTGTTTACATATAACTTCAAAACTCAGATCAGATATGCACGAATAGATGTGTAATTTGGAGGAAATGTGACAATTTCATTAATTGGACACAGAAAACAACAAAATTCCAAAAGCAATTACATTTACTAATCGTGATCTTGAACGGATCTAAAACGAAAACACACTCCGAGCTAAAGTTCCACCGACATTAGCTAGATCAATTCATATCCCAAATCCACCAATAAATTATCGAAGCAAACACTAGATCTAACAAAATTACAATTAATCACCGACAAAAATTACAGATCAAAATTAAGCACTATATACACGAAGAAAAAAAACTTTTTTTTCTCAGAAGAATGTTAATGATGCTCAAAATTCACACTTCTCGATCTACGATTAAGAAAAAAAGATCTTCACGAGGAACAGAATGATTAACAAATAAATGAGGCAATTAATCATTACTCATGCAAATCATAAACAAAAGAGCGAAAGAGAGAATGAAGAGTACCTGTAGTGTTACGAGAAGTGGAGAGATGGATCTGCAAAAGAGGAGTAATATTGGGAGTTAAGAAGGCGGGCACATGCTTATAATTTATGTAGTCTGTATCTAACCCAACGTTAGCAGTCTTCTTCAAGCCAAGAGCCTAAGAGCAACGATAAAACACGCGTTCGCTTGTATTAAAGTAGGTTCACAACCTTATAATGGAGTCGTTTCTCAATTTGTACACCGAGCTGTCTTTTTTTAATTAGTTAACTAAGTGTAATTTTGTTTTGTTTGTTGCATTTAATAAGAAAATATAGCATGCCTAATTTAGTCCAGAGGTTTGGGACAGGGCCAAGTTAGTTTTCGAATTGGACATTTGACTATTCATATTTAGTAGTTTAAGTAATGCGTTGGATGTGTTAATAAATTAAAATATTTATATAAAAGAATAAACTACGTAAAATAACAATAGATGTTAAAATAGATGCAACATTCATTTGTTGACAAAAATCGTTATTACATCGACCCAGTTACTGAGCAATGTTCTTTCAATTTGTTCCTTTTAACATTTCACTTATATTTTTATTTGCAGAATCATTATTGTTTTTCATTCTCTCTCATATTCGTAAATAGTTTCTTAATTATCTACTGTTGTAGTTTTAAAATGTTATACAAAAAAAGAAAACTAATGAATAATAAAATCTTATTTGAGTACGAAAGTAGTTTAAATATAATATAGAAATGTATTTTCATATATAGTTCAAAGGTATAGTTATATTAGGATTTTAAAAATTAAGTTTGAGATAATTTTTGTTATAGGTACTATTTCACACATAAAGTTAGTTATCTAAAAGAATTATGCGGTAAAAGTCATTAATAGAAAATCTAATAAATGCATGAACTTTTTGAAGAAAATGACCATAAAATAAGTAAAGTTTAACTAAATGTATCATAATTAGTCTTTTAATAATTTTCAAGTAACCTGTAAAATTTCAATACTAATTTAATTTTTAAAGCGGTTTAATGGTCATCAACATTAAAGAACTATTTTAATATTTTGATATTGGGCCTGATTGCACTTTTAATAGTAGTATAGAATATAAAACCATCTTGTATAAAATAGATAATTGTTTAAACCAAAATTTGAATATTCCTGCCTTGGTTTAACATTATTAATACTGATAAAATGTCTAGCACTTTTAAATTTTGTATATTAATTTAAACTAAAAAGTACTTATAGTCTTTAATAATAAAATTAAATCATTTATTAGTTTAAATAATACTAAATTATAAAATAAACTTCGGTGCGTGTTTTAGTCGTTATTTGACATTCAAAAGCACTTATTGAAAAGATTGGTCAAACATAATAAACATGCTTATTAAATACATATCTTTTATAAAGCGCACCATATAAAAATTACTGAAGAATAGTATTATTCTTTTCAAAAAGATTAAATTTGAAAAGGAATTGATCGTGGAGGTGGATTGAAGTCACATACCTTAACTTAATGGCTTGATGATGATTCAAGGGAATTTTTATTGAATTATTGATATAAGAAAACATTGAGTGTACAACAGTTAATTATAAAATAATAATCATAATCGATCTCTTTGAATAATCGAAGCTTATCAATTTCATCTCACTTAATAATATGAAAAAGATTCTACAATAATGAAACTGGACAAATACAACTCTTCCACAAAGATTAAAATATAAAAATAAAAAATAGATTTTAGAAGTAGGTTGAAATCACATATCTTAACGGCTTGATGAGGATTCAAAAGAATATACCTTGATGAACTGATCTAAAAAGCATCAAACCTGTCACAATTAATATCAAAATAATTATCAAAATCAATTCTTTTGAATAACTGTAACTTAATAATTTAACTCACCTATTAATATAAAAATAATAAAATCTGGAGCAATTGATAAACTTCAAAGAAGTAGAAAAGTAACTCCACGCTTGACCTTAGCCAAAAGGCCGAGAAAGGTGTAGAGAAGTAACTCTATTTTTCCAACACAGATCATAAAATAACTACAGTCTACATACTAATTAAATAACACCTTACATAGCCTCAATCCAAATTCATCTCGTACAATTATATCGGTACACCAAACTAATATTAAACTTTTGATTTATTGCAAATACTATTAATAGATCGTAAATATAATTTAATAAATTGGAGCAAATCATAGCCTTTAAATTTGTTTAACTTTCTTATAGAGCAAAGTGCTTCCTCGTGTTGGAGCCCTTGCACTTCTTACCTATGGCGGAAAAAAGTGGATTATGTTCTAGTATGGAGCCGACTCTATCTATTATATTGAATAAATTAAATAAAGATTTAAAATAATCTAATTTTTAGTTGATTTCAAACTCCTAAATATTAAAAAAATTATTCAATGACTATTAAAATATCTGCCAAAGTAAAAGAATGACTCCAAAAATAACTGTGATTTTTTTTACGTTTTCAAAAAATAAAATAGGTAAAATATTATAAAGATAATTAAATGAAAGGACAACAAACCCTATAAGGGATTTATTATGGAGGATGCCAATTATTGTGGGATTGTGGTATTCCAAATTAAGTTGACTTCAAACTCTCAATACTTGATAATCAAATTTAAATTATTAACGGATGTGATTAAGGTCCTAAATATTAGGAGATCTTACCTTGTACACATATGAAAGAATATAATAAATAAAATTTTAGTTGATTTAAAATTCTGAGTATAAAAAATACCTCATGCAAATAATTTCAAAATCCTAAAGCCTGGCCCTCAACAATGAAATACTCTTCTTAAAAACACCTTGTTTAGAATCACTATATAAACAAAGACAAAAGCAAAAATAACTGGGACATGATCAATTATAACACAAAAAAAAACTAAACAAAGATGGTCATGGACAAAAATATGTACCTGTACGATGTAGTTTCGAGACAAGGGCAAAAACCTAAGCAAATAAAATAATTAGCTAAATTGGGGGAAAGAATTTGCAAAAGACAAATGGAGATAAAGATACACAAAGAAAAAGACAGCAAACAAACCAAAAATTTGTCGAGGTGGAAGAATGGACTTATATTGCTAAACTCTCGTCTATAATTTGCGTTGGGGTTTAAGGCAGGGTTTTATTATTACGCTAATTTTTCTTTTCCTAAAAATAAAGCAGGTTTATATTACAGGTTTTGTTTTAAGGAAAATATTTAGTGACCAAATATATATCATTATTAGTGTTTAATAATAAATATGTAAGAAAATCATAAATGACAATTTTATCTATTGTAGAGTCTTTTAATGAAGGACAAAAAGTTCAATCAACCTTTCTAAGGCTCTTCGTGTTTTTAATATAATATAGATTATGTAAAACTTTTATACACAGATCGTACAAGATTTTGTATTCTATGAGATATTTGAAACAAATTTAAGAAACAAAGACTAAATTATAAACTATAGAGAGCTCAATGACTAACATACACATATTTGATAAAATTATATCCGTTTCAATTTATGTGACACTTTTCATTTTTAAAATTTAAACTAAGTAAATTTTGATTGATATTTTATAGTGATTTTTTTTATCATATTGACATGAGAAACTTTAATGTATCTATTTAAATTCTAATTTTAAAATTAAATTAATTTAATTCAATTTAAAATTTAAAATTTAAAATTAATTAAATTAATCTCGAGAAGCTATATGTGCAACAAAAAATTGAGACGGGTAAGTATAGCATTTGGGGTAAGTGTTGGTATTTAGTTTGAGTTACTTACAACTTAATGTGCCTTCTTTACCGACACAACTAGAGTGGTGGCAAGGTGGACAGACTCGACCGAGCCCGTCCTGCCCGCCCGACCTCAAAAAAATAAAAATACGGGGCGGGACTCGAACTCGGATTGACGATGTCTCGTCCCATGAGACCCGAGCCCGCCTCAGTTCGCGAAACCCGACCCCGCCCCGAGCCCGCCCCGACCCCGACCCCGACCTTTGCAAAAATGGCCGTTGCACCAACGACCATTTTAGATTATGGCCGTTGGCCAACGGCCATTTTAGCCCCCCCCTACCCCTTAATATTTATTTTTAACCCATAAGTTATTATATTTACACTTTAACCCAATTTTTCAACTATAAATAACTCATTTTCTCTTCATCTTTCTCACAAATCTTCCTACAATCTCTCTAATTTCTCAATATATCTCTCTACAATTCTACATTGTTTGCTAAATATTCAATTTTATTTATTCATTTGGGAATTGGTAGTGAAGTTGGCAACTAGCTTGAGGATCTTCCATCGAGCAAAGTTTCAATTTTCAACCTCTCGATTACACGTCGACGTTACGTCGCTTGGTACATCTGCTCCTTCATTAAATTATTATTGTCTGTTTATTTAGTTTAGATCACTTAATTTTATTGTCTTTAATTATTTATTTATTTATTTATTATCATAATTAAAATGGAAGGATTAAAAGGTATGTTTAAGGGTAAGGGTAAGGGTGCTTCTTCTAGTAGGGACAACCAGGGCAAGGGTACTTCTTCTAGTCATCTTATTCCTACACAGGATGATTTTGTTGATACTCAACATTTTCCTACAATACCATTAGATTTAGACCAGAAGCTATTTTCTGGAACTCAAGAAGACTTTAATTTAGACGATGATCTAGATGATATACCCACTAATGTTGATGACAACACACCCACTAGTGCACCTTCAACTGAAATACCTCCTATTCCCCCTAGTATGAGACGAGGTCCAGCAAAACGACCATTAAAATCAGATGCATGGACATTTTTGATAGGGACGTAGAGAATCAAGTAGCCATATGTAAAATTTATAAAAATGTTTTAAAATTTAAAAGCTGAAAAGGTCACGGTGGGACTGGGGTTTAATTAGACACGTAGTAAGTGCTCATCCAGCTAGGTATGCCCAATACCAGGCTTCAAAACCGGTGCGCAAACGCCCGCCTCCATCGTGACAAGGTTCACATACTAATATTGTCCCGGACCAAGTACAAGGTCAAATTAACCCTATGACGGGGGGAATTGTAGGCCCTAAATACAATAAACATAGAGATAGGGAAGCAATATCAAAATTAGTTGCTGTGGAGGGTTTGCCTTTTTCATTTCCTTCATCTCCCGATTTTATTCATTACATTAGAGATATATATAATCCTGCTTTTAACGGTAAGAGAGATGTATTTAAATTCGCGCATGAATATCAACAATATTTACGTTTTTCATTATATCATTTTAATGGCAAAGTATCCATCACGTCTGATATAGGTCGTAGTACTAACGACCATGATTATTTAACTGTAACTTGTCATTGGATAGATTATAAATGGTCTATGCAAAAACGTATTTTAGCGTATAGATATATAGATGATAGGCACACTGGTACTTTTATTGCATAAAATATTTATCAAGTGTGCGATTATTACGGAATTACCGATAAAATTATGACTATTACATTAGATAACGCTTCTAATAACAATTACGCAATTACAATTTTAAAAAATAGCTTAACTCCGTCTTTTCCACACCATTTTCATATAAAATGTGCGTGCCATATATATAACTTAATTGTAAAGGATGGTCTATCACTTTTTGAAGACATTCTTAGTAAAATACAATTTGCTATAAACTTTATTTTTAAAAGTAATAAAGTACAACGTAGAAAAGAATATAAAAAAATTTGTCATGATTGTGGACTACCTTTTAGAAAAATTCCACAAGAAGTATCCACTAGGTGGAATTCTTTATACGAGCAACTACTTGTTGCTTATGACTATAAATTACCTATAACTTTATTTTTAACTCTCATAATAAAAAGCCACCGATATGATTTTAGATAGTGATTGGGAAAAAATTATCCGGACTTATTGTATTTTTAGAGAAAATTTTTCAAGCAACAAAAGAATTTTCAGGTATATATTATCCTACTATTTCAAGTATGTTATTTTATACAACTCTAATATTTTTATTACTTAGTGAATATATGGAAAAACCAAACATAAGGCATTTATTAAAAAATGTTTCTCAAAATAAAAATATTTTATTCCTATTCCCTCTATTTATATTATTGGTTCTGTATTAAATCCTACTATTAAAATAGACGGTACTAAATCACTAATTGAAACTATTTACGATTGTATAGAAGTACTACCACCTCCAAGTCCCAAAAATCTAAATCACCCACCACCTATTGAACAAACTAAAGAAGAAGTATTGTCTAGCGTAGAACACCAATGCAAAAATATATATAGATTTTATCAACAAGAAAATGCTAGTAACTTACCAGCTTCCATACCATCTTCTTCATCTTCAATACAACCTCACAAAAGACATCTTTGTTTAGCGCTAGTATTGAAAGCCTCGTAAATAGAATGTGCGGTCGCACCTCTACTACTAACCAAATTAGCGAGTTGGATATTTTTGTTTTGCAGGTTCTGCATCGTATCAAGAAGTTATCAATGAAGATGGACATGAAGACTTCTTTGAAATCTTTGGAGGGGAATGAGAAGACCTTTCCGACACTTTCAATGATGGCTCGAGATGTTTTGGAACATTCAAGCGTCGCCAATCAGCTGCCTGAAGCGCTTTTTCTCGACAGTGATATCAAATAGGAGACCACAGACACTCATTAGCCGGAGACAACTTGGAAATTGCGGTATTATTCGTGAGATTGGATACGAGCGGAGCGAGAAAGGTGCGGTCAACCTGAGATCAACGAAGAAGATGATGAAAACTACAACGAAATCTTAACGGAAGGTAGTGGAACCGACGTGGATCAATGTGACCAACAAATACCAAATCCAACCGAAGAAGCACATGAAATCATCAAGCAATTAGAACGAGGTTTTTTGAGAATGTAATTTTTAATTGTAATTTTATTATGTAATTTGTAACTTTTGGACAACACCACAAAGTTGCAATTTAGATTTTAGACAATTGTATTTGTATTACAAAAAAATCATATGTCTATTAAATAATATAAGAGGCACAAAAACAGCCTTGGGATGTTTTTATTATACTATCTTGTTTTGTTTATTGAGTTTTTTTTATACATATGTTATTTTAAAAAAAAAAAAACCCGTCGTATCCCGACCCGAGCCCGACGGGATCGGGATCGGGACGGGACTTGCTCCAGTCCCGCCAGACCCGACCCCGCCAGAGCCCGCCAGACCAGACCCCGCCCCTTCTCCCGTCCCGCCCCGACCCCGACCCCGCCAGACCCGGCCCGCCAGACCCGAGCCCGGCCCACTGGCCACTCTTAGACACAACACTGTGAAAATACGCTATTATCTCTTTGAAGGACATACTTGGCAAAAATACATTTACCCTCTATAAGTACTACGTACTACACTATATTTCATCATCTTGTGGCTCTTCATCATTTCGCTCTATTGTAAAGTCCTTTCCTCCACTCGTTTTAATTTGTACAAGGAAATTTACAGATTTTTAATTTATTGAGATATTTATTAAAGTGCAAGAATAAAAATTAAACTTTCCTATCGCACCAAATTTACGACATCTTTCATTGTGCCTTGAACTAACTTTCACATCCTAAACTTGATAGCTTCTTTTATTATTAATTGTTGCATATCGTTTATTTAATTATGTGTTCTTCTAGTTGGGATTTTTGTTCGGTAGTGATTCTCCAACAAAAAATAATGATAATTGATAGCGAATATATTGGTAATGATCTCGTTTTTCAGCACATCAGAAGAGGCAGTCAGAACAATATCATCCACATATAGCAAAAGGTATGCAGTGTCACTACCTTGATGAAAAAATAAAAAGTGAATTGTCGCTTTTGCAGCACACGATCTTCATGATGTACAAACATACTAATGAGCCTCTAGATGTACAAATTCAGGCGGTTGTTGTATGTAAACAGTTTCTTTCAAATCCATATGTAAGAACGCATTTTCATATCAAGTTGATGAATCAGCCAGTTCTTGCCCATAGCTATGCTCAGAACAGTGCGAATGGTTGCCGATTTAACCACCGGACTGAAGGTCTCACCGCAATCAATACCCTTTTGTTACCATGTGCCATTTTTCACAAGTATGGCTTATGACGATTAAGCTCACCACTATCTCTGAACTTGTGACGAAAGAGCCACATACAACGAATCACATTCACCCCCTCTGGTATCGATACAAGATCCCAAGTGCGATGGGTAGTAAGCATATCAAATTCCTCACGCATGGCCGCATTCCAATTCGGGTCAAGTTTTGCTAGTTTCGTATTTTTTAGTATATGTGATATAGCTTGAGTGGATAGGTTAAAGTGGACTTTTGGTTTGAAAATACCGTGCTGGGCACGTGTTCCCATTCTGTATGTGGGGATAGTGGCAGTGGTGTGGGGCAGGGACGTTGAATCTAGGCAGTGAGGCGTGGGGGCTGGTGACGGTGAATGTGGGATGTGTGGTGTCAAGTCCGTGGCATGAACGTTGGGTGGGGTTGAGTTTGTCAGAAGGGGGCAGTGGGATGGGGTTACGGTGACGGGAGGCTGGGTTGGGGCAGCGGCTGGATTCGGGAACAGTGGGGTGGCTGACGGGGAGGCTGCCGGAGGCAGTGTGCGTGGAGACGGATCGGGAACTCCAAGTATTATGTTGTGCACGAGATGTGAAGTATCTGAATTATCATGAAAGTCGTAGTCGGGGACGTGAAACTGACGGATGCTGGATAATGGAAGACTTTTTCCTCAAACGTGATGTGACGAGAGACAAGGACTTTATTGGTGGACGGACCAAATCATAAATATCCCTTGTGGTTTGGCAGGAAACCCAAGAAAATGCAAGGAGTGGTCTGAGGTGCTAACTTGTGAGAAGCTGTGGGGGCGAGATTAGGGTATCATAGATAATCGAAAGTGTGTATGTAACTATATGTGGGGATTCGACGGAATTAGAATTTCTGTCGGGGTTCTGTTACGGAAGGTACTAGTAGGTAATATGTTAAGTACGTATTCTATCAATTTTAATGTGTATACCCAAAAAGTTGGTGGGAGAGAAGCACGAATGAGCAATGTACGAATCATATTATTAATTGTACGTATGATTGTTTCGTCTTTACCATTTTTAGGGAGAGGTATGGGGGCACGAGAATCGAAACACCATGCCATTATCCGCACAAAATTTATGAAAAAGGAAACTTTTTAAACTCACGACCATTGTCATATTGGAATGATTTGACGTCCTTTTCAAATTGAGTTTTAATATATGTGCAAAATTCAAGAAACGTGGAGTAAACTTGAGACTTAAATTTGAGCGGATAGACCCAAAGAAAATGAGAGAAATCATCTAACAAGACCAAATAATATTTATGATCGAGTTTGCTAGCGATAGGAGATGTCCATAAATCTGCATGAATAATGTCAAAGGGAGAAAAAGTAACACTCAAAGATGACACTAACGGAAGTCTAACATGTTTACCTAAAGGACAAGAATAGCAAATTGGGGCAAGATTCCCCTTATTACATGTAATTAAATTATGACATCTAAGAAAGTTAAAAACGGAAGCTCCCGGATGTTCAAGTCTGTTGTGCCACGTGGATGGAGAGATCACAACAAGGGATGTATATGGGTTGATACTGGCAGCAAAAGTGGATGAGAAAAGATAGAGGTCTCCCATACTATTACATCTTGTAAGAGGTGTCCCCGTACGTAGGTCCTTCACAGAAAAACCAAAGGGTCAAACTCAAGAGATACAAAATTATCAATAGCAAATTTCCTAACAGAGATTAATTTTTTTAATGATATTAGGAGCATAAAGTACGTTGTGGAGGGAAAAAAGGGTGAGGTTTCGGTGTATGGGTGGTGCCATACCCTTGAATTGGAATGTGATTGTCATTTCCGATCAAAACAAATTGAGGATTGTGCAAATTAAATAGTTATGGAAGATTACCAGAGTTTCGAGTTAGGTGGGATGTGGCGCCCGTGTCTATGTACCAAGCATCGTCGGGCTGCTGTAAATTCATAGCTGGGCCAATTCTGTTGGCGTGAGAAATCCGAATCGGGTAGTGGGTTTTTGGGCTTTCATGACATGAACCTGATGAGATGGACCCATCGGGCGTGGAGTAGAAGGCGGGCCCAACACGCTGGGCTGAGGTAGTCTGGTAAGAGCAGGAGGCGAGGCCCAACTGCATGAAAACTGCCAAGGCAATGGGTCGCCCCACTGGACTGGGTGTCGAGCCTGCTGCTATGGCTGGCCGCCCGAGTTGGACTTTTTCCCTCAGCCTTTGCCTCTACCACCGCGTCCGCCACCGCGGCCTCTTCCTCTGTCGCGCCCGCAGCTATTTGTTATGACGAGTTACATCGATACCCAAAAATAACTCAAATGCCTCAAGTCTTTCATAGCAAATTCGAAGCTGAGAAGAGATATGATAGACTTGTGTAGTTTATCAGAAGAAATAATCAATATAATATCATCTACATATAACGGGATATATGCCAGAGAAGAACCACGACGGTAGATGAACAGAGAATGATCAGACCTACTATGAGAAAGCCTAAGAGTAGACACATATTATGCAAACCTTTTATACCAGGCCCGAGGAGCTTGTTTGAGTTCATATAAGGACTTCCTAAGTAAGCACACATGGTTTGGATGATTGGGGTCTAAAACCCAAGGGCTGATGCATGTATACAGTTTCTTTGAGTTCGCCGTGTAAGAACGTATGTTTTACTTCCACCTGATGGATGTGCCATGATTTTGAGAGAGCCAGACTGAGAATAGTGAGAATAGTTATCGGTTTGACCACTGGACTAAATGTCTCTCCACAATCTACGCCAACCTATTGAGTTTTGTCATCACATACAAGACGAGCCTTATGCCTCTCAAAACAACCATAAGATTTTTCCTTATGAGTAAAAATCCACATAGAACGAATCACATTGACACCATGCGGACTGTGCACCAACTCCCACATCTTATTTTCAATAAAAACATTATATTCATCATCCATGACTATTTTCCAATTCGAGTCACGAAGGGCAGACACGGGGTTACGTGGTAAGGGTGATTTAGTGACATTATAGTTGAGATTAAAATGTAGTTTTGATTTAAAGATACCCCATTGGCTATGCGTAACGGGCCCTTAACTCGGAATAGAAGTGGACCGGACCTGGGTCGGTGTAGTGACGTCAGAATTGACTGGAGCGAGAGGGAGGTCACAGGTTGGGCCAACAAGCAGTGGGCCAGCTGGCCGAGGGACTAGACCGAGGGAGGGGCTGGATGGGCCGAGGGACCGGACCAAGGCAGTGGGCCTGCTGGACCGAGGGAGGGGCTGGATGGACCATTAGGCAGTGCGCCTGCTGGCAGAGTGGGAGAACGAGTATTTGGGCTGGCAGGCAGTGGGCCTGCCGGTGGCTGCTGGTCCAAAAGTCGAGATGTGGGCTGGGCCAAATGGTGGACCACATACGGGGAGAGCCCATCATACAAAAATATATATAATGATTGGAGAGGGGATTATGCAACTTGGCAAATGGAAATTGGGTTTCATAAAAAATGACATGGCGACTAATGATGATTTTATTAGAAGATAAATCATAACATTTGTAACTACGATGATTAGACGGGTAACCCAAAAGCACATGCGCGGTAGAGCGGACTTGAAGTTTGTTGATGGTAGAGGAGGGGAAAAGAGGATAACATAAACACCCAAACATCCTAAGATGAGAATACAAATGGTCTTTTTGATAAAGAATTTTGAGTGATGATTGGTATGCTAATCCTTTGGTAGGGAGTATGTTAAGAAAGTAAGTAGTCATCTGTAATGCATGATGCCAAAATGAAGGTGGTAATGACGCATGAGCTAGTAAAGTCTGAATAATATTATTAATGGAGCTAATTTTCTTTCGGCTTTCTCATTTTGTGAGGATGTATGTGGACAAGAAAACCAAAAAGAAATACCATTAAACTTAAACAATTCCCGAAACGGCCCATTATCAAATTCCCCTCCATTATCACATTGAATGTTCTTAATTTCCATTCAAATTGGGTACGGATGAATGCTCTAAATGATAGGAATGTGGAATAAACTTGAGACTTTTTAGATAACGGAAAAGTCCACAAAAAAAATAGAATAATCATCCAAAAATACACACATAATAATGGTGGCCCAGAGAGCTCAAAACGAGAGATGTCCACAAATCACTATGAATAATATCAAATGACAACAAAGTACTAGAATTGGAGGCAACAAACGGTAATTTAACATGTTTCCCAAGCGTTCAAGAAGGACAAACATTAGTACTACACGTACTATTACACTCAATAAAATTATTGCTTTTAAGGGAAGAAGAATAGACGCTCTCGGATGACCCAAATGTGCATGCCATAAGGAAGGTGCTAAAGCGGCAAACGTTGACGGTGTGGCTTGTTTAGTAGTGGTGGTGGTAGTGATGGGATAGAGCTCGCCCTGACTATCACATCTCATTAGAGGTATCCCCGTCGTGAATTCCTTCACAGAAAATCCAAAAGGGTTAAAGTCAACAGAAACCCAGTTATCAGTTGTAAATTTTCGAACATACACTAAATTTTTAATTAATTGAGGAGCATGAAAGACATTTTCAAGGCTAAAGGTGGATTTGGGGGAGATAAATTGGTGTGACCATAACCACGAATTGGAATTGAATTACCATTACCAGTAATTATGCCATGATTTTTGCTCAAATTGAAATAAGATGAGAGATTACGTGGCGTGGAAGTCATAGGAAAAGTGGCACCGGTGTCTATGTACCAATTTGCATATGGAGGATTTAATGCAAGTGTGTGCATTACTGCCTCGATATATGTGGGAGTCGGGGCTGTTGCTGGGCCCGCAACTTCTAGGCTTCTTCTGACATTATTTTTTGGACCCCAAACTGTTTAGTATTTACAGTTTGGTCCATGGAGTTTCAGGAAGCAGCCAGAAAGTCAACAGTTTATGACATTAAACTTCTGAAATATTTTGCACTTACTACAAAACGTTTTTGGCCATGAATACCCATGATTACACCTCTCTTAATCACCTCTCCTCCTCCAAAAATACTATATAAACTTCTGAAACAGATTTGAGATAAAAAGAGAGAGGACGAAAAACAAGAGAAAATCAGTGACTAAAGTGAGCATAACAGAAACTCTTCCTTCCTATTTCCTCTAAATCAGCAAGTCATTTCATGTTCGTTTTCTTCGTAATAATCAACCTATTTGCTTTGTAGTGTTGATTAGTTGTTGTTTTATCTTGGGAGACTATTGTCCGCAGATGTAAAAGCATATATACGGGGCAATCTTGTCTTAAAGATAGAGAGTCATCTTTCGACTCAGCCACAGTTGTAACAATCCAGATTTAGTATTCCTTGATTTCAGGTTATCAAGATTCAAGACTCAAAAAGCTTGCGGCAGTTCTGTATATTGGTTGTTTGTTCATCATTTCGAACACTTGTAATATTTATTTACTTCCTGTACTGAAATTATATCCAACATACTTTACATGCAATGGCTAACTATTAAGTATTTGGACTAGGCACTAACAAAAATATGAGAGGGACAAATTATTTTTTCAAAAGATATATACAATGGGTTAGGAAGGGCTTTAGCCTATATATTACCTTCCTCGTCAATTGGGTTGACGAGCAGACCAAGAAATCTCAACAAGATCTCACAAGCAAGAAGAGTCTTTGCAAGCAAAAGAACATAAAAGCAAAGATGTGGATAATAACAAAGGAAGTGCTGAAAGTAGCAAGGCTAATGACTGTATTTCCGGCATGGAGAAGTACGGTTATTAGAAGCTGCAATCTCTTTCTTTGCGTGATTATAGTTTATTTTATGTTATTATTGCTTTATTTGGTTAGTTTCCGCCCATTTTCTTGGTATATTGCTTTGAAAGCCTTACTGTGATCTTTACTTAGAGGGTATATTCCTTTTCGCAATTCCACTTAGCTGAGGGCTTATTTCTTTCCACTGCTACCATTTTAGCATCAATAACAAAAGTGAAGGTGTTATTTGTCTCCATTCTGATGAGTGTTTCTTTGCCCATGTGTTTTCTTTGTGTATCAGTTAAGTGTTGCTCACCTCTTTTACGGAGTGTAGAATTATATTAATCTCATTTGGAAAGTCTTTCTCATTAATATAAATATATATAGTGTGTACAAGGCGAAGTACTAATACAATAGGAATCCTGTAACTACCATAATTATACATCACTAATAATTACAATGAATATATAATACTAATATTATTTAATACACCCCCTCAGTCGGAGCGGGAGGAGGCCGGACGCTAAGACTGGATCTGAAGTCGAGGAAAAACTGTCTAGGAAGACCTTTCGTGAAGATATCCGCATACTGATACGAAGAAGTCACATGCAACACCTTAACATGACCAAAAGCAACCTTCTCACGAACAAAGTGTATATCCATCTCTATGTGTTTGGTTCGCTGATGCTGAATTGGATTATGAGATAAATATATGACGGATATGTTATCACAGTAAATGAAAGACGCCTTTCGCAAGAGACATTGAATCTCCAAAAGAAGATTTCGGAGCCAGCAGATCTTAGCAACAATATTTGCAACGCCTCTATACTCTGCTTCTACACTCGACGGAATAATGTGGCTTGTCTCTTGGCAGACCAAGAAATGCGATTATCCCCTAAGAACACACTGTAGCCGGAGGTGGAGCGTCGCGTGTCCGGACAACCTGCCCAATGAGCATCCGTATATGATAACAGCCTGGTCGGTGGTGAGGGGTATAGATGCAATTCATAATCAAGTGTGTCGTTAACATATCGAATGATACGCTTAAGAGCAGTAAAATAAGGCTCCATGGGGCATGCATGAATAAGCATACCTGCTGAACAACATAAACAGTGTCAGGCCTGGTGAAAGTAAGATATTGTAGTGCACCTGAAAGAATCCTTTAAAGGGTAGGATCAGACACTGGGTCACCATCAACGACACTAAGCTTTGATTTTGAGTCAACCATAGTGGACATTATCTTGCAATTTGCCATTTTAGCCATGTATCTCCTCTGCATACTTGTGCTGACACAAAAACATAGTATCTGCAGATCTAGTCACTGATATTTCCAAAAAGTAATTCAACTTCCCCAAGTCGGTCATAGTAAATTCGGTTTAAAGCAATGAAATAATCTTATTTTTCAACAAATCAGAGAAGGCAGTAAGCACGATGTCATCCACATATAACAACAAATAAGCAATGCTATTACCTGTATGAAAAATAAATAGAGAATTATCACACTTGCTGCATACAAACCCAATCCGCATGATGTACTGTGCAAAGCAATCATACCACGCTCTAGGGGCCCGTTTCAAACCATAAAGTGACTTACGAAGATGGGATACATACTGAGGGGCTGCTGGATGAACAAAACCAAGCAGCTGGTGCGTGTAGACAATTTCTTTCAAATACCCATATAGAAATGCATTCTTCACATCAAGCTGATGAATCAGTCAATGCTTACCCATAACAATACTAAAAAATGTGTGAATGGTAGCCGGTTTAACAATCGGACTAAACGTCTCACCACAATCAATATCCTCTTGCTGATTGGTGCAATTAGCCACAAGTCTCACCTTATATCTTTCTATATCATCATTGTCTCTGTATTTGTGAGGAAAAAGTCACATGCAACGGATCACATTCACCCCCTCTGGTCTAGGTACCAAATCCCAAGTGTGTTGTTTCGTTAAAGCATTAAATTCCTCACGCATGACTGCATTCCAATTAGGGTCTAGTTTGGCTAATTTAGGGCTTTAAGGAATTGGGGATATGGTTTGTGCAGATAGGTTAAACTGTACTTTGGGTTTGAAAATTCCGTGTTGGGCATGGGTTTCCATATGGTACGTGGGGGCAATGGTGGGTCTGTTATTTGGGGATGATGTCGGGTTAAGGGTACTGATGGCAGTAGCTGTGTCGTGTGAGGGTTGGGTGTGGTCGATAGTGTACGGGGTAGAGCTAGTGGTGACGGGTTGTCGAATCTGGTTGGTTGGGGTTGGGGAGTTGGTCCGATCGGGTGGGTTTGGGCTACTGGTTAACGGAGTAGGAGACGGGGAATGGTGTGGGTAGATGGGGTTCAGGGTACAGCTACTAGAGTGGGGCCGATTTACCGAAACAGTGGTGATGTCGGTGGTGGGGACACTTGGGTTTGTTGGGATGGTGATACAGGGTGACGGTGACACTTGAGAAATGTTGTGCCGATAGCTGGTTATGATGATGATCGGTCGTGATGGGTTGACGTTGCGCCGATAGCCGGTGGTAGTGGTGGCAGTCGGCAAAGTCAGAGATGTGGTCGGAGATGGTAATAGGGATGCTGATAGGCTGTCGGAAGTTGCAACAGTAGGTGGCAGGGACGGGGGTACGGTGGTGGACTGACTCTATTCGCGGAGTATGAAGGGGATATGTCGAACTTGTCTAGGAAGGTATAGTCCATTTTTTGACATTTTTGGATGTTCAAAAAATGGAATATGGTCTCGTTAAACATGTGAATTTGACGAGTGGCCATGTCATAACACAGATAGCCCCTATGATTAGAAGGGAAACCTACGAATACACACGGAGGTTCAGGGTGCTAATTTACGAGGGACAGTAGAGGCATGATTTGGTGAGCAAATGCAACCGAAAATTCGAAGGTGGTCATAAGAAGGGATCCGACGATATACAATTTCGGTGGTATGAAGAGTACTTGTAGGTAAAATATTTAGGACGTATTCTACTATTTTGACAGCATAGACCCAAAAGGACGGAGGGAGAGGCATGAAACAGAAAAGTACGAACCATGTTATTTATAGTGCGGATGATTTGTTCTACTTTGCCATTCTGAGGGGAGGTGTGGGGACACGAGAACCGAAAAACCATGCCATTATTTTTGCAAATTTTGTGAAAAGTAGAATTATTAAATTCACGACCATTATCACACTGGAAAGATTTGACAATTTTTTCAAATTGATTGGATAAAAATGCGAAATTCAAGAAATTTGGAAAAAACTTCTGACTTGAATTTTAATGGGTAAATCCAGATAAAATGGGAGTAATCATCTATAATATTTATGACACGTGAGCTAGTAATGAGAGATGTCCATAAATCGGCATGAACAATATCAAAAGGAGCAAACGTAACACTAAGAGACGATTTAAAAGGAAGACGAACATGTTTGCCTAACTGACAAGAAACACATTATTGGGCAAGTTTCCCATTATTACAACGAATAAAATTATGACTTTTAAGAAAATTAAAAATAGGAGCTCCTGGGTGACCAAGCCTATTGTGCCAAGTTGATGGAGATATAGCTGCAAGGGAGGTGTGTGAGCGGGAACTAGCAGAGGAAGAGGATATAGATCCCCCGTGCTATTGCATCTCATAAGAGGTGTCCCCGTACGTAGATCCTTCACAGTAAAACCAAAAGGGTCAAAGTCAACAGACACGAAATTGTTACGAGTAAAATTACGGACATATATTAAGTTTTTAATAATGTTGGGGGCATACAAGACATTATTTAGGGAAAAGGGTGAGTGAGGCGGTTGGGTGTAGGTGGTACCGTAAACTTGAATTGGAATGCGATGACCATTACCAACAGTAATAAATTGAGGATACTTTAAACAAAACAGTTTGGGAAGATTACCTGCAGAGCGGTGAGATGAGACGTGACCCCCGTATCCATGTACCAATTTTCATCGGGCTGCTGTAGGTTCAAACTGCTGAAGACCTGGCCCAAGTCGCTGGGGGGTAGGCCGGGTGACTGAAATTGTTGCTGGGCCTGGATGATGTGGGCATGTGGTGGCTGAAAGTGCGTTGGCCGATTTACAGGAAAGGGGCCCAATACACCCTGCTGCGGGAAGGGGTAATGGGTTGTCTGTTGATTGCTGAATGCGGCCCAATTCTCTGGATGTGTCCAGGCTGCTGGGCCAGTCAAGGTTTGTGGATTATTGGTCTCTGATACCATGTAAAGAATGAATCTTGGGCCTAACTCAACCTCAAAAGCTAGCTTATAGGGTGAGGATTGTCCAAGTCCATATAAGGAGTCAATGTTCTCATTCCATCTCCGATGTGGGACTCTTAACGCTCATCCGCACGTCCAGACCTCGTTAATTAGAGACAATATAATTTGGGGGCCCAACATCGACGAACAAAGAATTGGAATGAGTCTGGCTCTGATACCATATAGAATTATATTAATCTCCATTGGGAGTCTTTCTCATTAATACAAATATATATTGTGTACAAGACGGAGTTCTAATACAATAGGGATACCATAACTACCATAATTATACATTACTAATAATTATAATAAATATAATACTAATATCCATTAATATGGAGTATGCATTTTGGTGTTTGAACATAAAGTCCAAACGAGTAGGAACTAATACAACATTAGAGTCGTGTTGAATGAGAGCTTGAATACCCCATATTTCCTTGTCGGGCATCTTGTAAGTTCCCCAAGTCTATCTCTGTCCATCTTCTGCTGGTGAAAATCTTGAATCTATTTTCTTCATAATAGTTCCAAGCCTTGTCAAAAAAAAAAAAGTTCCAAGTAATTTGTCCCTACTCTGCTATTTGTTTGCGGTGGCTTGACAAGTTCAATCTTATTGATGATGCAAGATCCAGGAAAATTTGTATTTAAAGTTACTTCTCTTCTGATGACTTAGGCATTTCCAAGTGCATCCTGTTCTGCTTTTTTGTGCAAGTAGAAATGTCCAATATCTTGGTAGGTTACTGAATATTGTTTCTGTTTTCTATAGAAATAATGAGTTTCAAGAGAAAGGTGTGGAGAATGTGGAAGCAAACACCAAACTTGAGAAAGTTAAAGAAGATCCATTTCTACAACTTTTCTCATACATTTCTTTGAGAAATTGGCAACAAATAATCCTGCAGTTGGTGGAGCTATTTTTGAAAATTGTGTGAAACTGTGTAGATTAATACTGCATCTGTATTGTATTAGAGTGTTACTTGAAAGTGACATTATGTGAACATGAACTCGTTATATAGACTTGGACAATATTCATCCTATAAGCTAGCTTTTGGGTTGAGTTAGACCAAAAATCCATTCTTTACATGGTATCAGAGTCAGACCTATTCCATTTTTTTGTTCACCGATGTTGGGCCCCAAATTATATTATACACGCTCCAGTTAACAAGGTCTGGGTGTGCGGGAGTGTTAAGAGTCTCACGTCGGATATGGAATGGGAACATGGACTCTCCTCACCGTACAAGCTAGTTTTTGGGTAGACCCAATATACATTCTTTACATGTTCTTGTCACAAACTCACCTGACATGATCAGATACTATAGTGCATTATCAGATATGTTGGCTAGTATAGTTGAAATTAGCTTCTTGAGGGGGAAATTTGTAGGTATTTCACAAGTAATATTCTCCTACTCTATGACTAGTTAATCTGTGTAACAAATAATTTCCATTAAAAATCATCGTGAATCGCTTTTTTCAATTTTCCTTTCCTTCTGAAGATTTGCTAAAAGATCTTGCAGCGCTCAGGTGTTGATTCTTTCTGTCAGGGCCCTAGTAGAAGTTCCCGGAAACAGTATGCGAGAAGGCAGAGGTTGCGGGAAATGCTCAAACTTTATGAGAATGCAGCTCCTGAATCAGAGGGACTTGTAAGTCATTATAAGATGTTGTTAAACAAGGCAGTATACCGTGATATACACTGCTGAATATACAGCAGTGTATATCACGGTATATCAATGGACTGGCCCAGCAAATTCGGCAGATTACAAGGCCCAATCTCGGGCAGATTGTAGGCATTACAATCTTGTATGGTATATATATTTGTAGTATATTTTAGTGTAAAAGTTACCTTAATTAGTGTTATACACTTACCATAATTGTATAGTTAGAATTATGGTAGAATAAGGTTTTAGGAATAGAATAGGAATAAGATTCTCCTATTTTGTAACTTGTATAAATACCTTTCAATTAATGAAAATAATCAAGTGGATTATTTCTTTCAGATGTAGATATGCCAACTCTTGTTTCCATGAGATGCTATATTAGCTCGGCAAAATTTTGCTGTGAAACTGGAAGAAATTGCAGGCTAATGCTGGAAGAAGAGCTGGTAAATTACACTCAAAGTAGCATGTTAATGGTGAGACTGATGGCAGACCAAAGGGACGTGTAAGTAGTGAGATACCGAGAAGTACTTCTTGCTTTGGCTTCTGTTTCACGTATCAATAACATATATCATAGACTTTGTTGTGCAATGAAGCAGCAGCAAAATAAAGATAACAATCAAGAGATGATTGGCCAACCAAAAGGACTTGTGAGTAATAAGACTTGAACAAATGTTTTAATTCTTCTTGTAGTCTCTTTTCTGTTGACAGATCACTGTCTGACATGTAGCTGCACTGGAAGCAACAGAGCGAAGAAGATAAGGGTGGAAATACAAACAGACAAGAGCAGGTGAATGTAAAAAGCACTTTGTGTAAAAAAACAGGTCAACACAGTGATATGGAGGATGAAATTGTTCCAGGTGGTTCGTTTTTTTATGATTCAGTTATATCTTTTCCCCTTCTTCATCTTTCTCTGTCTCCCGCTCCACTTTTCAGGTGGAAGAGTTTTAGATGCTATAGCACTTCCTGCCAGTTTCTAATATATTAATTTGGGTTAACCGCTTCTTTCACCATGGTTTAAGTCTTGCATTCTTTAATATGTAAGAACGTCTAAAAATCTTCTGGTTAATGCAGATCAAGCTTTGCAACAGGATCAAGTGCAAGTGGTAGGTTCGGCTATAGTTGTTCTGATTAATTTCTCTTGAATTTCTATATAAAACTCAAAGGAAGAGTTTTAGATACCAAAAGTAGAGTTGTCAAGTATAAAGTTTCTCTCGAATGTCATTTTGAGATTCGCGTTCAAGCTTAACAATTAGAGATGCTAATATAAGGAGAAAACAGATCTGGAACACGATATTCTTATGCATATATGTGGACTATTTGGTTAGAAATAAATTAAAGATGTTTTGAAGGAAAAAAGCAGCAACTCCCGTGTGTGAAAAGATAGAGTCTTTCTTTTGGTGTAAGGATAGGGAGATGACCCCAACTTGTTTAGGACCGAGGCATAGTTGTTGTTGTTAACACTTTCTCCTTTTGTGTACACTTGTTGTTGTTGTGCCTTCTTGGTACACATTAATGAAACTTTACTTTATCAACTATATCTGTTATCTCCAGTTTTTTCTTGTAAGACACATTGAGATAACTCCATTTGTAAGGAAGATGGATTACTGGAGGTGCTTAAGCTGAGTCAAATTGAATTTACATCCTGTGTGAATCTCTATGTATGTTGTGTTTTGAACTTTAGTTACTATATAGTTGGATATGCAACGTCTTTCGTGTTTTGAACTTTAGTTACTATATAGTTGGATATGCAACCTCTTTCGTGTTTTGAACTTTAGTTACTATATAGTTGGATATGCAACCTCTGATCTTAATACTAATTGCCGAAGCCTTCTTGCAACAGCTTTGACTAATAAACTGCATCTTCTTGCAGAGAGTTTTGTCAGTTCTTGAAGTTCGCCTTGTAAAAAATGGTACTTCAGAATCTGCAGCAGGACTTTCTGGTCAGCCTAGTGAAGGTCCTGCTACAAACGAATCAAATCCAGTTCTTAATGCTGGTGAGGAGAAAACTGATGGCCCAGATATAGGTAATTATCATTGTTATTCCACTGCTTATATAGTGGAGTTAGTTGTGGGGTGGAGTGGGGGTGGGGGTGGGGTGGGGGGGTTTCACTAGATCCCAGTTAGTTTCCTTTCTGTTTGAGTCATTATAATCTGACTGTGCGAATGAACCCATGGAAAACAAACACATTCTGTCCATAATGTTGTGGACGATGTTTTCTGTTTAACTCCTTTGATGATTAGTCATTACTGAATTATGAAATCATTGGGTGTTGAATTTCATAACTAGATGTTAGTGTTATTTGCAGAAAATGGAGTAAACCTATAGGAACAACTCAGTGAGACCATAGAGGCGAAGAAGGGACAGTCATATGAAAAAAAGTAGCTGGGGTAAGTGGAACCCTGCGAAGACCTCATGGTCACATAGAGCCTTGACAGGCAGGGGTCGTGGTCCTACAATGGCCTTCAGAGGCCGTGCTCGTGGTCCTACAATGGCCTTTTGAAGATCTAAAAAATGAAATATGAGATGAAGCAAAACTTGTATATATTGTTCTTTACTCTCAAAATCTTGGCAGAATGAAGAGATCGATCTCCATTTGGTAGGTATCTGTAAAGTCCCGAGAATTTATTATATTAAGAAAATCATGCACGTTCCCCCCCCCCCCCCAAACCAACCCCTCTCCCTCAACCCCTTCTTCCACTCCCTCACATCCCAAAATTCGTGCAACTACACACACGACACAACACACACACATACACTTTTATATAAAACACAACAAAAAGGGAAATACAAAAATCAGAAACAAAACACAGTGAAAAAAAAAGGATTAAAGAGAGCAATTAAGGAGTCCCAAAAAAGTTTGGTTGAAGGATAAGTTGAAGTTGAGGTTTTGTTCGTGGTTACGAAGCAACAAATGTGAGTTTTTTCACTCACAAATTCTTAGTAAAATTTTTTGTTTTGAGTTACAATGCATGTTAAAACATAGTATGCATGTTAAAAAAATATATGTTTCTGAAAATATAAGTTGTGATGAATTAATTGATGTAAGTATTGTCTTGTAACAAGTTTGAGTCACGTAATTGCGGATTATTTTCGCTGAGTTATTCTTGTTAGAATGGGACGAAATTTTCCAGTGTTGTACATCTTTTTTTCACGGTCAGATTGAGTCCAAACGGGGCCAAAACCGACATACGGTTTAAGAGTTATCGCTGTTTAAAGTTTCTGCTTTGGATCAATCGAAATCCGGAATGGCAGAATATATAACGTAAAAACTGTACAAATCGGTAAAGAATCTGAAAGTTTGTGTTGAATAATAGTTCTGTATTTCTCTGTTATTTACAGTTTGAGACCTTAATGAGATCGATCCGACATACGGTTTGAGAGTTATCCTTGTTTAAAGTTTCTGCCTCGGATCGACCAAAATCCGGAATGGCAGAACGTATAACGTAAAAACTGTACAAATGGATAAAGAATCCGAAAATCTGTGCTGAATAATAGTTCTATATTTATCTGTTATTGACAGTTTGAGGCCTTACTGAGATTGAACCGACATACGGTTTGAGAGTTATCGCTGTTTAAAGTTTCTGCCTCGGTTCAACCGAAATCCAGAAGGGAAGAACGTATAACGTAAAAACTGTACAAATCAATAAAAAATCTGAAATTTTGTGCTGAATAATAGTTTTGTATTTCTCTGTTATTGACAGTTTAAGACCTTACTGAGATCTATCCGACATACGGTTTGAGAGTTATCATTGTTTAAAGTTTTTGCCTCGGATCGACCTAAATCCGGAATGGCAGAACGTATAACATAAAAACTGTAATAAATGGGTAAATAATCCGAAAATCTGTGCTGAATAAAAGTTCTAGATTTCTATGTTCTCGACAGTTTGAGACTTTACGGGGATTAATCCGACTTACGGATTAAAAGTTATGATTGTTTTAAGATTGTATCCCTTTTTATAAAAAGTCCGGCGATATAGTTTTTATAGGGTTGTTTCTTTCGTGAATTTGTACTAGTTTCACTAAGTATTTCAGAGGAAACTTGGGATAGTGATAGGTCCCCGCGTTACCTTCGACTCAGCGTGAGAAATACCTTATTTAGAGTTACGATTTGAGAGTTATAACCCTTACAAGTGGGAAGGGAAAAAAGTTGAAAGAAGGAAATATTATATATATATATATATATATATATATATATATATACAATTATATAAATGCATTGGATCGGATTTCACGTACAACAACAAATATATAAATGCATTGGATCGGGTTGCACGTACCGCAATAAATGTACAAATGCATCGGATCGGGTTGCACGTACCGCAATAAATGTACAAATGCATCGGATCGGGTTGCACGTACCGCAATAAATGTACAAATGCATCGGATCGGGTTGCACGTACCGCAATAAGTATATAATATGTTATATGGGATAAAGCAGGGGTACTGGTTAAACTAAGTATTTTCTAGCACGAGTGGGGAGAAGATTTTGCACGTGAATATGTATTGGCTTATATAATGAAAGTGTTGTAATATGTTTTTCACAACATGCTTATTACGTTTATAATATGTTTGTAATTAGAATATTGTGAGGCTACTTTGGATTGTAAGGCGATGTTCTCACTCAGCCCCGGATGGTAAGGCTGACTCTTTTATCTAACATATTTCAGGAAAGCGTGATAAGGGAAAAGCTCTGCAACAAGGTTAACGATCGTCCCAAAGCCTCACTGTTCTACCAATCCATTGCTTCGGATTTGGTGAGGGTCTTTCTTGATTAAGTAGGTTGAAGAATTAGGTTTCGTTATCTTGGGGAATGCCCCACATGAGACTGTTTTCTTTTAAAATTTGGATATTTTTATCCTATATTTGAACTTTCATCGAGTCTAGAAAATTGGTGGGCTCGTGCTTTTATTAAAGAAGTACATGTTTTTCTATTTTCGCACTAAGATACATGTTTAATTTAGGAAGAAAAGAAGTTAATGATTCGCCTGGGAAGGGATAGTTGCCCAGATGCCATCACGTCATAAGGGAAGACTTGAGAATAGTCGGGGCGTGACAGTATCAGGGGAAAGTTTGTTGCTTACAGTAGCATCAAGTTAGTGATCTTATGCATTCTCGGGTGAATTTTGCTAGTGTTACTGATATACACCCGTGATATACACGGTATATTGGCCATGTATATCACAGACTTACTTAGCAAATATGAGCTTTTAAACCCGTGATATACACAGTGTATACATACCGGGTATATCACGATTTAGTGGCCTATTTTAGGAGATGTTTTGTTGTAATTAGAATTGTACACTTACCATAATTGTATAGTTATTGTACAAGTAGAATAAGGTTTTAGGAGTAGAATAGGAATAGGATTTTCCTATTATGAAAATTATAAATTGTATATATACTCTTTCATTAATGAAAATAATCAAGGGATTATTTCTTTCATGATATCAGAAGTCTAGGTTTTTCATACCTCTCCTCCTTTTTTCTTCCACCATACCTTGATTTCCGAGCCTCCTTATCAATTTCTGTGATCTTCGTCTTTCTTCCTAAATTAAACCAAATCTCTTCTTTTGTTCTTTCGTTATGTTGACGTCAAATAACTACTTTCATCATGTCCTTACTGTTTCTAACATCAAGAACAACATCCTTATTGTTCTTGAGACGGAAAACGTCCAATACGCGACGTGGGCAGAGTTGTTCAAAATTCACGCCATCTCACATCAAGTCCTACATCACATAATTTCTCCCGCTACCCCTATTCCCGCGGAGGATCCTCAGTTATGGATTACACTTGATGCTACTGTCCTTCAGTGGATTTATTCCACTATTTCTACAGACCTTTTACAGACGATTATTGAGCAGGACACTACGGTTATGGCTACATGGAATAGATTGTGTGATATATTCCAAGATAACCAGCATTCCCGCGTTGTCACCCTTGAGCAGGAATTTTCCCAAGTCAGCATGGAGGATTTTCCGAATGTTTCAGCTTATTATAAACGGCTCAAGGAATTGGCAGACCAACTCCGTAACGTTGGAGCGCCCGTTACCAATAATCGTCTTGTTCTGCAGATGGTTGCAGGCCTATCTAAGGCCTATACTGGCGTGGGGACTCTCCTCCGTCAGAGTAATCCACTTCAGCCTTTTTATCAAGCCCGCTCGATGCTCACGTTAGAAGAAGTAGGTTTGGCCAAAAAGGCCGCTACCGGCACTAGTCTCGTGGTCATGATGACGTCTTCAGCTAATTCTCAAGGTTTTGTTGATAATTCGGGTCAAAACCATGCTCAAGGTGGAGGCAAGAAAAATCGGAAAAATAATGGCAAAAATTGCGGTGGCAATCGTGGTGGTTCCGGTGGTGGTGGGGGCGGCTAGAATGGTGGCAATGGGCCCCGGTACAGCGGCAGTGGGTCGCATGCCAACTGGTCCCAGCCTTAATAAGATAGAGAGGAAAAGAATCTGGTAACAGACTTAAGGACCACAACCAATATATATATAATATTGAGACACCTCTTCGGAAGAGACATAACTCTTCAAAGGTAACTTTTCGGAAGAGCAGTAACTCTTCAGTTATGAACTCATCAATTATAACTAAAGAGTTAACTAGGTTTCTATACATAAAAAATTCATACCTTATAACATAAGATTTATATACATAGCCCATAAAAAAAACACTTTATTAGATCAGAAAAATGAGCTTCTTTAGTTGAAAATTTTCTAACAATTATATTAAATATATGAGTCCAATAAATATAGAATTTCTAACAATCTCCCACTTGGACTACATATATTTCTGAAAAATTGTACATAACCAAAAAACTTTATAGTGCACACAATTTGATATCTCTAAGCAATATGGTCCATTAATAGTATTAATATGGGATCAAAGCGGTTTTCGTAACATATATTCGTCACTAAACCCATCAATAGTCATGATATCAGTAAAATCAATGACATAAATCAAGTATGGTTGCATAGCATGGAAATTACATGTAAAATTGATCTCAGTCATGCCTATTTCCAACTGGTCCTACTTTATGACTTTAAATAGTCCAAAATCACTTTCTTACACTTTATGCAAAACCGCAGTAGAAAGTCAATAACTTTATTTTTATAATGTTCAATAATCATTCAAAATTCATAAATTTCATACAACTTTCATCTGTACAGAAAATATGCTTAAACATGTTAAAAGCATAAATAAATCACCAAACTTCCACTGAAGTGGTTCATCGTAGAGTCAAAAGACATCCATATAAGCTACATGCTCATAAAAAAATTTAGGTTAAAATCTTTCATGAGCGGATTCGCACTAATGGAGTTTGTACTAATATGCTCTTTTAACACAAGAAGACTCTGAACTCTTTCCTTCACACAATTAGAAATTTAATGTGTATATGCTTTAGTTTCGATGAACTTCGGATATGCATATTCCAACCACGTATATATATAAAAAAGGTTACCTCAAGATACCTAACACAACATTATTGTTTAGTCTTTGGACATAAATAATAATTTGTAAGTGATACTTTTGTACATAGATCATCAACATTGACTATTCAATCGGCCTAGCAATATGCCTTTCTTTGGACATACAAATTACTAGCATGACATTACTAATTGTGTCACATATTCATGACTATCCATTCTCTGGCCAAAATAATCTTCCTTTGGGATGATTATTCTGCATAGAAAAACATGCTTACATGTCCAAAGAAAATAAATTTTATCTAATAGAGGTTACTTTGACAAGATATTAGACTAATTCATTCCATTTGAAACAAGAAGCACACATGGTATAATTTTATTCCCAGTATAAATAACTATTTCTTTTATGTGTAGCGGAAAAATAGCAAAAAAGACATCCTAAAATGTAACTAAAAAGATGCAGATCGATGTTTGCCTTATGCAAAACTGCTTTAGAAAATCCAAAAAGCACAACAAAAATCTACATAAGAATTTACAGAATAATGCAGAAACAAACTGACAAAAAATATAAAAAGTTGCAGAAAATGTTCAAAATTTAATGTCATACACCATATGAAATCTTTCAAACTTAATACTTTATGGTCTTAGAGTGCTTTGGCTACTCCTGAAACCCCATTAAATTTGAAAAAAAATTATGACACTAAATTTCCTCCAAATTATTTTGGTTAACCCTTTAATCTCAACGAAAAAATTAATAACTTAACCAAAATAACATTTTCAAATTACATAAACTTTAAATAAATATGCAAAACTGGATATGCATAAAGGAGCACCAAACGGCATGATATATAGGAATCAAATTACAAAAATTATAATTTATTTTAAATTGGACAAGTAATACAGTTCTTTAAGAATGATATAATTTTCCTAATGTCCTAACCAAAACTTAGGGGGGAGCGGGTCCGGGTATCCTAACATTTTTTAACTACGCGGACCCTATCCGTAGCAATCATTACCCGGAACCTAGGTTCCCGGGTACCCTATAAATAAAAAACACAAATTAAGCAACAATTTTTAAGCCTATGAGAATAAAAAAGAGTTCTAAAATAATTTCATCAAGTAGTTTTTTAGCCTGCAATCGGAGTTTTTAGTACCCTTATAAGAAGTTTTAGAAAACTTATTCATTGTAGAAAAGCTAATTCTGTAACCAAAACCTAAAATTGCAAGTCAAATTTGACACTCAATTAATTGAACGTGTTGATTTCAAAATAAATTTGAAAATATCTGAATTAAACTTATTTTCGTGTTCATAAGCTCTTCGATACAAAATAAAAGCTTTATTATACTAGTAAATTCCTAAATTTCATCTTCACAACTACAAAAATATACACAAATTTTAATAGGTTTCGGGTATCGGTTCCGGATCCGGGTACCCTGTCTCTATTTGCCGGAATCGGAACCGGACCCGACATTGATCGGTTCCTAATTTTACTACCCGGACCCTACCCGTTATTATAATATATCTACCCGGAACCTACCCGTTAGTGTCGGTTCCGGTCGGGTATCTGGGTACCCTGTATCCATGCTCACCCCTAACCAAAACTTCTTAAAGGCTCAAAAATTTTCAAATACGCCAGTTAATTCTTGATCCTAAGGAACTACTATTGTCCTTGTGGCTCAAAAGAAATATAATAAATCCAACATCAATCTAAATAACTTGTGTCCCTAAAGAAATTGAAATATGACACGTTATTGTGAAAAGGAAAATAATATATCCTTAATACATGGTGGCAAAATCAAATAAATAAGGCATAACTTAATGAGCCAAATTCAAGGGTAAGTAAAAATTAATTTGATCAGTCAAGTTGAAAACAAATTTGGGCAAATGGCTCATGCTGCCCCACGCTTCAACAACAAAAAAAATTGGTCATAATATTTGTGCCTCATGAAGGAATAAATGTAGACTTCAGGTTGGAACAACCTTTGACTATTACTCCCTTAATTAGATGTGAATTAGACAAAATGCGAGTGAGTTGTAAAGAGGCAAAATGAGTTGGGGTGGATCAACAAAAAAATATTCAATTAGTAGTAAATAACAAATTAGCCATAACGACAATCTAATTACAAAAATGAGAGTGAGTTGGAAAGAGCTAATTAGTCATAACGACTTCAGACTTCAATGGACTCTCAGAGTTCATATGATATTACAATACTTCAAGTTATTTAAAGAATTGTCAACTTGTGTAAGAGATCATTAAAGTGATGTTATTATGAAATAAAATTTGTATTCGGTGTTTGTATTAAACTAATAAATGCAGGACACATATTTTAAAATAAACTCTCATTACTTAACAATGTGATTAATTATTAATATATATTTTTATCTTAACTTTGTTTGGGACAAACAACCGATGTGAGCAAGTGGTAATTTATGTGGCGAGAGATCCACCGACCCAATCAGTTAAATTTAACGGTCCAATTTGCAAACTGATTATTATTATGATTTTAAAAAGCGAATCCAATGTTGAAAAACAAATAATCCAAAAAAACTAGCCGTTACAAAAGCCAGGAGCGTCGAAAGCTCAACGTACTTCTTTCCCCCCCTTTCCCTCATCAATGAATGCAAGAACCAGAAAACCCTAACCTAATCAGCAATAACACAAAACCCTAACTCCGATCAACTTTCCGGCGACATTCACATTACTTTTCCAGTGACTTTGATGGATTCCAATGGCAAATCCACTAGGGCTACGCCTAAAAAATGCTCCAAAAATTCCGAAAATTTGAACCCCAATGTGGAACACAGTCCAGGTTTATCAAAATCATGCAAATCACCATCGATTGCCAAATCAGCGATGAAAAAACAGAAATCAGTTTCTAGAAACCCTAACACAAGTCAATTGACTTCACCTTCGCCCAAAAACAAGATTCGTCAGAGGAAGTTTGTAGTCGCGAAGAAGAAGAAGTCGAATACAGATAGTATGAACCCTACGATGGTTTGTAGTAAGTGTAATAAGGCTGGTGCTGAGAAAAAGAAGTGTCTTTGTGTTGCTTACGAGACTCTTAGGGCTTCTCAAGAAGAGTTCTTCAAGAATCGTGGTGGAAATGATCACGATGAGAATGAAATAGAGAAGTTGGATCGCTATGAGTCGTTAATTCCAAAAATTCAGATTGATTCGCCAGTGAGGCACAACTTGGGTCGAACTATAGTCAACAAGGAGGTAACAATTCCTGTTTCAATTTCCGAGGGTGAATTAGTTGAATCGCGTGATTGTTCTTTAACAGATGAATTGGCGGAAAAGTCAAAGAAAGGTGTGGGGTCGGGTGAAAAGAGGGGGAGGGAGAGGTTGTTGGAAGAAGTAGGACAAAGTGTACCTGACCATAGTTCTGGAAAAGTGAAGCATTTAGTTAAGGCTTTTGAGAATCTTCTGACTATACCCAAAACAAATGAGTGTGAGGAGAAAGGGAAAAATGATGAAAAGAAAGAAGAAGAAGATGATTCTAGAAAGGGACAAAAATGGGCATTGCCTGGCTTACAGCCTCCTAAGATTCTTGAGACACAAGTATCTTCTTCTTCATTTTGTCCATCAGATTTCTTCCTCACCACTGAGAGTTTAGGCTTGGATCCACGTCGTGCCTCCTCATTGGATAGCAGCCATGGATGGTTAGTACTCGAAACACCCATTGATTCTTTTTCTTTATTGTTTTAAGCTGATTGTCAACTCTCCTTTATATGAGCTTGTATATGGTGGATTCATATAGCAGTCCTATTAGTTTATGATTGAGATGTAACTTTTGCTTGCTATTGTTCTTTTATTCTTATTTGAGTGCTGAAAATAGATTTTTTTCTTTTGGTATTTCAAGCTTCAGTACTTCAAGCAGGACTTCAGGTGGTGGTCGAAGGAGCAGACGTGATGTAAGAATTTTCTTTATATCTTTCACCGTTAGATGCAGAGGAATTTGTGTTTATCTCTAGTCACTTATTTTCATTCTTAATGCTGCAGAGTGCTGAATCATCAGGCACATTTGCAAGAAGAAACTGGAAGAGAAGGCAGCTCAAAGCGACCTCCCAAAAGCCCTTCAAACTTAGAACTGAGGTTTGTGAGTTGCGTGTTTGGTTGTTATAGCATTGGCTTAATTGGTTGCTTCTTGTGCAAATATGACCAAATATTCTGTTGCATTATATGCATTATATCTTGTTGAGATGTGCTGCTGCCACAAATAGTGATTTTTACAGACTGGACACTTAAAGATGGATTGAATTCTACGGCTACAAGAAAACCAGAATATTGGTCTTTAATTTCCCTTTGTTGATATTCATGATAGTCATTGTTTCCTGATAACTAGCAGGGTGGTCTTTATTTTTCTAGTTTCCTATTCTTTGATCCACCAGTTAATTGTGTCCTTTCATTGTTGAACTGCATATATATCTGCATTTTCAATTTAGGATGTCATGTTCAATCCAATTAATCATTTACCAATTTACTTGAGGAGTTGCTTAGATTGCCTATTGCTGCAGGAAAGGGGAAAAGATAAGGAGGAAGATTTTTTTAAGAAAGTGCAACAAATGGTGGAGGAAGAGGAGAAACAACGGATACCAATTGCACAAGGCCTTCCATGGACAACAGACGAGCCAGAGGTAATGAAAGCCTTTCACCATAGTCATTTCTAACCACTAAGCTCTTTATATGTGAATGCATTGATCTACAAGATTATCTTGTTTAACTATGCCTGGAATTTAAAAGGGAATGCATCTTGTTGATCTCATATTTGGGGACTGGAGTTTTTCGAACCAAAATCAATGAGAAATTAAAGTCAAATGTTATAGGAAGTTCATGTTATTACCTCTCTCACTATGCACAAATCTTTCGCACTTGGGATTATACGTCAGCCAACGAAAAGAAAACTGAATTACTCTGTTTTGAACTGTTCAGTGTTTGTCAAAGCCTCCGGTAAAAGAGATCACAAGGCCAGTCGATCTGATGCTGCACAGTGACATTAGGGCTGTTGAACGTTCTGAGTTTGACCATCAGGTAAACTTTTTTTATTCTTTAACTTTGGCCATTCATTAACCTAGATTAATTTCTCTTCATGAAAGGTGGCTTTAATTTTGTGAAAAATGAGCTTTAATTTTGTGAAAAATGCTACAATGAATTAAAAAGGGCAGCCCGGTGCACTAAGCTTCCGCTATGCACGGGGTCCGGGGAAGATCAGGACCACAAGGGTCTATCCTACGCAGCCTTACCCTGCATTTTTGCAAGAGGCTGTTTCCATGAATATATCTCAATTTTTTGTTTTCTTCCGAATAAGAAACACGTGTAAAGAGATTCTCAAAGAAAGAGCACCAATAAGAGGACCCAAGCAAATTTCTTCCAGTGAAGGGACTAGTTTTTAAATTCTTGTTCAATGTTATATTTTTGTTAGGAAAGCATGTGAAATGCTTGCATTTGTAAAAAAATAACCTGAGTGCATTTGTATATCAGGTAGCAGAAAAGTTGAGCTATATTGAACAATACAAAATGGAAAGAGAGAGACTACAGAAGGTAAGCCAATTTTTTTTTTTTGATGAAATACATATATGCAGTTTCACACTTCGATTCTTGTTTATCTTTTTGTTCGATTACTTTCTGTAGATGGCCGAGGAAGAAGAAATTAGGAGGCTGAGAAAGGAACTTGTTCCGAAAGCTCAACCAATGCCCTACTTTGACAGGCCTTTCGTTCCAAGAAGGTATCAAAGTTTCCAACTTTACTTTTAAGTACAAGCTTTAGATGAGCATTATTTCTAAATAGTAAATGTGGTGTTCTGCATTAGGTCAGCAAAAAATCCTACTATGCCAAGAGATCCAAAGTTCCATATACCTCAACACAAAAGGATCAAGTGCTGCATGTCTTTGAATGATATGTACATACACAACAAGAACGAATGGGGTTGCAGCGATGACCTTTGAGGCAGTCCCGCATATCACCTATTCATATTCTTTTATTCAGTGTGTATATGAAGCAATATTTTTTCTTAATCGTCTCAATGTTCATCAAGGAAAAGAAAAACAGTGAATTTGGTACAATAACTCTCTATTGGCACAATCAAAGTACTTCTGTGATTGTGCTTTGAATGAGAACATTTTGATCCTCCCATTTTTTCGGTTGAAATGATCGTTGAACTTACTCCTCCCTGTTGCTTGTCATTTTATCGCCAATCTTTTTGATACGTGACTAGGCAGCAACTATGATGAGCACGCTGATCACAACTTGAAATAATCTACCTAAAAGTGCAGAAAATAATCTGAAAAGAAAAATAAATAAGGCGATGAGCTTATTAGTTTATTGGAGATGCTACTGGATTACCATGTACTTGCAGTGAAAACATGGACACGAACAATTCTTGTTCGAGAGTGGCAACTGCGCAATTAGGAGGAATTGGTTGTTTAGTTCACCAGATAAAGAAACAAATTCTTGGCTCTAACCTTGGTTCGTTTCTATTTGGCTGCTTCAGTTTCCATTATTTTTGTGTGGGACATTTGCATTTTTAGTTCTTTAAATATTGACATATTCTGATTATGATCCTTCCAATATATGGTTAAGTATATTTAACCTTCAATTAATTAAAAGGTATATTTTTTATCATTTCTCTTGTTAATTGTCACCAATTTAACGAACTGTTAAAATATTTAATTATTCATGTGTAATGCCAACTCCTACTTTAATATTTGTGCGTTATATTTTCTTTGTAAATAGAAAAACACATCTTAATTGATCCAACGTTAAATATATTTAGTGAAATATCACTTGAAAAATTAAAATTCACGGAGGGAGGGATACAAAATGCAAAATGCAAAATGCAAAATGCAAAATGCAAAACTCCCTTTTGTACGTTGTAAATTCTAGTCACTAATGTTACTTTCAACCATCCCAATGTCAAATAATGGGGCCATTTGCACTTTTATATTTTTTTCCTAATGTGTGCTGGTCTTTAATTTTTGTCCCTTCAATGAAACTTATTTCTATTGGGGCATAAGTTCTTTAAGTAATTCAACACAACTTGTGTTTGCTCCTTTAAGGAACTTATGCCTATAATTGACCAGCCCATTTAAAGGAAAACCGTGCAATTAAACGCAAATAATGTACATGTGAAGCATACTAAAATTTAAGGGTCAATGTTTAACTTTTGACCCTATTTTACAAAAAAATTGCTAATGTTCCACTGCTAGACCTTTTCCTTCTCTAGTTCTCTTGTCGAGGGCTTTAAGATTATGTTTTTTTCTTTTTTCTCATTTTTGCTCCAAATTCGATGTTGAAAATGATAACATGAGACCCTTCTTCACTCATGCTTGCTATTTGCTCATGAATACCGTCCAATCAAGTCTTTCAACAATTTAATAAGGCAAGTAGAATGAATATAGTATCAAGTCTTGTCACTTCCACATAACTAGTGAATAATTGAACAACATGTGCAAGTTTTGTCCATTCAACAGAAACTTGTAAACAATTTAACAAAATTACAGAATGAATAATATCGATGCTAGTCCGACAGAACTTATGAACATTTGAAACAACACACGGAAGTTTCGTCAATCCGACATGGCAATTTTGTGAACAATTTAACAAGATGGTGGAATGACAATTGTACTAAAGTTATATCTCACCGGCAGTATTTGTGAACAAGGAAAGATTTGTCAATCCAATAAAATTTGTGAATAATTTAACAAGATCAGTAGGAATGAGTGTTGTAGCAAAATTTGGTACAATGAAAAATACAAGTTGATAATGTTATGTAGATAATAATGTAAGGATATTTACATAATAATTGATAATAATAGACTTCTTACCTACTTCTATGATGTTAGTTCCGATACACACTTGTGTTAATTGGTGTTAAAGGAGTTCTTGTGCATGGATAAGTCGATTTAGTTTCTGCCATGTGAACTTAAGTTATTGATAGATACCCGTGATATACACGGAATATACAATGTGTATATCAAGGGCAGAATGTTCCATATTGGATTATTAAGATCCGTGATATACACGGTATATTAATTCACCAGTCATATCGATTATCAAATCCCTCTACTTGCACGATAGGAATTAAGAGAAAGCTGGCATCCAATCAAGAAAGAATCACTTCAGACACTTTTTAGTGGGGAGGAATAGTACGTGAATGGCGGTTCTCAGACGAGTGAATCATTCCTCTTTAAATAAAAGAAAAAGAAGCGTCAATCTTTCTATTGATAGAGTTTTCACGTCTGCGCATAGAATCCTTTTTTGCCCTTTCATTCTGTTCTTACGGTAGTCGCGTTCCTGAAGGCACCCCTCTCTTTCAAGAGGATTCGCGGCATGTCAAGCCCTGGTAAGGTTCTTTGCTTTGCATCGAATTAAACCACATGCTCCACCGCTTGTGCGGGTTGAACTGTTCCGAAGTAGCAAGACGAGTGAATGAAGGCGCTGTAAGCAGTAGTGAATACTTTTTCTTCATGCAGTGTATATCACAGTTTAGTGGCCTAATTTAGGTTATGTTCAGTTGTAATTAAATTAGAGTTGTACACTTACCATAATTGTATAATTATTGTACAAATAGAATAAGGTTTTGGGAGTAGAATAGAAATAGGATTTTCTTATTATGAAAATTGTAAATTGTATATATACTCTTTCATTAATGAAATTAATGAAGTGATTATTTTTTTCATGATATCAGAAGTCTAGGTTCACCAAAATCCAATAGACTTTTTTGTCCACTGCCTCATTTTTCGAGCTTCTCTCTCGGAATCCGTGCCCTCATTACCTCCTCACCTCCCAATTTTTTCTTTCGAATCCTTTCTTCACCTATTGTTCTTTCGTTATGTCTACATCAAAGAACACATTCCATCATGACCTTGCAATTTCTAACATCAAGAACCACATCCCTATTATTTTTCAGATGGAAAACGTTCAATATGCGACGTGGGCGGAGCTTTTCAAGATTCATGCCCGTTCGCATCAAGTTATTCATCATATCATTCCCTAAGCCGCAGACAAAGATCCTGCCCCAGAAGTTGACCCGATATTATGGACTACTCTTGATGCTACCGTTTTGCAGTGGATTTATTCCACTATCTCTACGGACCTTTTGCAAACAATTCTTGAACTCGATGCTACGACGATGGAAACTTGGAATAGGCTTCGTGACATATTCCAAGATAACAAAAACTCCTGTGCCGTTGCTCTTGAGCAGGAATTTTCTCATGTTAACATGGAGGATTTTCTGAACGTCTCAGCCTATTGCAAAAGGCTGAAAGAGTTGGCGGACCAACTCCGTAACGTTGGTGCACCCGTTAGCAATAATGGTCTTATTCTCCAGATGGTTGCTGGCCTATCCGAGGCTTATAGTGGCGTTGTCACTCTCTTTCATCAAAGTGATCCTCTCTCACAGTTCTATCAAGCCCGATCCATGCTTACGTTGGAAGAAGCCGGCTTGGCTAAAAAGGCGGCTACTAGTGCAAATCCAGTCGTCATGATGACGACATCCGATGCTACTCCGTCCTTCTCTGAAAATTTCGGCCAAAATCGCAATAACGGTGGAGGTAAAAATAATGGCGGATACCGAGGTGGAAATCATGGGGGTGGGCCTCGGGGCAATGGGTCACAAACCAACTGGCTTCAGCCCTGGGGTCCGTGCCCCTGGAACTGGGCCGACGGATCTTGGCCCAACGTCCCCTATTACCCGTATTCAGCCTATCCGGGAAACTGTGCCCAATTTCCCAACAGGCCCCATTTTCTGGCCCATCAATTTAGTCTGCGACCAGTTCTTGGGCAAGGGCAGCCAGCAGGTGTGCTTGGGCCTCGGCCTGCCCAGGCCCATCATGTAGAGGGCCCAACTCCGATGGATATTGAAGCCGCGATACACACATTTGGATTGACTCCTCCGAATAATAATTGGTACATGGACACCGGCGCCACTTCCCATATGGCATCCAACTCAGGTACCCTCTCGTCTTATTACAATTTGAGCAACAATCGTTGTATTATTGTTGGTAATGGTCATTCGATTCCAATTCATTGTCACAGTAGTGCAGTTCCTCCCCCCCCTTTATCCGCCTCTTGTTTTGAAAAATACCCTTCATGTCCCTAATTTGATTAAAAATTTGGTGTATGTTCGCAAATTCACAACTGATAATTGGTTTTCTGTTAATTTTGATCCTTTTGGGTTTTCTATAAAGGATTTTAAAATGGGGATACCTCTTATGAGATGCAACAGTAGGGGCGATCTTTATCCAATCACCACCGTCACTCTAGTCGTGTCCTCAACGTTCGCTGCTCTTGCCCCTCTTTATGACATGCACGTTTGGGTCATCCAGGGTCATCAATTATGTATTATTTACATAAAAACAATTTTATTTCTTGTAAGGGTATGAGTAGTACTACAATTTGTCATTCCTGTCCTCTAGAAAAACATGTTAGATTATCTTTTGTAGCCTCTACTTCTCGTACTTTAATGTCATTTGATATTATTCATAGCGATTTATAGACATCTCCCGTTTTAAGTTCTGTGGGCCATCGTTATTATGTTCTATTTTTGGATGATTATTCTAATTTTTATGGACATTTCCGTTAGCGAAAAAATCACAAGTTTTTTCCACATTCTTAAAATTTATAGCATTCGTCCGCACCCATTTCGAACGAAAAATAAAAAATGTGATAATCGCAAAGAATATGATAATGGGTTGTTTAAGGATTTTTGTGACACTAATGGCATAGTTTTTTGTTTCTCTTGTCCTCATACTTCCTTGTAGAATGGAAAAGCCGAACGAAAAATTCGTACCATTAATAATATTATCCGCACTTTATTGGTCCATGCTTCCGTACCCCTTCTTTTTGGCATCATGCTCTACAAATGACTACTTATCTTCTTAACATACTTCCTACCAAAGGTTTGACATATTCCTTCCCTTTTCAAATCTTATATAATAAGACTCTTTCATATTCACATCTTAGGGTCTTTAGGTGCTTATGTTATCCACTCTTTCCGTCAACTACAATTAACAAACTTCAAGCCCGTTCTACTCCTTGTGTGTGTTTTTGGGTTATCCATCTAATCATCGTGGTTACAAGTATTTTGATTTATCGTCTAATAAAATCATCATTAGTCGCCATGTTATTTTCGATGAATCCCAATTCCCATTTGCCAAAATAAGTAGTCCAAGCTTAGTTCGTATAATTTTTTAGATGACAATGTCTCCCCATATATTATCCACTATTTATCGAACTTGTCCCGCGCCCAAAATTTGCCAGCAGGCCCACTGCCGGCTGGACCTCCAGTCCCTTCGCCTCTGCCTAGTTCTCCTATCACAGGTTGAGTGACTATGCCGACTATCCAGCCCAGTCCTGCCCCTGCATCTGCTCGTGTTGGGACAACTTATGCTTTTGCTTCCAATCTTGGGCCAACAGGCCCACTGCCTGCTGGCCAGTCCGTCACCCTGCCAATTTTATCCCAAAATCAACCCAACTCTCCCCCAAGTCACAGGCCAGTCAATCGTAGTCAACGGAGTATTTTTAAACCAAAAAGTTATTTTAATTTTAATTCTAATGTTCTTAACCCCTACCTCGTAACCCAGTGTCCGCATTAAATTATCCGAATTGGAAATTGGCTATGACCGATGAATATGATGCTCTTATTGCAAATAAGACGTGGGAAGTGGTACCTCGTCCTTCTGGTGTTAATATTATTTGGTCTATGTGGATTTTTACTCATAAGGATAATACTGGCGGTTCTTTTGCGAGGCATAAGGCTCGTCATATAGGTGATAGTAAGACTCAGCAGGTTGGCGTGGATTGTGGTGAGACGTTTAATCCGGTGGTCAAACCTGCTACCATTCGCACTGTTCTCAGTCTGGCTCTTTCGAAAGCTTGGCCCATCCATCAGTTAGATGTGAAGAATGCTTTCTTACATGGTGATCTTAAGGAGACCATTTACATGCATCAGCCCTTGAGTTTTTGAGACCCCAAATATTCTCATCCTTGTATGAGATTAAGCAAGCCCCACGGGCTTGGTATAAGAGATTTGCAGACTATGTTTCATCTATTGGGTTTTCACATAGCAGGTCTGATAATTCATTGTTCATATATCGTCATGGTACTTCCCTGGCTTATATACTATTATATGTGGATGATATTATCTTGACTGCCTCTTCTGATGCTTTGCGAAAGTCTATCATGACAATGCTCAGTTCTGAGTTTGCTATGAAAGACTTGGGTCCTTGAGTTACTTTTTGGGGATTGCTGTCACTCGTCATGCAGGTGGGTTATTCTTATCACAACGAAAGTATGCCGTTGAGATCATTGAGCGAGCTGGTATGTCCTGGTGCAAATCTACTTCCACTCCAATTGACACTAAACCCAAGCTGGGTGTTGCGGCTGACTCACTGTACGAGGATCCGACCCACTATCGCAGTCTTGCAGGGGCTCTTCAGTATCTTACTTTCACGAGATCGAATATTACGTATGTCGTACATCATGTGTGTTTGTTTATGCATGATCCCAGGGTTGAGCACATGAATGCGCTCAAATGAATTATTCGATACATTCAGGGAACACTTGACTATGGCTTACATTTTTATCCTTCATCGACGTCTACACTTGTCTCGCATTGATTGGGGTGGTTGTCCAGATATCAGACGTTCCACGTCTAGCTATTGTATGTTTCTTGGTAATAATTTGGTCTCATGGTCTGCGACCCGTCAGTCTACATTATTACGCTCTAGTGTAGAGGCCGAGTATCGAGGGGTAACCAATGTGGTCTCTAAATCTTGTTGGTTATGTAATCTTCTTTTAGAGCTTCATTGTCCTATTCAGAAAGCTACATTGGTTTATTGTGATAATATTAGTGTCGTCTACCTTTCTGGTAATCCGGTTCAACACCAGTGCACTAAACACATTGAGATGGATATTCACTTTGTTCGCAAAAAGGTAGCTCATGGACAAGTATGCATCTGCCATGTCCCTTCTAGGTATCAAATTTCAGATATCTTTACTACGGGTCTTCCCTCAGTCCTTTTTCAAGATTTTAGGGACAGTCTCAGCATACGAAGACCGCCCCCTATGACTGCGAGGGTGTGATAGATATCTTTGATATACACAGAATATACACCGTGTATATCACAGGCAGAATGTTCCATATTGGGATGTTAAGACCCGCGATATACACGGTATACTCATGCCGTGTATATGACGATTTAGTGGCCTAATTTAGGTTATGTTTAGTTGTAATTAAATTAGAGTTGTACACTTACCATAATTGTATAATTATTGTACAAGTAGAATAAGGTTTTGAGAGTAAAATAGGAATAGAATTTTCCTATTATGAAAATTGTAAATTGTATATATACTCTTTCATTAATGAAAATAATGAAGGGATTATTTCTTTCAGTTATCAACAACTTCAAATAAAGTGTGTTTGGTGTGACGGAAATCATATTTTCTGAAAAATGTATTATGATATTATATTGGTGAGTGAAAATATTATTAAAGATCAATAATAATATTAAAAAATTGAAAAGGTGTTTTGATTAGAATTTTGAGTATTAAAAATTAATAATAATGTCTCAATGTCAGTTGGAGCAAGTAATATAACGTTAAAAATGATTGCTGCCCATATGTGAGTGAAGTCAAATGAAAAATATAATCAGCACTAGAAAACGACTTAGGTCATGCCAAACACCCTATTGCTTTGAGTTGTTGATTGAATATTAAATGGGAACCTTATGTCAACAGGGATGCACTATATTAAGGTACAACTGAGACGAAAACTCTATCTATAATATATTCTCTGTAAAAGTTAGCAAAGGGGATGTAGCTCAAATGGTAGAGCGCTCGCTTTGCATGCGAGAGGCACGGGGTTCGATCCCCCGCATCTCCATTTTCTTTTATTTTTGTATTCATCTAAAGAATTATTGCAACAACAAACGCACAAAACACAATTCTCAAATTCATCTTCAGAAAGATTCTTTTATTATACTTGTCTTGTATCTTTGTACAATTCCCAAGAATGAAATTAACAGAATTTCCTCATTCTTGGATGCCAGTGAATACTAGTGTCAATTACATCTCCTATAGGTTTTGCAATCTGCAATATTTGCATCCAACTAAACTGTTCAAACTAAGGTCTTCTGCTTTTCCTTCTTGAATTCAGCATAGTCCGAAAGCAAGCTACCATTTACTTTACTCTTCATGTTTTGCAGTAGTCCCCTTAGCACCTGTTCAACAAGGCATTGCATTGTTTGTCAAACATCTCCCTTTGTGCCTAACATTTTTTTCAAACTCCAATCTATACAATCAACAACAGGAGTATGAATATATTTGCAAAAAGAGACTAACTTATATATACTGTCAGTGTAAAATTGACTACTTTATTTTTTTTAATCTTTTATGTGATCTTATGTTTATGGTCGGTGTATAGAAGTTAAACTCGATGGGAAATAGATCAGGTTTAGTATCTAACCGAGTCTGCAACATCTCTACGAACATCTTCGGGGACCAAAGCTAGTATGTGCGGAAGAACAAAGCTAATGCTCATCTGTAGTTGACCTTTCAGCCTGCTCCGTGGTCCATTCCTATCGGGGTAAAGAGAGCCTTTTACAGCAAGTGAGAACTGAGATGGCTTCAGCACATCATCTAGCCCCTGAAGCTCCCATCTTATCTGCATAACCATGCTTCGACTCCACATTATACCATTATAAAATACAATGAAGGTATGATTAAAAGAACGAAGTGAAGATTTGGTTTGACACTTACTATGTCGAGTTCAAGAAGCTTAGAAACATTAGGAGGGATCCCAGGCGGGTACTCAATTCCTTTGCATTTACATCTCAATCTCATATCTATAACTGGCCACGCGGTGATAAATAGGAACCCTATAGGTAGCATGTGAATTCTCCACTCTTCCTGCATGGAACTAGTAGTCAAGCATAACAATGTATCCAGAAATGCTGAAAGGCAACAACAGAAAAGAGAAAACCAGCCAATCACTCACTCGCTCGACATTTTGAAAGAGGAAATGTTAGTTTTTTAAAAGATGGGGCAGCAAAAAGATTAGAAGTATTGATTAAAATTGTCTCTCAATATTTCTATCAAGCATGGGGCTTTAAATAGCCAATTTAACAACAGAAAATCTGCATAAAAGCTACAGAATAATTTCAAAATCTAAAATATCTCAACAACCTAATATTTGTTTAAAATTCAAATTCAAATAAAGTAGACTCATACTACAACTAATCTACTTGTTATTCTAAAAAGAAAATTACTGCAGTAATTGAAAGCAATTTTCTACAGGAAAAATGATTTTCTTTTTAATAGATATCAAGCAAAGACATTTACTCATTTATTTCCACTCTTTTTGTTGTTAAAATTCATCAGTATACATTCAGTTAAAACTTAAAATTGAGGCATTCATCACTAGTTCACTACCTGTCTAACCAGATAGGTCCCTAGCTATAAATCAGTTAGATTCCATGCATGAAGTGAAACTTCTATTTAATCCGACTGTCAATAAGTAAGGTTAAAATTTTGCATAAATTTTAGAAGCTTTCAGCTAAATATATTTCAAAGCTTTTAATTCTGGAAGAAGACATAGTTAGCCCAACAAAGGAGTGGGCATGAGCCTCTCTAAATGCATGGTGAAAAGTTCACTGGAATATAAACCTTATAACCACCTTGTGAATTTTGTCAGTAATAACGATCACAAGATCCGAGACATCCAATCCGCAAAGAGTTCAAAATGAATTTGTGCAGAGCAAAAAGAGCACTGAGATGACACCTAGATAGCCAACATACTTTGAATGTTGTAATGGTCGAGAGTAGTAGTACTTAAAATAGTATAGTAAGAGAAATACAGCGTCTTACAAATTTGATTGTCTTAAAGATGCAAGGAAATAGGACAACTGAATTGCAAAAGTCACTATGGAAGTAGAACTAACATTATACCTACTTATTACCCCTATTATTTTGTTTACTGAATGACATTCTTAACTTTGTTTTGCCACCAGATATTGAGTTCATCAACAAGATATTTGGGTTTATCACTTTAACTACTGAGGTTAGGAAGAATATACACTACGGGTCTAAGGCTCATCATCGTAATAACAGCAGACAAGAGCTAAACAAGGTGACTTTCATTGGACAATGGCCTTATGAAAAGAAATAACAAATGCATATCTTCAAGTTTAAGGTCTGAAAACTGAAGAGCAGAAATTCAGATAAGTGATGTACTGGTGTTTAATTAGCATTGCATAGACTCAAACAAACAAACAAAAACAAATACAAAAAGGACTAAAAAGATGAAAGGAGAGTTCTTATTAAGAAAATCAACCTTGGGGCGTAACCGGATCCAGAAAGCTAGTTAAGAACATAAGAATATAAGAAGACAATAACCCATTTCCTCAAACCAACATTGGACGTTTAACACACCCAATCTTGGGTTTGACGGGTGCGGCTCCGATACGATATTAAGAAAATGGATTGTCAGCCTAACTCAACTCGAAAAGTTAGCTCATGAATGAGAATTGCCCAAGACCATGTAAGGAGACAACAAACTATTTCCTCGACTAATGTAGGATACGTAACCGTTTAAAGTTTAGGATGAATACCTCATTGAGCTGTTGGCTCCTTCTTTTGTCAGGAAAAATGGCCTTGAACACTCGAGGCTTATTCTCTAGATATCCATCAAAGGAAGCCTGCCAATTATTCAACATGTACTGTTAAACTTCTGAAAAAACACACATTTATGCAGAATTTTATGTCAATACATTAGATAGATTAAAAACTACTCTTAGAAAAGGAGGGTTGCAGAAGGTAGACAGACTAAGTAAAATAATCTAACTATTATACAATTGATTTATAAAACAACAACATACCCAATGTAATCCCACGGAGTGGGGTCTGAAGAGGGTAGGATGTATGCAAACATTACTACCTTTGTGGGGCATAGAGGTTGTTCTCGATAGACCCCCGGCTTGTAAAGAAAGTAGTCAATGCAAGATTGCAAGAAAAATTAATTACAAATATACGGCAGCAAAATATCCAGATATAGAATAAATGGAGTAATACACACATAGGAATAATGCTCTACATAATACCTAAATACTACTAACTACTTGAGAAAAGGAGAAGAGAAGAAAAGGAGAAGAGGAGATGGAAAGGCTAGCCCCCCCACACCTTTCTCACACACATCGCCACAAAATTCAACTACCTACTAACCTTCTGTCCTAATACTCGGCCTCCAACTGATTCAATTTAAGATTGAGGTAAAGTTAATAGATTTACACGTACAGAATGCTAAACTGAAGAGAAATTGAAAATGTGAGTTCGTACCCCGGGAATTTCATAGAGAGGAATATCAGTGCTAATTCTGGAAGTGTAAGTTGTACCATTACTTATCATCTGCGATTTTACAATCAATGGCTTTTGCTTTGCCTGCAAGAACAAGAATCTTCCTCCATTCAAATTGGGCATCAAAAATTTGTTGTGGCATGAATATGATGTATGAGCTGCTGCAACTTTCTCCATACTTTAATGTTTTTTTTCTCTTTGATTACTATAATTAATTGATAGCTCTTTTTTTTTTCTTATGGTTTAGACAAGGACTCATCCATTGAAATTAAAGAGAGTGATGGACTGTTGGAAAAGGAAGCAAACAACATATGGACAGACAACCACATCTACTTGTGCCTTTTTTGGTCCGATTTGTCAACCTGTCAGTGGTATGAGAGAAGACTATGGTCCACAGCTGCATTTCATCAAAACACTCTCTTATTTGTTAGTTGTTACTCACTCCCACACTTTTCATTTAAACAAAATTTAAGAAAGAAAGCAATTATTTTAAAATTTGTGATTCAAAATAAATTTTAGATATTTGTGTAGCTATAAATTATCTCATAAAATTAAATTATTTTTAAATAAAAAAAATATAACATCTTTTGGGACAGATTAAAAAGAAAATAATGTCACATAAATTGAAACATAAAAAATAATATATTATTACTATTACTTGGTTCATTTCAATTTATATAATACTATTTATCTATATGAGTTTTAGTAATAAAAAGATTTTTTTTTTAAATTTATAATGTTAAACATGTCATAACATTTATGTGGTTACGACTTTTGAAATTACTAATCTTAAACATGTTAGAATATTTGTGTGGCTGGCTATAAAAGCTTCTCATTAAACATAAAATAAGAAGTTTAACATAAATTATTTTCAGGTTTGGAAAGGAGTTAGTCTTTTTTAAACTGACTAAAAAAGTTCATTTAAATTAAAATAAAGAGTAATTTTTATTATATTTTTTTCAAATTTTATCTTTGCATATCAACAAACACACCAAAAAATCTGAAAAATATTTTCATGAAAATTAACTTTCGTCATATCAAACATACAATTAATTTCTAACTTTTTTCGATCATAAATAACTTGCATATATTCGATTTATATCAAATCAAAGCATGATTTGCAAGTAATTTTGACTTTTTAGTCACTAAATATATTTTCCTGATACTCAAGTTGATGATTATATTGAACTAATAAAAACATGATATGTATTTTGTAAATAGACTTCTAAAAACTTAATCATAGATTTTTGATACATAATTTTACTTTAATTTATAAGTCCTTAAATTAAATTATTTAGTTTGACGTAGACATGTCCATCGGGTCGGGGACCCGCTCGACCCGAAAAACCAGGGCCAGAGTCAGCTTATATTTGACCCGTGAGCCATCTGACCCGAAAAATGGGGACCCGATCACCGACCCGACCCCGACACGCGTGTCTTTTTAATATAATTTATATTATTTTTTATTTTATGAATATTTATTTTTTATTTATATAGGTGAAGGGACAAACGAAGAAGAATCTAGTGATGATGATGATGATGTTTATGATGATGTTGATGAATTATCGTGATGTTGGTTTGTACTTGCCTCTTGTTTGTTTATGAATTTACAGCTAAAAGTGTGGAATCTGTTTCAGTTCTTTTTTATGTAATTTTTAATGATTTCATGCTTTTGTTAGTTGTAATTTTTAATTGGTGACAAATTATATCGGCTAACGGATTGGATAGAATTGTCGTATTTGCTTACTGTTTTATTTTTTTTTGTAGAGCGGGTCAGGGCCAACCCGTGACCCCTACCCCAAAGGGTCAGGGCCAGGGTCTGAAAATTAAAAAAAAACAGGGTCAGGGTCGAGCAAGCAGAAAAAAAAGACACTTGACCCGGCCCTGACCCGAGCTTTGGACAGGTCTAAGACGCAAGCACCTCTTGCGAGTAAGTATATACCTTCAACTTCAAGAGTGTTTGGGTTTTGATTAAGTCGGTTTTGCTTCAGAAAAAAAGTAAATAAACTAAGATAATTTGTTAAACCTAACAAAACTAAGTATACAACTAATTGTGTTTATTCCCTTTTTAGCAGTTTTGTAGTTTTCTGATTGGTCATATCGTAATCTGAAATAGATCGGTCGCATTACTTCGTGTTGATCATTTTTTTCTCCTATTAAACTTCATAGTAGGTCTCGGACTAATTCGTCTAATATTAAATCAAACAAACTATTATTGATTTTCTAAATTTTCAAATAAAATTTAAAAAATACTTTATCAAGTCATTTTAAGTCGTGTGTTGTAATTCTTTTTCATTTACTTTGAATACTCTTAATGGTGATTGTTTTTTTTAAATCAAGATTTTCATCCCAATTAATGACCATAATTCATTCAAAGAATAAGGGGAATTTTGATTTATAAACTCGATTATATAATGCTAAATACTTACGCCAAGTGTTTACATGTAAGTTATTTTATGATCGAAGAAAGTTAGAGATTACACTACTACTTTCTAAATTTCTTCCGTCGTAAAATAATCCAGATAGTATTATTCCCTAGCAATATGGAGTATGTAATAATAGGAGTTGTAATAGCTCCAAGTAATGATCGCCGTACACTACGAAACATAAAATAGTCTGAACATGAATTTGAGTGATTTTAGGAAGACTGGCGTGTAGTGTGGATAACAAATATAACAACCTTGTTTCCGATTCCAACGACTTCTGTCTTTCCCCCTTTTATGTTTCAACTAACTGCTCACTTTTCTTGTGAGCATTCCAGCTTATGAGATCTCTAATCAAGAGGAAATTCAGCTTAGACGAAATTACCACAAACCATGTCTTACTACCCGAAAGGCCACCATCACAGTGACGATGTCCCTGAATTCGATGAGTATGATCATACTCCCTATGGTGGTGGATACGATATCTCATTGACATATGGCCGGCCAATTCCACCTTCGGAGGAAACTTGCTATCCTCCAACGTCTTCCGTCTCCAATGATTTTGACAATGATCGTCCCCATTACACTTCCTCCGCAGAACCCTCAGCCTATGCTGATGAAGCTCTTGATAATGAGTACCAGAGCTATTCCAAGCCCAAGCCTCGTCCCTCACGTTCTCGCAAATCTAAGGATGGGGATGAAGATGAGAAGCCTCCTCCATTATGTTCTCGCCCATCGAAGGATGAGGATGAAGATGAGAAGCCTCGTCGCAAGCCTGGGATGAATCGTCCTAGCGGAGGTTATGGTGGAGAAAGCGAGTATGGTGGGAGTGGAATTAAATCTGAAGAAACCGGGTATGGAAGTCGGACCGAGTATGGGAAACCCAAAAAGGCACATGGATCTGGATATGGACGGACGAGCGACGACGAGGAGCCCAAATCTGAATATGGATCTGGGTATAGCCGAAAGAGTGAATATGAGAAGCCAAGTTCTGATTACGGATCTGGGTATGGGAGGAAGAGTGAAAATGATGAAGAACCTGAATCCAAGTACGGATCAGGTTATGGAAGAAAAAGTGAGTATGAGGAGAAAACCTCAGAATACGGTTCTGGTTATGGACGGAAGGCCAAGTCTGATGAGTATGGATCAGGGTATGGAAGGAAAAGTGAGTATGAAGAGAAAACCTCAGCATACAACTCTGGTTATGGACGAAAAACAGACTCGGATGAATATGGATCAGGATATCGTGAGGAGAAGAGTTCAGAATACGGGTCTGGTTATGGACGAAAGGCCGACTCGGATGAATATGAATCTGGTGGATATGGGAGTAAACCTGCATCCGGTAATGGATCAAGGAACAGAAGAGAGAGTGATGAAGAGGAGAAAAACTCAGAATACAGGTCAGGTTATGGGCGGAAGACCGACTCTGATGACTATGGATCTAGTGGATATGGGAAGAAAACAAACTATGGAGAGGAAGAGGACAGCGGGTATGGATATGGAGGGAAATCAACTAGTTATGGGCGTTCAAACTACGAGACAACGGAGAGCGAAGGGTACGGGACGTCAACATTTGAGAGGCCTAGTTATGGAAGGTCTGAGGAAGAGGACTACAAAAAGCCCAGCTACGGGAGGCGTGACGATGGCGATGAAGGCTATGGTCGCAAGAAATATGTAAGTACCTGATTACTCTTCTTTATTTTTGAATCGCTTAACAGCAACAGAATATACCTCAATTTCATGCTTTTACTTCGCTTATCTTAATTCAGTAGCATGCAACCTAGAGTCTTATTCAGCTTCCATTGATTTGATCTAATAAATCTGCAGGGTGATGATGACTCTGACGAGGACGAAGAGAAGAAACAACGCCATAAGCATCGCCACCATCACAAACACTCCGATGAATGAGCACTGTCACCTGCGCCACAGATTCATGCCTTATTAGAAGTTATAGCAAATAAAAGCTGGCATGTCTTCACAGTGTTTTGTTCCATTGCAAACACTGATGATTAAGCAGAGTGCTTTTGTCATCTGCTCCAGATTCATGCCATATTACTAGTTATTAGTAGTAAATAAGAGTTGGCATGTCTTGGTAGTGTTTTGTTTGTTCAGAGAAGGAAATATTGGTAGTTATTTGTAGTAGTAGGTAAATAAATTCCCAGGCTTTTCAGGCAATACTATGCCATAAAAAAATCTCTTTTGCTGTGTCTTTATATCAACATCAATATTCAATAGCGTAAGTTGTGACCTTTACAAAGTCATTTGACTGGGAAAGAACAATATATACAAACGGTGTAAGGATTATTCAATTGAAAAGCTATTAGAGTATTCTGTTCCAGCTAGTAGGGCCAAAGTAGAATTCTTCAATAGCATTAACAATGCTTTTTACAAACTATACTAAATGGGAATCATAGATGTCTTATCTCTGCGGTTGCTATCAGAGGAAAAACATTTTCTTCTTTTACTCTCTTTTCAAAGTTTCAATAGTTTTACATTGATTTCTTTATTGTACCGCCACATGGAAAATGCCATAGAAACTTCTTTGTCCAATTTGTTTTAATTCAATACTTGACAAAAATGGTAAAAAGATAAAATAAAGGTACATTATAAAGTTAGATGGTTAACTGCAATGAAAACTAATTCAATGGAAAAAAATTGGGATAAAATTTGGAAAAGAAAAAGTCAGTCCCGTTATGACACTTCTTTGTTTATCAATTATTTGTAAATTTTAATCCATACATGTAATTATATAATGAGTTACCTTCTTCATCTTCATGCTAAAGCTGCCACATAGGTCCGCTGAGAAGCTACTCATATCTGGTCCCCTTGTTAGGAAGCAACTATGGGGAAAAAATCACAGATGTAGAAGTGAGAGAATAAAAGAATTAAAAATACTTGCTTCTATCTGGCCTTTCTCAACAAACTTTCGACCATTTCTTTGGTAGCAGCTCCAGCTTTCAACTCAACTTGATTGACAGGTAACTGCTGAATTCTGTCAGATTCTTGGGCCTATGTGGACAAGTTTAGGAATCACCAATATACTATGCTCATATATATTGATGAGTGATGATAATCTATAAAGAGCTCGAAATGACTATAGGTTAAATAATTTCACTCTCCTCCTTAACAGGCAGAATACAACGCTTAACATTTGTTGTAAGAAATAGCAATTATAGATGATCATCAAGCTTTTGCGATTGCCAGAACATCCTTTATATTATTTTGGGTAAGTAGTAATTCAGACCTATAATACATAGCGCAGAATGCACAGTTTCAACACTACACATGATAGAACATAAGCAAACATGATCGGTCAACTCTATTTTGGTGAACTGGAAACCTCTTGATTCGTCTCTTCACCATTCTGAGAGGCAACCAACGAGTCAGAATCGGAATCTTCTGCTGTTACAGCACCTGGGCTGTCATTATCTTGGTTCCCAGAAATAGATGAAAATGACAGCGGGTTATATGTTGAGCTTGCCTTCTTTAGTCCCTGAATGGCTCTTATTGCAGCTAGTGTGCTTCGGTATATATCCCCATTTTCTTCCCCCAGAGGAAATGTTGTATCAGGGGAAACATTGGAAGCATAAGAAGAAGGTGCTCCCATCTGCTCATCTGCAGGGGCAGCTGATTCAACAACTTCTGCTTCCAAAGGAAATAGGACCTCAAGATTAGCTTCACACTCATGGACTAATCTCGTCAGAGGCTCTGTAGTAAAGATCGGCTGATGAAGAGCAAGTTGTGTAAAAGGCAGACGCAGCAATCCCCCAGTTCGTTTATCATACTTCTTCAAGATCTTAACAAGTCCTAATGAAACAAAAAATTGTTAAAGAAGATACCTTGAACTCGCATCAGATTGGATTGCAAAATTCAACCAGAAGTAGTTATACCTCTAAACCAAATATTCTTATTTTACTCAAATATGACTAGTTGAAGGGGAGCCTTGGCGTAACTGGTAAAGTCGTTGTCATGCGATCAGGAGGTCACGGGTTTGAGTAGTGGAAACAACCTCTTACAGAAATGCTGGGTAAGGCTACGTACGATAAATCCTTGTGGTCCGACCCTTCCCCGGTCCCCGCGCATAGCGGGAGCTTAGTGCACCGAGCTGCCCTTTACTCAAGTATGACTAGTTATGTGATCCTTGTTTGCCAAGTGAAGCTAGTAGTTCTCTTAATTTTACATCACCCCACTTCATCTCTCTATATACCCATCAGCCACTGTCCCTCCTCAAGGCATTCCTACTTTCTCTTCCTTTCTCCTTCCAACATCCCCTCCCTTTCCATCCCCGCACCACATTATCTCGTCATTTTTTCTCTCCATCTTCTCCCACCTTCCCATCCTCTCCTCTATTTTCTCTGTCTCATCCCAAGACCGCACCATCTTGTTGTATCAACTACTAGGCTCTTGACGATTTCAAATAATGTGTCAATTCAAAAAATTGATGTACATAAACGAAAAGAAAAAGTGACTGGTGAAGGAATTAGAAGTAGAGGAAGAGAATTCAGGAAGAAAGAAGTGTCAGAAGAAAAGGTAAAGGATATTGGGGAAAACGATATTGGGGAAAACAAAAACTTGGAGATGGAGGAAATGTATTAAAACATTAAACTGGATGAAAATGTTGGGTGAAGTGGGGAAAAAGACAGCAATTCTAGACTTGGAATAAATTTGTAATAGTTCACTGTTTTGGAGTTGCATCCCATTTCACTATCTTTAATGCAACCTTTGCCCAGACTTCTAAGAAATTAAGATGCGTCTTTACCTCAGTTTATGTATTTTGATGAGCTGTCTGTAGGAGACCGAATAGGGAAGAAGGAACCAATAACAGTGGAGAAGGTAGGGTAAGAGTCTAAGAGACGTGCGGCTTGGGAAGAGAATGGTGTTAGGAGGACTAGGTGGAAAAAGAAGATTATGAAAGAGAGGAAAGGCTTTGAGGAGGAACAACAGCTGATGTGTGTAGAGATAGAGAGGAAGAGACGGATGATGTAAAATTCACTTGGCAAACGAGGTCAACTCTCATACTAGTCGTAATTGTGTTTTAACACAGTAAAATTTCTTCTCTAAACCTTAGAGCACTATGAAGCTGGAAATATATATAACTTATCAATGGTAACAAATATCAGAAGTGTGAGGTGAAAAGCAACAGATAAAAGTTTCTGTACCTGCAAAATTTAACGAGCTATAATTTTTCAGAAGAACCATCTCCCCGTGTATGGAAACAAAGTCTTTACGGATGCTCATCATTTCTTTGCTGAATTCATTGACTGTTGCAAGAACTCCATCTTCGTTACTCCTCTCCTTCACACGTTCAATTCTTTCCTTCAGCTCCTGTTAAGTAGAGAAGAAAAGATCAGATCCACACCAATGCAGTTTGAGTCTAGCTATTACAAATATCTTTGAGACATAAGAATTCAGTAAAAAATGAACTGCTATACGATGACTCTCATTTTGTTTCCACATTTGATATGCTTATGCGCTCATTCTTGCATCCTTTCCTATCTCTACCTGTCCATTAAGTTAAGGGAAAAGAAAAAACTGTCCATTTTCAGTCCCCTTCTAAACTCCCATAGAGAGATGTGAGTAAAAATTCAGAAAATGCCCTCATAAGTTCCGAACTGAAAATGCATCCTAATTCACTGTCTGCCTCCACGATTTTTGAAGTGGCCACCACAAGTTCCTTCGAGTCTCTACAACGAAATAACACACTTAACCGCAGACATTCAAGCATCGCCGAAACCCCATAACATAGACCGCATTTACCCCATGATGTCTCCACTGTAGCTCCGCCACAACTAATGCATAGATTCACCGCCACCTCATCTTACTGCTTCTTAAAGAATCTTATCTTCACATTCACCAGTCACATCCATCTAATTGTCCCTCAAATTTTACATACTGTAGCAGCATATTAAACATCCAAAAGAGACAGAGAGATTTTACCAAATTTGTTGTACTCTTGGACCATCTAAAAGTCCCCAAGCTTCAATTCCTCCATCCTCAGTCTCACTCAAATATTAAATCCCACTCCACAAAAGTGACAGTACGTTTATCCCTCTTCACGGAAACAAGCTCGGAATAGTAGGACAAGTAAATACCAGAAACATATAATTGAAAACCTTCACATCCCCAAAATCCATCAAAAAGCTAACAATTTGATCCAATTTATGAAAATCACATTTAAGAATTCTGATGAAATTTCGGTTTGTGGACTTGAATAAAGCGCAATAGATATAACAAATTCATGTAGTTGACCACAATTAATCCTGAATTAAGGCGTAGTTGACTGATTGATTGAAATGCAAGAAACTGTAACCTTAGCTTATCAGCTGTACAAATCGGTTAAAAGTTAAATTAATCAAACTAATCACAATTAAAAAAATCACGTGATCTCTTCACATTAAAAGAATAATTTTTATAGGCAATTAAAATTTCAGAAATGAAGTAAAATTGAGATGGAAGAATACAAATGAAAAATGAAACCTGAAAGCGGATAATGAACTCTTCCTCTTTATCAACGTAGAAATCGTTGAATTTCTCGAGTTCCTCGTTGAGAATTCTGATAAACCAGTCGTGCAGCTCCGGCGCGGCCGGCGCCGGCGGAGGAGGAGGATTATCGCCGGCGGGGAGGGAAGAAGGGATGTGTTTGAGAATCTTCTTCAAAGGCTTGTAACACAAGTATTTGTCCCTCCATTCAGGTAGGGTTTCTTCCAAATGTATGCTAAATTCTTTCCCGAATTTCATATCACCAATAATTTTAGTTTATAACAAATGCATTAAATGAAGACTACTAAATAGCACAGTAATTAACACTGATTTTTTACTAACATTTTCTTTTGGAATTTAGAAATTATTGTAGCCCGCCTTCCGAAACCAGGCTATTAGCGAAAGCTTAATGCATTAGACTATCTATTTTTTAATTTAGAAATCATTGTTAGCATTCTTAAACCAATTAGCAATTTTGAGCTAGTCTTATGAGGATATGCATTCCCTCACCCACCAACCAGGGAACTCAAATAGTACGATTTTATAAGTTTTTAAAAAGAATTTAAGTTATGGTAATGTTTCTTTTTTATACCATCGAATTAAGTTTACAATAAGCAGTAACTATTTATAACAAGTATAATAATATAATAAAAGTAGATCAAATCATTTGTTATAATAAGTTTTTTATATTAATAATATTAAATTATTTTAAAATTTTAATGTATATAATTTAAACTCTTTTAATATAACAAATACTACTAAATCTCAAATAAGTGAAATAAAGATTCCTCGGTTGAACAAGAAATTAGCAGTAATAGTCGTAGGCATGGGTGGAGCTACCTTGTCAAGCGACACCCCTTAGCTGGAAATTATATTGCATAGATAGGTAAAATTTTAGTTTTATAGATATGTATATCAGTATTAACTATTAGCATTAACTCTTTCACACATTATTTTTGTCCCACATTAGAAAAATATATTTATATTTCATGTAATAGACTATATATAAAGGTATTTACTTATTTTTCTTTTACTTGCACTTTTAGCTCTCAAGAATAGTATTATTCTATTATCTTGTTATTGTTTTGTACGAATTCATGTTATGAATAAAAGACTTTCATGAATTCTATCATGGTATCAGAGCCAAGAGCGCAAGTTAATATTTTTAGCTCGATCGCGGATCCAACTTCGCGGTGAGTTAGTTGGGGATTCGCATGCAGCACGCTCCTGGTATCAGCTAAATTTTTTTGGCTTGTTCATGGCTTGCTTTGGAAGCTCGTGCTCGTTTTGGCTGCTCGTGCTCATTCTGATCTTGGCTTCCGCATCTGATTGGTGAGATCTGCCCTTTATTATTTTGTTATTGTTATTGGGATTGTTGCTTGTTATTTGAGATTTTTCTGTTTAAAATTCATAATGGCTGGAGGTGATGATTCTTTGCAAAGGATTGGTGTTCTGTTAGATGGAAAAAATTATTCCTATTGGAGATATGTCATGGTAAATTTTTTGAAGGGAAATTGGCTTTGGGATTATATGTCTAGAAAAGTCAAATGCCCTAAAGTTGGAGATGAAACATTTGATGAATTATTTAGGATTTGTGAGACCAATAATTCAAAAATTATTACTTGGATTAATAACTCTGTTGAACAAAGAATTGGTGTTCAATTGACTAAGTTCAAAACTGCTAAAGAGATTTGGGATTATCAGTCAAGATTGTTTGTGCAGAATAATTTTGCTGTTAAATATCAGTTACAATCTGAAATTCGTGCACTAGTACAGAATGACTTGGGCATTCAAGATCATTTCTGTGCAATGACCACTTTGTGGGATCAATTAGCTATGACGGAATCTACGAAATTGCAAGCATGAGATGTTTATATTATATGCAGAGATGAAGATCGTCTTGTTCAGCTATTGATGGGTCTTCGGTCAGAATTTGAGAATTGTCGTTCAGGCTTGTTGCACCGCAAACCCTTACTATCTGTTGAAGATGTGGTAAATGAACTTATGGCTGAAGACACATGTTTGAAGACTCTAAAAGGGGTACATAAGGCTTCTACTTCCGTATTGGCAGCTCATCCGTCTGCACCGGTCCTTGCAGCCCCTACACACCAGTATAGAACATCTATCATGTGTAATTGTAATTATTGCAAGAAACCAGGACACTGGAAGAATTAATGTCCTGAGCTACGGAAGATGTCAGGTTCTAAGCCTCCACATTCGGGACAAGGACAGAAGCCTTCTCAACAGAAGTCATATTCTGGGGGTCAATTCCAGAACTCGTATCCACCGACTCAGGCTGCCTTTGTGCCCTCTCTTGATCACCTAGCTTCAGGAGCCTCTGTGAGTCACAATACTGATTTGTAGCTGACCAATTTCAGAAGTTCCTCGCCTTCCAACAGTTTCAAAAGAATTCCCAGTCTTATGCTCTTTCTGCTCCTTTCGGCTCATCACCATCTATTGGGTCAGGTATCATTTCGTCTTCTTGGATCTTGGACTCTGGAGCTGGAAATCATATGTCTCGTGATTCTTCCGTCTTTGTATCTATGTCTTCTGACCCCCCCCCCCCTTCCACTTCTGTTATGACTGTTGATGGCACACCTATGCCATTGACATGCATTGGCACCATTCATACATCTACTATATCATTACCTGATGTTTATTGCATTCCAAAATTACATATGAATCTTGCTTCTGCTGGTCAAATATATGACTCTAGATGTTTTATTGGACTTTTCACTAATTCTCGTTATGTGCAGGGTCTAAAATCCAAGAGAGTGATTGAGACAGGGCGTAGAAAGGAGAGAGGTCTCTATGTTTTGGATGAGCTGCATCTTCCTACTCATGCAGCAGTTATGCATGTTAATCTGTCTTCTTTTCATTTAACACCTTCCTCTTCGAAGTTCCTCTTTGAAGTTTTATTTGTGGCACTCTAGACTTGGTCATGTATCAGGCTCTCGCCTGCGTTTTATGTGTAATACATGTGTTCTTGGTGATTTTACAATCCGATGATATTTCTGATTGTAGTGGATGTAAACTTGGAAAATTTTCTGATTTGCCTTTTAATCTTAGTATTTCTACTTCTTCTGCACCATTTGATCTAGTTCATTCAGATGTTTGGGGGCCAGCACCTATCCCTACTAAGGGAGGCTCTAGATATTATGTTTCATTTATTGATGATTATACTTGTCATTGTTGGATTTATTTATTGAAAAGACGTTCTGATTTTATTCATACTTATGTTGAGTTTCAAGGCTATGTGAAAACTCAACATTCTGCCATTATTAAATATTTTCGGGTTGATTTAGGATGTGAATATACTAGTGAGGATCTTTCTGGTATTTTCAAAGCTCATAGTACAATACATCAGGCTTCTTGTACTGATACACCACAACAAAATGGGGTAACCGAGAGAAAGCATAAACATATTGTTGAGACCGCCATATCCATGCTTTTTTCCGCTAGTGTACCTAGTGAATTTTAGGGAGAAGTTGTCTTTACATCTGTTTATCTTATTAATAGGATCCCTACCTCTCATAATTCTGGGATTTCTCTGTATGCTATACTATTTGATCACACCCCACTATATTCCCATTTGAGAGTTTTTGATTTTACATGTTTTGTTCTACGTCTATATACAGAGCGTACTAAGTTATCTTCTCGTGTCACCATTTGTGTTTTTCTTGGATATGGGGTTGGGCAGAAATGTTATCGTTGTCATGATCCAGTTTCTGGAAAATTGTATGTGTCTTGTAATATTTCCTTTATTAAGCATGTTCCTTTCTTTTCCATCCCACCTACCTCACATGACATGACAAAATCAGACCTTATTGATATTGATCCCTTTGATGTTGATTGCCCATCTGATTCTACATCTATATCATATGTTCCTTCTCAGCCTTCTGGTAGGTCTCATGATATTGATACTCAGCCCCCTCCTACGCCTATTTCATAACCTCTTGTGGTTGTAGATTCAGATCCATATCGCTATCCTAAACGCACTCTGCGATCTACTCAGGTATCCGATTTTGATTATTCTTACTATGCTCCATCATTTGCTTCCTTTCTAGTTTATATTAATTCTCTTTGTGAGCCTACCTCCTACTTTGAGGCAGCTCGTGATCCTCTTTGGCAAGAGGCTATGAATGAGGAACTGACTGCTTTGAACAAAACTGGTACTTGGGATTTGGTTTCTCTACCGACTTGTAAGAAAACTATTGGTTCTCGATGGGTGTACAAGATTAAGACCAAGTCTGATGGTTCTATTGAGCGATATAAAGCTCGTTTGATTGCAAAGGGTTTTGCTCAAGAATATGGTATGGATTATGAAGAAACTTTTGCACCTGTTGCAAAGATGACATATGTCCGGGTTCTTATTGCAGTGGCCTCTGTTCGTCATTGGTATATTTCACAAATGAATGTTAAAATGCTTTTTTGAATGTGGATTTTCAAGAAGAAGTCTACATGGTCCCTCCACTTGGTGTTTCACATAGTCCAGGACAGGTGTGTAGGCTTAAGAAAGCTCTGTATGGTCTCAAACAAGCTCCAAGAGCTTGGTTCGACAAGTTCTCCACTGTAGTATCATCTCTTGGGTTTATTTCAAGCTTTCATGATTCAACGTTATTTGTTAAATCATCCCCTGCATGTTGCCTTTTGCTTTTGTTGTATGTTGATGACATGATCATTACAGGTGATGATATTGACGGTATTGCAAACCTAAAATCTACTTTGTCTCGCCGTTTTGAGATGAAAGATTTAGGTCATCTACGTTACTTTTTAGTTTTTAGGGATTGAGGTAGCTTATTCTGAGAAGGGATATATTCTCTCTCAGTCTAGGTACACTGCAGATATTCTTGAGCGGACCCGTCTCACAGATACTCGTATAGTTGACTCTCCTCTTGAGGTTAATGTTCGATATACACCTACTGGCGGGGATCCTCTTCCTGATCCCACTTTATATCGTTCAGTTGTAGGGAGTCTGGTGTACTTCACCATTACTCGTCATGACATTTCATATGATGTTCACATTGTCAGTCAGTTTGTTTGCTCTCCTATATCTGTACATTGGGCTGCAGTTATGTGTATTCTTCGCTATCTTCGAGGAACGATTTATCAGAGTCTCTTATTTCCATCGACCTTATCCTTGGAGCTTCGTGTATTTTCTGATGCAGATTGGGCTAGTGACCTAACTGATCGGAAATCAACTACTGGTTATTGTGTATTTTTAGGAGATTCACTCATCTCATGGAAAAGTAAGAAACAAGATGTGGTTTCTCGCTCTTCAACTGAGGCAAAGTATCGTGCTATGACTTCTACTACTTGTGAGATTGTATGGTTACGTCGGTTATTGGTTGATATGGGTGTCTCTCTTTCCTCACCAACACCGATGTACTATGATAATAAGAGTTCTATTCAGATTGTGCACAACACAGTCTTTTATGAACGTACCAAGCATATTGAGATTGATTGTCATGTTATTCGATATCATCTTCAGCAGGGCACTATATCCTTGCCATTTGTCTCATCTTCGATGCAACTTGCAGATTTCTTCACAAAGGCGCATACCTTAAAGCGTCACTGGTTCTTTCTTGGCAAACTCTCGATGCTTCTGTCTACATCATCGCGAGTTCGAGAGGGGATATTAGCATTAACTCTTTTCCACATTGCTTTTGTCCCACATTTGAAAAATACATTTATATCTCATGTAATAGACCCTATATAAAGAACTTTACTTATTTTTCTTTTACTTGCACTTTTAGCTCTCAAGAATAATATTATTCTATTATCTTGTTATTGCTTTGTAAGAATTCATGTTATGAATAAAAGACTTTCATGAATTCTGTCATTAACAACCCTTGACACAAGCTGAAGGTTTAGCGTAGTGATCAAGGGGATTCAAAAATTCCCTAAGATCTTGTGTTCGAACCTGAGTCGTGATATATCTATATTTTTTTTATACTTTTTATGAATTCTGGCTCCACCATTAATCATAGGGACAAACCTTATTTGTTCTAATGTCCAATTATCTAAACTGAGAAAATATTAGAAATTTACAAATAACTATTCTTCAATCTCTATAACTGAAAAATAATCACTTATGAAATATTAATGTAAAACTTTTAGCAATGCCGATTGCGGAAAGTCATAACTTCAGAATTTCGAAGCTTCGTACTAGCTTCTGAATGAATATTCGATTACTGATTCTAGTAGTGTCATGTCAGCTTACCTGTTATGTCCCCCAAGAGGCGCAGAAACAACAACAGAACACAGATTTAAGAAATTGTTGTCATAAAACTCAACTTTGAGGTCAATCAATAATCAAGAATTTTTTTTGTCCTCGGGCATAGCTGGATGACAAAGGAGAAAACTTAAAATATAGCTGGAGGCCTGCAGTGTGGGTTCGAATCCTGATGGGAGCAATTTGCTCTCTTCTCTTCTGGGGTAGGACCTTGTAGGTGATATCAGCTGCTCTATTCTCAAACCCTGGTCATTCAGACACATTTCGCGATTTACTGGTAGTAGTGCTGAGGGACCGGGACTACTATCTCCAGAAATAGTCTAGCGTATGCCGGGAAGCTGGATATAAAATAATTTTTCAAACAAGAACAGCAACCTTACATATGTAGGCTTTCATGTGACCTTTATTCTTCTTGACAGTTGATAGGAGTATTTATAAAAGATTATAAATATGGATCAGATTATAGGAAAGTACAATTTTTTTCATTAAGAAGGATTAATTTTTTAAAGTACAATTTATCTGGAAGATTTCTTTGTGAAAGAACAAACACTATTGAAACATCACGACTTATAATCTAGTGGTAACTATTTGAGTCTCCCCCATAGTGAACACACATTCATTTTTAAAAAGGCATTCTTAAAACGATATATGAAAATAATTGACACATTCAAGTAGTAATATTTAATTTAATTAGGTGGTTTATCACTAATTAGGTGTCACAACACAAGAAAATTTTGCCCAAATTGTCTTGAAGTACTTAGTTCATCCTCCATTCCTCATTTACTTCAACATCCCATCCAGATTCACCATCACTGTTTTTTCATGTTTTAAACAGATCTCCTTCCAACTACTACAGCTAGACCATCTGAAATACAAGTCCTTGAAGAAATTGAGAGCTAAGAAAGATGACATGAAATATCCAGATTATTAAATGGATTAGATCATCTATGTACATCCCGGAATTTTGGACAACAATTTGAGCACCTAAATGAAGGAAATAAATCCGAGTATTGGAAAACTTATGTTATGTTCGCGTATGCTAATAAAAAGATTAGTATATAAAAGGGATTGAATCCCGAAATAATTTTGGACGTAAGAAGTGTGACGACGGAAAGCGAAAATAAATTTAGTGTATGCACAAAGAGGTTATGGACGAATGTCATATTACAAAATTATGATATTGAGTATATGAAGGTTTTATAAGTTATTAAGATTTAAGTGAATTGAGATCACGAAATTAAGTATATGTGTAATTGATAAATTATATAAAGGCAGGTCACTTAATTAATTAAGTGGGGACACGTTGGTCGTAAGATGGCGTTAATTTGCATGCTCCCACCGCCGAGATTAGGCTAAGTGGGAGACATCATAATGAGGGTGCATGATTGCTTTCAATTTGAGAGAATTACATTTTGGTTTGGAATTTGCTGAAGACCACTTATGCCACTCGTAGGTAGCAATAGCAATCCAGCATCCCACTTAGTAGGTATTTCCATTTTAAGTTAACAATAAGGTAGCATTTCACATATCAACTTTTAGGATTTGGCTATGAAGCTAAACACAGTAAATATCGGCTTTTGGTTTGGAAAACGAAGTCATGAAGCAGTGGTGGTATTAGGATTAAGTGCAGTAATGTTCTTTTCGTTCTCCTGCTATTTCTAATATCAAGGTATGTTAAGGTAAATTATTTCTTTCTTTTGACATGTTCCATGTAACGAAATATAACTGTGATATTGCTTCATAATTTATTCTACTCCTAGTAGTTAAGATTATTCATTTTATTGATTCCTATGCTAAAAACATGTCTAAATATGTTTCTACGTCTTTATTGAGGCATACAGAAAAGATGTTGATGTTTTCAATGTTAGCCAAAGGTATAACGGTATTATGTCATCCGTTGAGATTAGAGTATTGTGTTACTATTCATGCATTTTCATTTGCATTATATTTATATATTATTCTGGACCACTTGTGCTATGCACGCTACTATATGGTAAATATTGTATATATGTATGGGAATTTGGGAAAGGTAAAAAGGTGTTATATACGCACACCACCTGCAGCTGGTACAAACTATCACAAAAGAGCCCTAAGAGGCCACATATCGAGCCTGTGTGGTCAAGATGGATGCATGTGTGGCCAAGACGATATGACAATATTGAAATATGTGTGGCTTATATGATATAATTGAATGCCTGTGTGGCGGTTATGGATAGAATTCATGTGTGGACATTAGCATACCGCATTTGCATTATGCATACATGTATGGTGCCCACAGAGGATGTTATGGTAAGAAAGATGCCCGATGAGGCCATGTATCGCATTTGCGTTGTGCATAACATTTAGGCATATGTGTTAGGGCCCTCAGAGGCATTTACTGTTGGTCAGTTGTTTCAGTTTAAGTTTTTGTTATATCCCTGTTATATTATTGTTCATGCCTGACATACTCAGTACATCAGTCGTACTGACGTCCCTTTTATCGGGGGATACTGCGTTTCATGCCCGCAGGTTCACATAAGCAAGGTGACGGTTCACGTTAGTTGATTGCGGATCCAGCGGATTTTTGGAGCACTCCACTTGTTCGGAGTGTTGGTCTAATTTTGGTACGTTACATTTTTGCTTATATGTATGGGTATGGCAGGGCCCTGTCCCGACCTTTGATGTTGCTACTCTTAGAGGCTTGTAGACAGGTGTCATGTGGATAGTAGTCTTGTATGGCCTTGTCGGCCTTGGTATGGGTATGTATATACATAAGTTGGTTTTCTGGATAAAGATTTCTCGTAGTTTTCTTTCGGCTTAGTCCGTAATTAATGATGATTAGGTGGTAAATATACGATTAGTGGTACTCGACGGTGGGATCAGGATGCCCGTTGCGGCCCTCCGGTTTGGGTCGTGACAAACTTGGTATCAAAGCATGTCTGTCCTAGGGAGTCTACAAGCTGTGTCTAGTAGAGTCTTGTTTATGGGTATGTTGTGCACCATACTTATAAACGGGAGGCTATATGACATTTAAGGATATTTCATATTCTTTCATCTTATACATCGTGCAGTAGAGCTGAGTTATAAGGTTTTTACTCCTAATCCGTCTCGTTTTATAATTCCAGCAATGCCTACAACAAGAAAGGAGTTCAAGAGTATGAGGACATTGGATATGGCTGCGGGCGAAGGTACCAGCTGATTGCCACCTGCTAGCGAGGGCCAGAGTGAGACCCTCGGTACGACTCCTTCCTATGATTCTCCCAGTACACCACCATCAAAGGAAAGTAGTGGAGCTGCGATACCCCTAGTAGACATGTCTATTTCACCGAGCCTCTCTTCGAGACAGTGCCCAGATCGTTACGCCTTTCGTGCGGATTTCTAAATCAAGACTAAGAATATGGAGAATGGGACTATGTGTGTTAATTAAAGATATAGTTAAGTAAATAAAATTATTGTTTCTTCTCTGATAACCTAAACGTTAAGAGGATGTAGTTACACAACTATTTACCAAAAACAAAAGTTGCATAACTTAATTAACATAATATTATAACAGTCAAAGGTCTTTGATTTAAGTCTCACTATCACTCTTAAAAGAAATTTTCACGCATTTGACTCATGAAAAACATTATGCTCGTATTCAAATAAAAATTTCAAATTTTTAAATAATTAAATAAAAAGTTGGTCACACAATTCAACAGTATAGTCCCTCCCCTGGGTTCAAGTAAGTACTCCCTATTTAATGTAGATAATGTTGTAATTAGTTGTGATGTGTACTCGATGCGGCTGACAGATAAGCTGACACTAATAGTAGATCTAATTCTTCGATAAAAACTTCTTTTTTAGTTGTGAAATTATAGAAATGATGATTAAATTAGATATAAATATGAGTAAACTACCCGAGGGATGGTCGGGTGAATTGAGCAGGAGATATCCTAAATGGGAGGTCACAGGGTTCGAAAACCCCATGCATGCTTTTTCGGCTGAGCTCGTCTCATGTGGCTTGCCTAGTGCGGTTTACCTCTCTAGTGTGGCTTTCCTAGTGCGGTTTACCTCTCTAGTGTGACTCACAAGTTATTGCACTGGAGCAAAATTTACCCAAAGCGTATTTGAAGGGTAGTAGTGTCTCGCCTCGACTTATCTCAAGTCTTCCCTTAGGGCGAGATGGCTCCTGGGAAACTATCCCTTCCAGGCGAACCATTAAAAATCTTTTCTTTCTAAATTAAACATGTATCTAAGTGCGGAAATAATATAATCATGTTTGCTCCTTCTTTGTATTTCTTTAATGAACGCACGAGCACATACTCGTGCAACCATAATTTCTATCTAGACTCAATGTAAGTTTCAGATATAGAATTAGAAATTAGAAACTAAAACAAAACAATCTCACGTGGGGCATTCCCCGAGATAACAAAACTTAGTCCCTCAGACAGACTCAATCAAGGATGACATACACCAAATCTGAAGCAATGGATTAGTGGAACAGTGGGGTTGCGGGATGATCGCTAGTCCTGTTGCAGAGCTTTCCCTTTGTCATGCTTTTCCCTCAAACATGTTACATAAAAAGAGTCAGCCCTACCATCCGGGGCTAAGTGAGAATCTCGCCTTACAATTCAAAGCAATCTCGCAATGTTCTAAGTACAATCATACTATAAACACAATAAGCACGTTATGAAACCATCTTACAACACCTTCAGTGTACAAGCCAATAATAATTATTCACCCACAAATCTCCTCCCCCAGCTCACCTTCGGGAATCTTTACTGGAGAGGAAAACCACTTCTGGTCCAACCGGCTCACCCGTAGGAATCTTTACCGGGAATGGAAGCTATACTTCTGATCCTCCCAGCTCACCCTAGGGAATCTTTACTGGAAAGAAGCCTTCAAGTCTACAATAATCACATCAGACATAATCTCCTCCCTAGCTCACCTTCAGAAATCTTTACCGAGAAGGGAAGTTATACTTCTAGTCCTCCCCAACTCACCCTAGGGAATCTTTACTGGAAAGAAGCTTTCAATGTCAACAAAAATCACATCATATATGATTACAATGCTAGGAATATAAGATCACGAAGTCATGCATATCACAATAATAGACTTCCATACTTACTCATATTTTCAGAAGATTCAATTAATATTTCTTTCAACTCCTTTTTTTTCTCACCTGCAAGGGTTATAACTCTCAAAGCGTAACCCCATATAAGGCATTTCTTGCACCGAATCGAAGGTAACACGGTGACCTATCACTATAAGCAGTTTTTTTATGAAAATACTTAGTTTAACTAGTACAAATTCACGAAATAAACAACCCTATGAAAATTGTCTCGCCTGATTTTTTGTAAAATAAGACACAATCTTAAAACAGTCATAACTCTTTATTCGTAAGTCGGATCGAACTCCGTAAGGTCTCAAACTGTCAAGAACAAAGAAAACTAGAACTTTTTTTTATCACCAACTTTCATATTCGTTACTAGATTGTATAATGTTTTTTTTGTTATACATTCTACCATTTCAGATTTCAATCGATCCGAAGCAGAAACTTTAAACAACGATAACTCTCAAACCGTATGTCGATTTTGGCCACATTTGGACTCAATATGACCATGAAAGAGAGATACACAACCCTGGAAAATTTTGTCCTATTCTACCAAGGATAACTCAGCGAAAATAATCCGCAATCACCATGACTCAAATTTGTTGCAAGATAATACTTTATCAATAATTCATCACAAGTTATACTACACCCTTTTTTTTTCATGATTTCTCTTCCAACATCCATATTATGTTTTAACATGCATTGTAACTCAAAATCAAAGGATTTTACTAAGAATTTGTGAGTGAGAGAACTCACCTTTATTTCTTCACAATTTTTATTACATTGCCATTATTCTCCTTCTTGCACACTTGATCTTTTTCCAACCTTGTTCTTGAAAAACCAAAAAAAAAGACAAAAACTTCACCAAAAGGGCAAATTTTCGTCCAAGAATGTGAGGGGAGAGGAGAGGTGTCACGACCCAAACCGGAGGGTCATGACGGGCACACGGACCTTACCTGTCGAGTACCACTAATCATATATTTAACATATAACCGTAATTTCTCATGGTCCATGAGGCCCACCACGAGATACCCTACTGATATATGGAAATAGTAAACTGGAAAAGAGCTATGTAAATCCCGTAAGCAGAAGGATCCAACATATATACATATACATCAAGGCCGACAAGGCCATACACGACTACTATACACAGGATAATAATCTACAAGCCTCTAAAGAGTGTGTAACACTGTAAGGTCGGGACAGGGCCTCGCCATACCCCAACGCATATCAAGCATATAGTAACCACAACTAGACTGTAACTCTGGAACAAGTAGAGTGCTCTAATATCAGCTGAACCAGCAACCTACTAGTGTGGACTGTCACCCTGTCTACTGGAGCCTGCGGGCATGAAATGTAGCGTCCCCAGACAAAAGGGACGTCAGTACGACTGATGTACCGAGTATGTCAGGCATGAAGAATAGCATAATAGAGACATGAAAGTAACATGAGACAAGAAACAACCAACCAGTAGAGAATGCCCCTGAGGGCCATAATATGCCTAAGTACCATGTATGTGCAGAATGTCTCTGAGGGCCATAATATGCATAAGTATCATGTCTGTGTAGAATTCCTCTGAGGGCCATATATGCCTAAATGTCATGCACATATGCGTATACAACGCCATCAAGCCTCTGTGGGCATCCCATCATATCATATCGGCCTTTGTGGGCATAATCATCATCGTGTATATCTATACCAGCTGCAGGTGGTGGTGCGTACATAACGCCTTCCCTTTTTCCCATCCCCATACATATATAATGCAAACATAGTAGAGTATATAACTCATTTGAGGTCAAAGGTAATACATGAATATAATGCATGAATAATATGATAATAAGACACTATAAGTTCGTCGGAGAGATGTAATATCACTTTACATCCGATTAACATTATGAATACTAACATTTTTCCCATATATCTCAATAGAGATTTAGGAACATATTTAGACATGTTTTAACAATAGGATTGAATAACATGAACATCCTTAACTACTAAGAGTAGGATCATTTATGGGATAATATTACGTTTACGCTTCGTTACATGGAACATGCCAAAAGAAAGAAGAATTTTCCTTAACATACATGTACTTCCGATCCTTTATTGACGATGGTGAAATTGACACTCCTTACAAATTTATCTATTATTTCAAGAACCAGTCCTGAATTTTAGAGTTCCGATGACACAAACAAAGCTCGATCAAGAGCAGTAGTAGTAGCAGCAACAGTTTCACGCCCATGTTTATCACGAATTTGTCTAGTTTTTTCAACATGATCAACTAAAACCAACACTTGTTGATCACTCATAGTGGATGCTTAATATAATTCCATATCTTGCGAACCTTTTTTTTGAACCCCTATTACATCACCACTCTTCCAAGCCATAAGAATTGGATTCACATTCTCAAAAGATTGAGTTACATTAGGTTGAGGAACTAAGGCGAATGTTTCATTCCCTGAAGCAGCTTCCTCTTCAATAACTTTGCTTTTAATCATATGCTGACCAAAATTTTCATCAGATTGGACGGCCAAATCACGTGACTCAACAACATGATTCTTATCATCACTTCAAGCATCTTAATTAATATGTAGCTAAACTCCTTTAGTGGACCGTAGATTCCACCTTGAAGACTATCTTGCAAACAAATGAACACCTCTTAAACATGCCACATAACCACTTTGTAGTAACTATCCTCCACCAAATTGTGACACCCAAATACATGCAAATTTAGTTGCATTGCCCCCTAATGCCACGTGAAAGGGTGGTGGTATTCACCACTTTTCTAATTGCTTATTTAATTCTTTATCTCCGCTATAATTCAACATTGAACCAATTACACACATAATTAATTTCTTGATCCCAATTCACTTAAATCTTGATGACTTATAAAACCTTCATATACTCAATGTCATAATCATGCGATATAGCACTAGTCCATAATCTCTTTGGGGACATACAACTATTATTATTAATCCCCGTTGTCACCATTATTAAGTTCTAAATTATTTCGGGACCACATTCTTTTATATACTAAGCTTTTTATTCATATACGTGAATATGACATAAATCATCCAACGCTCGGGTATATTTACATACGTCTAGCTATTCAACCCATGGCCCGAAAGTACGGGATGTTACAAGAGGTTTTCCTTTGATGTTTTTGGCTTTTGAAGATATAGTGAAAAGTTGAGTGTTTGAGTCTTACAAAACCCCTAACTAAGGAAGACCTTGAGGGATATCCATGTCTAGTAGAAGTCTAAGTTATATATATATATATATATATATATATATATATATCTTCTAGTTCAAATGAGAGAGTGTTCCTGGACTTTACATTCTCCCATCCTTAAGCAACATTCGTCCTCGAATGTGAATAAGGTCGTAACACATGCACATAGACACGCAAATTGCACACACATGAAACACAACTTAACACATCTTATTATCTTACTCAAACATGAATGGATATTTGACTTTCATCGCGTCTTTGGCTTCCCATGTTGCTTCTTCTATGGAGTGATTTTTCTATAGGACTTTTGCGGAAGCAATATATTTATTCCTAAGGCACTTAATCTATCTATCCAGTATTTTCACTAGACGTTTTTCATATTGAAGTTCTTCGCTCAAGACTATCTCTTGGGGTCGGATGACGTGACTTGGATCGTGCAAATATTTTCGTAACATTGACACATGGAATACTGGATGCACCGCTTCTAATTCTTGTGGAAGTGCTAGTTCGTAAGCCACATTTTCCACTATCTCATATGGTCCAATAAACCTTGAGCTCAACTTCCCTTTCTTGCCAAATCGCATCACCCCTTAATTGGAGAGACTTTTAAAAATATTTTCTCCCCTTCTTGAAATTCGAAATCTCTTTTGTGATGATCTGCATAAGACTTATGGCGGCTATGAGCTGCTTTGATCTGCTCCCGAATTATCTGCACTATGTCATTCATTTCTTGAATGACTTCCGGTCTGAACAGTTGCGTCTCGCCCACCTCGAACCACCCAAGTGGAGATCTACATTTTCGCCCTTACAATGCTTCGAACGGAGCCATATGTATACTAGAATGGAAACTGTTGTTGTAGGCAAACTCAATTAGACATAGATGGTCCAACCAGTTGCCCCGAAAGTCCAACACATAAGAGCACAACATGTCTTCCAATGTTTGAATTATTCGTTCAGCTTGTCCATCTGTTTGCGGATGGAAAGTCGTGCTCAACTTAACCTTTGTCCTGAGGCCCTACTGATTTGCCAAAAGTGTGAGGTGAACTGGAACCCCTATCCAAAATAATTTGTAATGGAATCTCGTGTAACCTCACTATTTCTTTCAAATAAATCTACATATACTGCGGCGCCCGATATGTAGTCTTGACCGGTAGGAAATGGGCTTACTTTGTAAGCCGATCTACAATCACCCAGATAGAGTCATAACCTTCTCGAGTTTTTGGTAGGCTAGTCACAAAATCCATATGAATTTCCTCCCATTTCTACATGGGGATACCAATGTCCTGAAGTAATCCGTTGGGTTTCTGATGTTCGGCTTTTACTTGTTGACACGTAAGACATCTCCCAACAAACTCTGCAATATCTCTCTTCATTCCGTCCCACCAGTAGTTTGCCTTGAGATTCTGATACATTTTCATTAATTCTGGATTAATGGAATACCTAGTGTTGTGACCCTCATTCAAGATCTTCTTTCTTAGTTCCCTCACCTTAGGAACACATAACTTACCCTTATACCGAAGGGTACCGTCATTGTCCCCTAATGCAAACTGTGAAGGTTTCCCTCATTGAATCTTCTCCCGAAACCCAACAAACTCCATATCCTCAAACTGACTTTCTTATATTTCAGAAGCTAAGTCTGACTGAGAGGTATCATGCACCGCCACCCTGCCTTCGCCGACCTCAGTTAAACTAACCCTGAGGTTTCCCAATTTGTGTACCTCACAAACATTATCTCTCTTTTGTATTACCAAGTGGGCCAAGCTACCCATTGATCTCCTACTGAGTGTGTCAGCCACCACGTTAACATTTTCAGGATGGTAGAGAATGCTAAAGTCATAATCATTAAGCAACTCTAACCATCTCCTTTGTCGGAGATTCAAATCCTTTTGCGTAAACTCTTGTGATTTGTAAATATATCTACATGCACCTCATACAAATAGTGTCTCCATATTCGTAAGGCGAACACTACCGCGGCCAATTCCAAGTCATGAGTTGGATAATTATTCTCATGCATCTTCAATTGTCGAGATCCATACGTAATAACTTTTCCAAACTGCATCAAGACACATCCTAACCCAACTTTAGATGCATCACAATAGACCGTGAACCCTTCTTGTCCTGATGGTAAGGTTAGGACTGGCGCAGTAGTCAATAACTCCTTCAACTTCTGAAAACTTGTCTCGCATGCCTCTGACAACTGGTACTTAATCGATTTCTGAGTCAATTGGGTCAAGGGAGCAGCGAGACTAGAGAAACCTTCTACAAATCTTCTATAATACCCAGCCAAACCTAAGAAACTCCTAATTTATGTCCGAGTGGTAGGTCTTGGCCAGCTCTTCACTGCTTCTATCTTTTAGGGTTCTACCATGACTCCATCCCTTGACACAACATGGCCCAACAAAGCCACATTTTCCAACCAAAATGCACACTTTGAAAATTTAGCATAAAGTTTCTCATGTCTTAAGATTTAAAGCACTACCCTTAGATATTCTTCATGTTCTTTAGCACTCTTGCTATAAATTAGAATATCATCGATGAGTACAATCACGAACAAATCTAAGAATGGTTTTAAGACTCTGTTCATAAGATCCATAAAAGTTGTTGGGGCATTGGTTAACCCAAAAGACATGACCAAGAACTCATAATGGTCATATCGGGTCCTAAAGGCTGTTTTGGGTATATCATTAGGATTTATTTTCAGCTGATAATATCCCGAACGTAGGTCAACCTTGGAAAAATAACTGGCTCCTTAAAGTTGGTCAAAAAGATCATCGATTCTTGGTAATGGGTACCGGTTCTTGATCGTGACCTTATTGAGTTGTCGATAATCGATGCACATTCAAAGCGAATCGTCTTTCTTCTTCACAAAAAGGACTGGTGCGTCCCATAAGGAAACACTATGCCTTATAAAACCCTTATTCAGAAGATCTTTCAATTGTTCTTTTAACTCTCTCAGTTCAACTGGGGCCATTCGATATGGAGGAATGGAGATGGGTTTGTACCCGGAATTAACTCTATGGCGAACTCCACTTTCCTGTCCGGAGGAAGGCCTGGAAGATCTTCAGGGAAAACCTCCGGAAAATTGCCAACAATAGGGACAATATGTATCTTTAGGGACTCGTTTTTGGGTATTTACTATATTAGCCAGGTAAGAGTATTCCACTTCGTGACTCCTTAATAACTTTTGAGCCCTAAGGTAGAAAATAAGTTGACCCGAGTATTTCCCAATACTACCCCTTATAAACACTCTGGTTCCCCGGAAAAAGATAAGTTTACAACCTTTTGTCGACAATCCAACGTGGCATAACATGCTGACAGCCAATCCATACCCAAAATAATGTCAAAGTCTACCATATTAAGTAATACTAAGTCTGCTATTGTTCCTCTACCATTTACCTCTAACAAGAAATTTTTAAATACTCGAAAGGCGCAAATTGAAGCCCCCGCTGGTGTCATGACCTCAAAGGGTTCACTTAAACAAGAAGGTTCTACATGTAGATTCTTAGCAAAACTGATTGACACGTACGAAAATGTAGAACCGGGATCATATAATACAAGTGCAAGAATACTTGAGACCAACAAAATACATGTGACCACCATATTAGATGTCTCTGCCTCATTCATCTGGGGCAAAGCGTAAAGCCGATTAGGATTGTTGGACTGTTGACCCCCCTGACTCTGTCGTGACTGGTTGCCCTGATTTCCCTTGTGGGCAGATGTGGTTGCTTCTGACCTCCCATGAGAAACCTGGGTTTGGGTTCTCTTCTTGCAATCTTTGATATAGTGGTCTGGTTCCCCACAGTTATAACAACCTCTCTATGAGAACCTGCATTCTGTAAAATATTTCTTTTGATAGACCTTACATACCAGTCTGTCACCTTCCGCATTAGGGTTGGTGGCCTTGACATTACTATCTTGATGATTGAACCATTTATGTCCTTGGAGCCCGCGATGAGACTAGTCTACTGATTGGCTCGGCTTTAAAGAACACCTACTACCTTCTTGCCTATAGTTTTGATTCTGATTAAAGGATCCAGACGATCGAAACCTCTTCTGTGAATACTCTCTTTTTACTTTAGCAAAACTTTCTACACTCATTGTCATGTCGACGATCTGAAGGTAGGTCCAATCATTGGCTAATGCTACAACCTTCTCTGTCAAGTTCGGATTCAAACCCTCGATAAATCTTTTGACCCTCTCCCTTTCTGTAGGAATAATGTGTGTTATATGCCGACAATCGCACGAACTGGGTATCGTATTCTTGCACAATGCGGTCTTCTTGTTTCAACTGTTCAAACTCACGTCTGAGCGCATCTTTTCAGGTGTTAGGCATGTACTTTTCAATGAATGTCACTCTGAAATCTCCCCATGTCATCGGTGATGACATAGGGGGACAATTCATTCTAAAATTTCTCCATTACACCCCATCGTCGTCCACTAGACGTGCGCCTACCAAATTGACGATGTGCGTCTCTACATATCCCAGAGTAAACAGTAGGTATTCTACCTCATCGAGAAACACTATAGGGTCATACTTGGAGTCCTTCCCAGTGAAGATAGGTTCCTTTCTCCTCATAAAATTCGCTCATAGTCTATCCGGTACCGACTGAGCTCTTACTTTTTCAGCTAGTGGTGCAGTCACAATTGGTTCCTGGGCCGGCGGGTTCTGGATCGGGGCCATCACTGAGACACTAGTTGTAGGCTGAACCAGATATGGGGTTGCAGCTGTCATCAATTTTATGAGTCTATTTAAATTTTGTCCCACCGTTTCCTAGGTCGTTTGACTCTCATTTTCAACGCTATCTTGAAATACTGGTCTTTCAACCGAGGTATAGGAGCTTCATAGTGAACCTCTTCTTGAGCCCCAGGTTCCTGTGCCAGAACTCTTGGGGGTGACATTGTCCCCTCGCTCTTCCCCGAGTAGTTCTGATCGACTTTCGCACCACCGATACTTGTGAGTCTACCATTTTCTGTAAATACAAGCGCACCCATATTTTAGAAGACAAGACGTCTATTTTAACTCCCCAAAATTTTCTTATACTTCATAAGCATGCAACACCAGAATAGAAAAAAAATATTATTTCCTTCTTGCATTCATAATACTTCATTCCTTCCTATTCTAAAATAACGTAACATTATACTAAATCTAATCAGATAATTCTCCATCGCTCATTATGGATCTCCAACTCAAGCTTGTATTTACCACAACACGTGTTAAATGGCTTAACCGCGTGACTCGCTTATTTCGCAGATTGGCATTCAGCCCCTTGTGAACCGTGTTCCTTGCCTCCCTTTCCCTATTGTCCATTCTTTCCTTCATCCTCCAGACTTTCTTCACTTGACGTAGAAATTTGAGCAATGAGCCTTCTTTACTATCTCCACGTAGCTTCTTTGCTCTTCTAAACGAGGAGTGGAACTCTCCCGGGATGGAGTTGACTATTAATTATAGTATGACTCCAATCAGATAATTGAAAAAGGTCGGGTCAAATGAACGCCTCTTCCATCTAGCCCTAAGCAAATTTGTACAACGTGTGATTGTGTCATCCATATACGCACCAAAATTACCTCCTGAATCCATCTTACGGTCCATGAACACCTCCTGAGCTTGCATTATCCATTTCGTTTCTATGAGCATTTCCCTCTTGATTGGAACTCGTATTGCAACCATAGCTACAAAAATAACTGTTAGTTTGTTTACCGTTGCACAATCCCCTTCCACAATCCTTTGAAGGAGGTAGTACGAGAATCAAGTCACAAGACTCAAGATAGGCACGAGGAGAGTATGAAAGAATCGAAACTATTTAGGATATTATCCCGTTCACTTATTACTAAGGTGGCACGTACACCGTCGCAATAAATAACCGTTCAACACCCAACTCAAAGAAATTTCCTAGAATCTCCTAACCTGGTTGGGCTTTGATACCAACTTGTCACGCCCCGACTTATCTCAAGTCTTTCCTTAGGGCGTGATAGCACCTGGGCAACTATCCCTTCCCAGGCGAACCTTTAAAAATCTTTTCTTTCAAAATTAAGCATGTATCTAAGTGCGTAAATAATATAATCATGTTAGCTCCATCTTTTTATTTCTTTAATGAATGCGCGAACCCATACTCGTGCAACCACAATTTCTATCTAGACTCAATTGAAGTTTCAGATGTAGAATGAGAAATTAGAAACTAAAAGAAAATAATCTCATGTGGGGCATTCCCCGAGATAACAAAAATTAGTCCCTCAGGTGGACTCATTCAAGGATGACATACACCAAATCCGAAGCAATGGATTGGTGGAACAGTGAGATTGTGGGACGATCGATAACCCTGTTGCGGAACGTTACCTTTATCATGCTTTCCTGAAATATGTTAGATAAAAAGAGTCATCCCTATCATCTGGGGCTGAGTGAGAATCTTGTCTTACAATTCAAATCAACCTCGCAATGTTCTAAGGACAATCATACTATAAACACAATAAGCACGTTATGAAACCATCTTACAACACCTTCAGTGTACAAGCCAATAATAATTATTCACCCACAAATCTCCTCCCCCAGCTCACCTTCGGGAATCTTTACTAGGGAGAAAAACCACTCCTGGCCCTCCCGGCTCACCCGTAGGAATCTTTATCGAGAAGGGAAGCTATACTTCTGATCCTCCCAGCTCACCTTCGGGAATCTTTACCGAAGAAGGGAAGTTATACTTCTAGTCCTCCCCAGCTCACCCTAGGGAATCTTTACTGGAAAGAAGCTTTCAATGTCAATAAAAATCACATCATACATGATTACAATGCTGGGAACATAAGATCACGAAGTCATGCATATCACAATAATAGACTTCCATACTTAGTCATATTTCCAGAAGATTCAATTAATATTTCTTTCTTTCAACTCCTTTTTTTTCTCACTTGCAAGGATAATAACTCTCAAATCGTAACCCCAAATAAGGCGTTTGTTGCACCGAATTGAAGGTAACATGGTGACCTATCACTATATCCAGTTTCTTCTGAAAATACTTAGTTTAAATAGTACAAATTCACGAAAGAAACAACCTTATGAAAACTGTCTCGCCTGATTTTTTGTAAAATAAGACACAATCTTAAAACAGTCATAACTCTTTATCCGTAAGTCGGATCGATCTCCGCAAGGTCTCAAACTGTCAAGAACAGAGAAAACTAGAACTTTTGTTTATCACCAACTTTCAGATTCGTTACTGGATTGTACAGTTTTTTTTCGTTATACATTCTGCCCTTCCGGATTTCAATCGATCCGAGGTATAAACTTTAAACAATGATAACTCTCAAATCGTATGTTGGTTTTGGCCCCGTTTGGACTCAATCTAACCGTGAAAGAGATATATACAACCCTGAAAAATTTCGTCCCATTATAACGAGGATAACTCAGCGAAAACAATCCGCAATCACCATGACTCAAACTTGTTGCAAGATAATACTATATCAATAATTCATCACAAGTTATACTACACCCTTTTTTCATGATTTCTCTTCCAACATCCATATTATGTTTTAACATGCGTTGTAACTCAAAACCAAAGGATTTTACTAAGAATTTATGAGTGAGAGAACTCACCTTTATTTCTTCACAATTTTTATTACACTGCCACTATTCTCCTTCTTGAACATTTGATCTTTTCCCAACCTTGCTCTTGGAAAACCAAAAAAAAAAGACAAAAACTTCACCAAAAAGGTAAATTTTCGTCCATCGTCCAAGAAGGTGAGGGGAGAGGAGAGGCTTTCCTTTGAGGTTTTTGGCTTTTGAAGTTATAGTGAAAAGTTGAGTGTTTGAGTTTTACAAAATCTCTAAATAAGGAAGACCTAGAGGGATATCCAGGTGTAGTAGAAGTCTAAGTTAGATATATAGATCTTCTAATTCAAATAAGAGAGTATTTTTTATTAAACATCCGGGACTTTTCAAGTAGCTGCGGGTTCCATAGTTTAAAAAAAATGAGTAAACATTAGAAAATTGGCAAGAGAATGACACATAAATTATTAAAATCCAAAGAGGAATATATTGCCTTATGATGAATGATGCCACTTGGCTAACATGTACGGTGAGCTGGTATATTGGGGCAAAAAGTAAAAAAGGTGTACCCTAATGTGTTTCTCAACGCTTATAAATTGGCTTGTCACTCCTTCAACCAATCACTAAAATACCATAGCTAAAGCCAAAATCTTCTTCTTCTTTTCTTGTTAAAACTCGATAATTTCTTACAACATTTTTTGGAAAAAATGAAGGCAGGTGCTCTTGAACTTGGACATGCTTCAAAGGTTACAAGTTCAGTTCCAAAAAGTCATGGGGTGCATAGAGGAATGTCTATACTTGACTTTTTTATAAGAATAATTGCCATAATTGCCACTTTAGGAAGTGCCATTGCCATGGGAACTACTAATGAAACACTACCCTTTTTCACTCAGTCCATTCGTTTCAAGGCCAAGTATAACGATCTTCCAACCTTCACGTAAGCACTTCTAGATATATCTCTCATCATCAACGTATATATTTGCATTAATGTATTATATGTGTTGTAATGTTTTTCTTGTAATACTTAATTTTTTTTTTTGAGCCGAAGATTTATTGGATCAAACAACCTCTCTATTCCGTAAAGATAGGGATAAAGTCTATATACATTCTACCCTCTCCATATCCCGTTTGTGAGATTCTATTGAATATGTTATCGTTGTTTTTGTAATGTATTAAATACGCATGGACCTTAATAATGTTTTTACATATTAATATTCACAGGTTCTTTGTGGTGGCAAATGCCATAGTAAGTGCATATTTGATACTTTCTCTGGGGATGTCTATTTTCCACATCATGAGGAGCCGAGCACAAGCAAGCAGGATTGCCTTAATATTCTTTGACGCGGTATAAAGATTTTTTATTAATTTTAATCGGTGATAGTAGGTTGATAATTACCTTTATTAGATCATCAAAATTAGTTGTAGTTATCATAAAGATTTACTTATAATTACCCCATGATTAACCAATTTTGTGAGTATCTTGCATATATAGAATTAACTTAAACTCTTCTTTTTTATATGCCGGCTGGATTAAATGAATATTGAAATTAGGATTCAACTTATAGTATATACTAACATTGTAATTATTTTACTACAAAAAATACTAAATAGAAAGTAGTTTAAAATTTGTTGTTAATCAATTACTAAATAACTCATAGTTAACATATTTTTTTGATAATCTTTCAGTGAATAGAATTAGAGATGAATTTTTGTTACCAACAGAAGTTGTACTTCGCAAATTCCTATTTTTTTGTGTAGTGTTTATTACGCTATCACTAATGTAGCTTTAATTGTGATAGTAGCTAGGTTAGTTACACTTTGTACCAAGTTATCATCATATAGATTTATCTGTAATTATCTTTGAGGGTGAGTTTGGTATGGAAAAAAATATTTTTAAATTTTTTCATGTTTGGTTGGTCAAAATTTTTGAAAAATATTTTCTCTAGAAAAATAAGATTCTTAAAAATGAGAAAAATGATTTCTCTAATGCAAGTAGTAAAAACAAATTTCACAAGTGTCATTCCAGGTTCATTATCTCCTCCCTACCCACCTAAAGCCTCCAACCACCATCCCACCACCCCCAAACCCTCACTCGCCACCCCATCGAACTCTCATAGTGTTTTGCTAGACTACATATACATGCTTTTAGGATAATATTCTCTTGCTTACTTACCGAACACTACAAAATAAGTGAGAAAGCCATTTGTTGTTCAAAAAAATATTTTTATGGAAAACATGTCCCTGCATGCTGACTACACCCTAAATATGTACATATTTTTTACGCGGTCAGTATATAGAACTAATTAAATTAACCTTGTTGTGTGGTTGAAATGAAGGCAATGCTGGCGCTATTGACAACGGGAGCATCAGCAGCAGCAGCAATAGTATACTTAGCACACAAGGGAAATACAAAGGCAAATTGGTTCGCAATATGCCAACAATTCGACTCGTTTTGTCATAGAACATCAGGATCCTTAGTTGGCTCCTTTGCAGGAGTTATACTCTTCATACTCTTGGTCTTGCTCTCTTCTATCGCCCTTTCTCGTCGTTGATTGATTCATTTCTTCTTTAATTTGCAGCTCTACGTATCATTTGTACGTGGATTTAATTAATGTGTGTGAGAGTTCTGTATCATTCATGTTTATGACGGTTCCTTCTTATTAGCGAATATTCTCCGAATATTCTCTGTATATTTTGTAATTATGATAGATGTATATTTAAGGTAACTTAGGATTCTAATTGTATTAGGAATCAACCTTTGTAAGGTAAGTTAGGATTCGTACCATATTAGGAATCAACCTTTGTATAGCTATATATATTGTGAATAATGAAAGGAATCCCCAAGAGAAATTATTCTATCTTTCTTGGTATCAAAGCCTAAAACCTAAATCCTCATTATTCCCGGCCGAAATCAGAATTTTTTTCTGCTTTCACAGAAAAAAAAAATTTTGGTTTCTTCCTCCATATTTCGGCCAAACCAGAAAATTCCCTTCCCTCGACAGGCGGCAACCATGTCTTCCCCCACAAATTCCGTTTCATCCACTGGCACACTTGAAAACCCCTCTCAACGTTCAGTATCTTCTTTTCATCCGGCATTCGCCTTTAACAACATCAAGAATTTTATCCCTATAATTCTTGACCAAGAAGACTGTCAATATTCCATGTGGATGGAACTATTCTACATTCATGCATGTGCATACAACGTGCTCGATCACATTGACGAATCTGTTCCTCGTCCCACCGATGTTACAGACTCAATCTGGCGTCGTCTTGACGCCATCGTCAAACAATGGATCTACGGCACCATCTCCAAAGATCTGTTATGCACTATCATGAAAACAGGTGCTACGGCACGTGAACTTTAGGTCCGGCTAGAAGAAATCTTTCAGGACAATAAAAATACTCGGGCTGTGTATTTGGAAGAACAATTCAACAATACCCGCCTCGAGAATTTTAATAACATGTCCGAATATTGTAAGCAACTGAAACTCATAACCGATCAACTATCCAACGTCGGGACTTCTGTTTCAGAAACCAAGATGGTGCTTCAACTTGTTGCGGGTTTACCGAAAGGTGAATATGACACACTCGCAATAATGATTCAACAAGCCGACCCTCTTCCAAGTTTCAACAAGGCACGTTCACAACTATTGTTGGAAGAAACTAGACGTGCTAAACAAGAGGAACATAATCACAAGGCGTTAGCCGTTGACGGGATGGCAACACCGCGCCAAAGAAGAACCACCATCACAAAGATGTCCAAAGAAGACCACCTGGTTGCGATCCAAAGAAGAAGAAGAAGAAGAATCGCAAAGAAGAATAAAGAAGAATAATCGCAAAGAAGAAGAAGAAGCGGCCGCCCGTCTCCCGACTGATTTGGGCCAGACCTACACCACCGTGAACCTTCAACAGCCCGACGACAATTGATACATGGACACCGGAGCCACATCTCACCTCACCCGGTCGTCAGGTAACCTATCTCAACTACGTCGGTTAAAGTGTCCTCAATTTATTACTGTCGGCAATGGTCATCGCATTCCAATTGAAGGGTATGGTAACACACACACCAAACATACACACCCGCCTTTCTCCCTAAACCACGTCCTATACACACCTAACATCATTAAAAACTTAATCCCTGTTAGAAAATTCACTAGCAATAGTGCGTATGCAGCCGAATTTGACCCTTTTGGTTTTTCTGTGAAAGAACTCAATACGGGGAAAATTCTTACACGCCACAATAGCGTGGGAGACCTCTACCCATTCACTCAATCTTCCGATGTCAGACCGCAAACACCTCTATCCCTTGCGGCAATCTCTCCCTCCACTTGGCACAACAGACTCGGACACCTGAGACCCGCTTTACTTTTCTTAGGACTTCTAAGCGTATTCAATGTAATAATGGAAAAACTGTCCAACACTGTTTTTCTTGTCCACTAGGCAAACATACTCGTCTTCCATTTATGTCATCAAACAGTGTTACTTTTTCTCCCTTTGATATTGTTCATGTTGATTTGTGGACATCTCAGATTGTTAGCTCTTTGGGTCATAAATTCTATCTAGTATTCTTGGATGATTTTTCACATTTTGTCTGAATTTATCCACTGAAATTCAAATCTGAAGTTTTTACAAAATTCCTCGAGTTTCACAAATTCATTAAAACACAATTTGAAAAATCTATCAAATCATTCCAATGTGATAATGGGCGTGAATTTAATAACTCGACATTTCACAATTTCTGTTCTAAACAAGGCATGGTTTTCCGTTTTTCTTGTCCCTATACTTCTTCCCAAAACGGAAAGGCTGAAAGAATTATACGTACCATCAATAGCATGGTTCGCACGCTTCTATTTCATGCCTGCCTACCACCGCCTTTTTGGGTCTATGCTGTCAAAATGGTAGAATCCCTTCTTAATATTTTACCAACTAGCACACTCCAAAACAAGACCCCTACCGAAATCTTATACCGTAGGCTACCATCATATGATCACCTACGTATTTTTGGATGCTTATGCTACCCCAACATGGTCTCCACTGCACCTCACAAACTTGCACCTCGCACTCTGCCATGTGTATTCCTTGGTCTATCTCCTAATCATCGGGGCTACTTGTGCTATGACATTGCTACTTGCAAAATCATCGTCTCCCGTCACGTCACCTTTGATGAGACAACCTTTCCTTTTTCAAATCTCTAAAAATTTCAGACCACTGATTACATCTTTCTCGATGAACCAAGTCTGTCCCCGATCATCCAAAATCTATACCAACAAAGAAATTTCATCGTTCGGACAGCCTCGCCATCGTCCAAGACTCACCCCAACAGCCTTTCGCTTCACCCCTACAAATTTCAATCGAAGTCACCGTAAACCGCCTAGCTGACACGCCCACCGGTCCGTAACTAGCGACCAAAGAACCTCCCAAATTTCGACTCCACCGCCATCGCCTGCCTCATCAGATGGAGACTCGTGCACAACACGGATCTTCAAACCCAAGGTTCACTTCAATCTCTCCACACAAACCTTATCACCCATTCCAAAAAATCCAAAACTAGCAAAATCGACCCAAATTGGAATGCGGCCATGTGCGAGAATTTAACGCTTTAACCAAGCGTAACACTTGGGATTTGGTACCTAGACCCGAAGGTGTGAATATTATCCGGTGTATGTGGCTATTTCGCACAAGTTCGCAGACAGTGGTGACTTAGAGAGGTATAAGGCAAGACTAGTCGCCAATGGCACTAATCGGCCAGGAGGGTATTGATTGTGGTGAGAAATTCATCCGCTGTTAAACCGCCACTATTCGGATCGTTCTCGGTATTGCTATGGGCATGCATTGGCCGATTCATCACCTTGATGTCAAGAATGCATTCCTTCATGGGGATTTGAAAGAGACTGCGTACATGCATCACCTCACGGCTTTGTTCATCCCAGCCTTCGATTTGTGTGTCGTCTCGTAAAGTCATTGTATGGATCAAACAGGCACCCCGCTTGGTATGATCGTTTTGCCAGTATCTTTTACATTGGTTTTGTATGTAGCAGTGTGATAACTCTCTCTTCACTTTTCACCGAGGTAGCAAAGATCAGCATATTTGCTATTATATGTCGATGACATTGTTCTTACTGCCTCATCTGACGGTTTGAAAAATGAAATCATTGCTTTACTCAAAACTGAATTTGCTATGACTGGCTTGGGCAAGCTAAGTTAGTTTTTAGGTATATCGGTAACTGATCTGCAGCCCACTATGTTCTTATGTCGGCGTAAGTATGCGTAAGAGATAGTGTCTGAGGCCAAGATGGCAAATTGTAAAATTATGCCAACTCCGGTGGACTCCAAATCCAAGCTTAGTGCCAATGACGGTGCGCCGCCGATCCCACTCTATATCTGAGTCTAGCGGTGCTCTTGAGATCTTTACATTCACTAGGCCTGATATTACATATGCCGTTCAGCAGGTGTGTCTGTTCATGCATGACCCCCGAGAGTCTCATTTTGCCGCCCTCAAACGTATTATCAGATACGTTAAGGGCACACTAGACTTTGGATTACACTTATAGCCCCAACCAAGTTACTTGCCTACACGGATGCAGATTGGGCAGGATGCCCAGACACACGTCGCTCCACCTCAGGGTACTGTGTATTTCTTGGGGATAATCTTATCTCATGGTCCGCCAAGAGGCAGGCCACACTATCCCGTTCGAGTGCTGAAGCAGAATATCGCGGTGTTGCTAATGTAGTTGCTGAGATCTGTTGGCTCCGAAATCTTCTTTTAGAGCTCCAGTGTCCACTCCGCAAGGCGTCTATAGTCTATTGTGACAACATATCTGCCATCTATATGTCTCATAATCCGGTCCAACATCAGTGGACTAAGCATATTGAGATGGATATCCACTTTGTGCGAGAGAAGGTTGCCTGTGGTCAGGTCAAAATTTTACACGTGTCTTCCTCTTATCAGTATGCAGACATCTTCACAAAGGGACTACCGCGACAGCTCTTCACCGACTTCCGATCCAGCCTTAGCGTTCGGCCTCCTCCCGCTCCGTCTGAGGGGGAGTATTAGCGAATATTCTCCGAATATTCTCTGTATATTTTGTAATTATGATAGATGTATATTTAAGGTAACTTAGGATTCTAATTGTATTAGGAATCAACCTTTGTAAGGTAAGTTAGGATTCGTACCATATTAGGAATTAACCTTTGTACAGTTATATATATTATGAATAATGAAAGGAATCCCAGGAAAATTATTTTATCTTTCACTTCTGTTCTTGTTGTTTAGTTTCCTGTATCATGTATTCATTCTCTCTCCTTGTATTTTTAAGTCTCTATTTATGATGTGTTATCGGTGATTCTTCTGTACAAGAAATTATTGAATGGTTTGCATTATGATTTATGAGCTGTTGCCTTCTTCTTCTTTTTCGTGCTAAACAAGTTTACTACTCCCTCCGTCCAAATTTACGTGGCGCAATTCGGATTTGAGAATTAATTTTTTTTATTTTGATAGTGAATTCGGACATACAATCTTTATATTTTTTTAAAATAATTTACATATTTAAAAGCTACAAAAAATACTATAAGTTACAATAATTAATAGTTCAAAATATTTAAACGGGATCTGCTTGAATCTCGTTCAATCCATAAACATGTGTGATTCTATCTCCAACTGAGGCCACTCTACTGATACAAACAAATCGCAGTCAAAGATTTTTTTGTTTGACTCTCGAAAAATAAAGTGTTACATAAATAGGAACAAAAGAAGTACTAATGTTAAAGATACTAAATTATCGACGGACAATTTTCTAGCTAAACTACAAATTCGTAGCAAAAATATTAGCTATGAGCTATTTAGTAACGGATTAGCAATAAATTATTAAAAAAATATTAGCTACAAGCTATTTAGTAACGAGTTAGCAACGAAATTAATAGCTAATTCTAACTTTTTTTTAGTTATATGTACATCATCCTTGTTCTCGTATTCTCACATATATAGTTATCGTTTATATTGAAGTTCTGTTTTAAGTTTTTCGAACACTATTTTCTTCTCACATAATTAAAACATAAAATCCTTCCGAGGTCTAAGGAGAATCCGGGCTTGGTTTTGGTACTATAATGTACGTTTCATTGATTAGTTAGAGACAGCTTATATTCGAATAGATAATATTTTATATTACTTGAAACATAAAGTTACACGTATTTTAGTTTCGAACTAGCCCGATTGACTCATCTTTCACATAATATAATATTTAGTTACAAAGTGGGGAGGGGTTTAAAAAATCAAAAAGTAATCCGAATTAAGCCTCGAGCCCTGCATCGCCACTTGGGGTAAATAGATGTTAACATAAAATCAAACAATTTAATAGTAAAAGTTAAAAATTAAAGGAAAAATAGTGTATCATTTAGCTATTGGTTAAGTGATAAATTTGTATATGATAAATACATATTTTGTATTCATTGGTTTGATGAAAATGCCGTGCGCACACTTGTTTTGGTTCATCTTCCGAAGACGTGACTATATCCCGCGTACCAAAGCTAGTAATGGAAGACCTACAATTTGAAATAATATATGAGAATATGTTGTTTCTATTTTTTTAATCATATCAATAGATACCTCAGAGTCAATATTATTAATTCCAATAAGCAGTAAATTACATAGGAGATCAAATTTTAGGCCTCGTTTTAAGGCATGTAACTCTGCAGAGATATTAAATATGAAATTTTTGGAGAATCCTATGATCCATTTAAATGGCTGTACTATAACTCTGTAAGGGATATTAGTTATCATGATGTGTGGTCTCAAATAGAATATTTCTAATTGCGACCCTCGACCTCTCATATATACAACCAAAGACAATAAAGTTATTTAGCTTGAGTCTAGATTTTTCTTCCTCCATATATGCCAACAATATAATATACCCAAAAATCACTTTTTTGGGGGGACGAAAATTGACCTCTAAAGGCTAGTTTGATACGAGGGATGAAGGATAACAAAATTCGAAATTAAATTTAGAATGAGTTTATTCCACATTTGGTTGGGATAAAATCCAGGGATAATTAAACCGGGAATTACTTATCGGGAATTGTAGTGCTATTTTTATCTCACAATGAGGGTGGATAACAATCCCAGAATAACTAATATGGGATAACTAATCTCGGGATAACTTGTTCCCCAACCAAACAAACCTTAAAAGTACATGCAAATGTTGAAGTCCATTTCTTGCAAATATCAAAAGGCGGAGCCAAGATTTCAAGTTTATAGGTAATGAATTCTAACTTTTTTAAGTTATTGGATTACAAATTAATAATATATACATATTTAATAAATTTTTAAAACAAATACAAATTTTTTTAAAAAAATACAAAGTTTAAACCAAAGTTATTGGATACGATCTCATAACCGATGCACTTGCTCCCACCCCTGCAAACATCAGTTTGATTTTCAGGATTTACAAATACTAGTAGGATATTGAAAAACTTAATTATTTAAGGAATATTTTGAGTGAAATAATGATTTAATTCACAAATCTTTCAACTTGAAGTGCATATCCAAACACAACTTACTTCCAAATATTCATTTTCAACTTCAAATACTTTGTCCAAACGCCTACTAATTCTTGCAGTTTACAATGACCTGAATACCATTAGCTACAGGGGTATTCATTTATGTGAGATCTAGTATAAAAGAATGACAGAGGCAATTACATTCCTCTACACAAAGACCAACTAAAACCAAAGATACATATAGCATAAGAGAATAACAAATATGAAGCCTACACATTCACAAACTATTGTACAAAATATGTCTCATTTCCCTTTATTCTTCCTAGCAAATCCAATTTCAGAAAGAAATTTAGACAAAAATCCCGCATTCTGCTTGCCATCATTTATATTATTACTTGAATCCATCAAATTGCTTGGGACCAGTGAGTTTCAAAGTCAGGTTCATATCCACAACGTTGCATGGAACGTAGGAGCTCGGATGCCTTGTTAAGATTGTTCTGGGAGCGATACATATTGATCATCAAAGAATACGTTTCCCTCCTCGGGATTTCACCAAGCTGAACCATCGAATCAAGATGTTTTTCTGCCTCTGCAAGTTGTCCTACTTCACTTAAGCTCCTGATCAGAAGGCTCCAAGTGTTTATGCTTGGCCTTTGATTTCTACATAACATCTCTGCATGGAAATTCAGCGCTACATCCAGTTTACGCAAGGTACAGAAACTTTGAATCACGTAGTCGAAACTATTAAGACTCTGGCACATTCCCTTTTCTCAACATAATATCCATAAGATCTACTGATTTATCCACCCTTCCGTGCTGACAAAGTCGCTTAATAAGATAATTATAATCAATACTTTCAGGAATGAGGCCTTTTATTGCCATCCCGTCCAAAAAGTTTACGGCTTCACCCAGCTCACCACGAGAAAGAAGGGTCTCCACTATATTATTTTGAATAACTGAACCGTGATTCCCACCTCTGAAGTCCATTTCTTTGCTCAAGGTTAGAGCTTCTTCAAGCTCCCCATAACAACAAAGGCATTTGATCACCTCTCTCAAACTACGGTTACTTGGCCTCAGATCTTTCTCCGTCATAGATTTTAGATATTGTGTGGCAGACGATAAATCTTTACCCCGACAGAACCCCTGAACGAGATAATTGCAAGTCACCTCATCTAGTTGCAATCCTTTACCTAGGAGCTCGTGTACAAGAGTATTAACAACCGATGTTTTGTTAATTGAGAAAAGGGAATAAATCAAAATATTATAAATCACGGTAGTAGGAGGGTTGCTTTGTTTAAGCATATGTTCTTTCAGGAATAATGCTGTAGATACCTTGCCTTCTGTACACATCAACTGTACTATATTGCGGTAACTTTCAATGCTGATACCTAACTTCTTACTTGTCACGAAACCAAGCAGCTCCTCAACTTTCTTTCTATTGTTAGCTTGACAGTAGCCTTGAAACAGAACATCGAATTTCAGTACTCGGAAATAGATCCTTTGCCAATGTCTCTTGGAAGAGACTGGTTGCTTCTCTGATCCAGCCTGACTTGAAATAGCCGTGAATTAAAGCACAGTGTAAAGGAACCACAGCAGAAGGCTCGTCTCTTAAACAAATATCTTTCAGCACAACAGCTTTGCCGAAATTTCCAGACCTACACAATTGAGGAATTAATTGAAGAGATGCATCCAAGGGCGGGACCCAGTCCTTAGCAAGCATGCTATCACAGACAACAGCAGCTTCTCGAAAACTTCTCCATTTGCAAAACTCCTGAATAAGATGGCTATGAGCCGAGCGACTCAAAATATAACCCTGGCTTAATATTTCTTTCGCCAGAACCTTGGCAGGGGCTGTGAACCCTTCAGCACTGAGCTCTTCATGGAACACGTGAAAATCATCACATACTTCATTAAGGTAGAGCACCAGCAAGGCTTTAAAAAGCTCGAGCGCTTCATTTAGCCGTTTTCGCCTGCATAGGCGACTGAAGAGTGCTTTTCTGTCCTTCAAATCAGGTAACCAGTTATTAGTCCGTGCAAGCTTCCAGTAAGCAGTTAGACCTCTCAGATCACCTTTCTTGCATAAGCCCATTAGTAGAGCAGTATGAGTTTCACTATCAACTCTTAGATGTCTTCCTAGCATGCCTTGCAAAACTGCTTTTGCCCTGTGCACATATCCCTTTTTGCTGTGTTTCTGAACAAGCACATTCAGAGTTTCTTGATCGAGCCGACATGTCAAATCTGGCACTTTCTCCAATAGACTAGAAATGGTTTTTCTATAAATGCTGGATGCACACAGCCTTTTCACTAAGGCATCCAGAGCACCCATAGATATTTCTTGCCCCCAACAAGTCATTTGATCCACCATCATCACAACTTTATTCGTGTCTTTTCTCATGTAATCGTTCCATACAGAGGAGTTAAAATCAGGAAGCTGTTGGTACTCTATTGTACTTTATAAAGCAGTACGGGAAGTAAATAACTATTACAAGTGTTTGAAAGGATAAATAAATGGTCAATCTTCAAAACTGCCGCAAGCGTGTTGTGTCTTGAATCTTGATAACCTTGCAAGGCCAATGTTGAGAACTGCCGCAAGCTTGTTATGTCTTGAATCATGATATCCTGAAATCAAGAAACAACTAAATCTGGATGGTTACAACGTTGTGTGTTGAGTCGAGTGATTGCACTCTGTCCTTAAGACAAGATTGTCCCGTATATATGCTTTTAAGTTAGCGGGCAATAGTCTCCCAAGATAAAACAACACTTTAATCTCAACGCTACAAAGCCAATAGGTTGAGCCTGCCGAATAAAACAAATATGAATCGACTTGCTGAAGATATGGAAGGAAGAGATTCTATCTTCTCTTCTGTTTTGTCTCTGTTGTATATAGTGTGTCTCTGTTGTGTATATCTTGTGTATATGAGAGGGTTTGGTCACTGTTTTTCAGTCACTGTTTTGCTGAATTTCAGTCACTGAAAGTGCACTGTTTCGTGACTGTTTTTCTATTTTTCCAGTGTTCAATTGCTGTCTTTTTCCGTCCCTGAATTGAACCAAAGAAGGCTCAATATATAGCAAGGAGGAAGGGCTAAACAACAGCCCAAAACGTGGTTGTTAATGGCCATTAGGAGGGCATTAAAACAGCCAAGTAATGGCTGTTAATGGCCATTGAAGGAGGCTGCTTAATGGACATGAATGAGGGTGAAAATGGAGGAGTTAATCAGCCAAATAATGGCTGGTTTAATGCTCCAGAACGGTAAGGCGGAAAGTTTTCTGCCTTCCGTCACCCTAAAATCAACTTTTCAGAAACTCTGGGGACCAAACTGTAAAATATTAAACTTCAGAGACCAAACTATACATAAGAACCTTTAGGGATCAAACTGTACATCTGGTAAAGTTTTCTGGTCCAAAAAGATAATATCAGAAAGTCCCCACAGTCCGTGACCGGACGGGACGGGCCGGCGGCAACGCGCGTGTGGGCTTAGCCTCGAACCAAAGCACATTTAGGTCCTCCCTCCTTCAAACACATGGGTTACCCCTTGGGGTCCCAAACCCTTAGCAAATTTTGAGACTTATATAGAGAGCAATTCTTCCTATTCCCACCGATATGGTAGATTTGTCCCACACCATATTTTCATGCCTCAAACACCTTACTTCGTGGACCAATATCTCTTTCATTTCTCAATGAAATTTGACGATTCTTGGCCCTACGGTCATCTACTCACTTCGTAGATCATGCATGTGCGAAGAGACAAGGTCTCCAACATGCGGAACACTAGTGTTTAATTCATCAAAGATGGGTGGATGCATCTCCCCGCCAAAGGCAAATTTCCAACAATCTCCTCTATGAAAGAGAGATTGTGGCGCACGCAAGGTGCCTACATTTCAAAGAATCTTTCAATAAAGATATTGCATCAGGAGAGGTAGCTTCCGCTTTGAACCCTCCCTAGTTGAAACCATCGGACTTACTTACTGCGCGGTGAACGTGATGTCTTGAACCGTCAGTGTTTAGTGTAAGCCAAGACAATGACAACAGCACAATAACTCTTCTTATTCGTTTTCATTCTTACGTTTTTATCCGTTGTGGCCGTGGACACACTTGGATTCTTAAGTGCGTTCAGTTGAGGCGGTCATCCTCGCACTTAAATAGGTGATCTCCTACAAGGTATCCTGCTATACCCCACTTCACAAGTGTTAGGAATCATTACAAGTTTTCCCAACCTTAACCTCAACCGTTTGAGGATTGTTTAAAGATTTGGAAGCTTAAGCTTTACCCACCATGCAGGTAGCACTTTAATGTCTATCGCGGGAACAGCTTTGGATTCATGTTTCCGTACAGAAATCATCATCCGGCGCTTCGCTTCCACCGGCGCCAATCGAACCTTTTGCCGCTTAGTTTTCCCATTGAACCAAATTCTTGGGATCTCCAATCGGTATGGTTGGGTTTCCACCGCAAAGGTTCGTATTGTTTGGGTTTTAAGCCCATTCCCTAGACAGCGTAACACTTGATCTCCGGTAGTCCCTTAGTTAGTAAATAAGGAAGTGACACCCGTGATGATCAATCGCCATACGATTTTATGTCTCCGGCTGGATCCCGACAGATATGTCGACGCCGTCATCCGTGTCCTTCCCGGCCGACCGGTTAGCCACAATGTATAATCGGCCAAGGCACAGGTTTCTCCCAATAAGGGAAGTCCTCTAAGGAGTCGTGAAGTTACTCAACTTCTTTCATGCTTTGTATAAAGCGATAAACTCTGATTCCATCATGAATCGACCGATGCAAGTTTGCTTAGAGGTTTTTTCAAGACCCACCACCCACATTTTCTTGTGGCTTTGGTGTTCTTCAGATCTGATGTCCAGTTTGCATCACCGTGTTCTCCCGTAACATTTGGACATCCGTAATACTATAATCCGTAGATAAGCGAATAATTCGGATATCGCCATATCCGACTTAACGCCTTCTATTGATCATGTATTAAGATCATCGCGAACCTTAGTTCAATCGATCCGCTTGTAGGGCGATACCAGGTCGGTTGTAGTGTGTAAAATACATTGAACTACACATGACCTGTGCATATCGCTCCTTGTCTATGGGTGCACCATGATTCCAATCAGTTCTATGATTCATATCCATTGGTGGCTTCAACGAGACTGTCAACTATCGACCAGTCCGTTAGATGTCTTAGAAATTCAATTCCTAAGATGTCATCTGTGATACCCATATCTTTCATATCGAGACTCTGTTTCAATATGACTTTTACTTTCAGACTGTTGATTCTCCAACTGTTGGCTTTCTAACTTCAGAGTCAGTGTTTCTGTGGTCAGATTCATTGTTCCTATTTTATCTGAAACTTTCAGGACCAAAATGAAAGTTCAGGAAGAAGCCCAACAGTTCAGCAAACCAATTCTGATCCTCTTCTTCCAACTCTCCGGTTAGGAAGGCTGTTTCAACATCCACGCCACGCAAGACTGCAATGGCCCATGATGTTAAGCTACTCCAGGAGAGCACATGTACAAGTAGCCGAGGCTTTGAACTCGTCAGTAGATCCATCTACTTTGTACTCACTTTTGAGTATCCTTTTTCACAACCCAAAGGTTCTTTTCCCGAAGGAAGATCAACCATTACGCAAGTATGGTTCTATATGAGGAAATCTATTTCTCTCTTTGTAGCTTCTTTCCAAAGCATCGCTTTTGGAGATGACAATTATTTGTTAATTGTCCATGGTTCATTCTCAACCATACAAGCTAGAAGGACTGGAACAAGTCTTTGTCCCCTTCTTTGCTCCGTCTCGGTTCAACATCTAGAATCCCTGAGTTCTGCAGATCTGGAATATTAAGTTCCGGATAGTCAGCAACTTTCAAGTCCTGTAGATACGGAACATCTAGTTCCGGACAGTCAGGCCCTCGCGGGTTCTTGTTAACCTTGAGCAATTACTTCTTTTTCCTTTTCAAGGAAAGTTATCTTCAAAAAGTTCAGCATTCTTTGACACCAAGAGGCGATCAACACTACTGTTATTTGCAGATCCAGTGGATATGCAATCTACAGTCTTAGATACAACTTGACCTGTTTCAGTATTCCAACTTTTACCAAGCCACCCCACATAATTTGGGCGTATGACTTTGCGCTTGGCTAACACCGTTGGACTGAGGTGAGTAATGAACAGTCGTTTAATGAATGATGCTTCACATTCTCCCCCTCTATCGCTACGAATTCCTCAATCCGTAGGCTTTAGTTGATTTTCAACTTCTGCTTTGTAGCGCTTATCCGCTTCAACAACTTCATCTTTGCTTTTCAACAAATAAAGGATTCCATACGTTGTACCATCATCAATGAAGATCACAACGTACTTGTCTCCCCCCTCTATTTTGTATAAACTTCAAATCACCCAAGTAGGTGTGACTAAGTTCTAGAGGAGCGGTGCTTCTTTCGTTATTCCCTTGACGGAATTTGAAAATGTGATTTTGCCTCTTCGCCTACCTCACATTTATTTTGAGGGTTTATGTCGACAGAAGGCAACAATCTCAACATCGTTAGCTTTTGAATGACTTGCTATTTAACGTGTCTTAATCTATGATGGCATAGATGCACGGATTACAAATATATCATTCATTTGGCTACAGACATACTGTACCATTCTTAGTTATTACAGACCTGTTGGACTAGTCTCAAACCAGCTTGACCAACAACGTCCCTTAACCAAGTTTGGGACATGTATCACCTCATCTTATAGTGATCTCATTCCCTGAAGTCCTATTGAGGACAACCTCTCCAGCCCCTTTGATTTTAGAGGTGGCGTTGCTTCACATGAACAACATCTTGCCCGTGGTTAGGGCGCAACCGGATCATATGTGATCTCGATACTCTGGTCCACTCTAGTTGCTTTGGCAGACTGAGTGTCCAATTTCTTTACTACCTTTCTTTAGGCCTTCAGATCATTAAGACCTGGAAACTCATGCCCACCTTACTAGGTGTCCATTACTTTTCCTATGAAATGAATTCTGGCACCACTCCAGTCGCCCGGAGGCTTTGTATGACTGAGTGTCCAATATCATCATATCAAAGGAATTTTGGCCCACTCCAGTCGCCCGGAGGCTTTTTATGACTGAGTGTCCAATATCATCCTATGAAGGATCTTCTGCCAAATAGTATGACAGGTTCAACGTCTTTAGCTTTTAGACTCCTTCCGTTAAGATTGGTGCCCAGATAATTCTTGGTGCTTACTTAAGAGTGGTAACGATTTTTACGCGATCGGTGGATCTTACTCCCTCGTATGTGCGAACATACTTTACACACTTTAATAATTACACTTAAAAGAACGGATCTTTTTTAAGTCGTTTACAAAATCCAATCTTTAAACAGGAAAGAAGATGAGATTAAACTTCTGATTTTAAAGCGTAAGGAATATAAATTATTTTCATATTCCTCCTTACTTTAATCAATTTTTAATCAGACATCGTTTAATCTTTATTCTTGACAAGTAAGAAAAACTACTTATCCCAATTTCGGGTTCTGGCCCACTTCAGTCACTTCATCAAACTAAGTGACCATTTCCTCTTTACCATTATTCGGATCCTTTGTCTGGGACAGATATAGGTCTTCTGCTGCAAGATAGAAGCACATCTTCAGCCTTCTCCTCTTGTCCCAGTTGACATCCTCAGGCTCTCGTGAGCGCTTGTTCCAACCAGTCTTGGTAGCGGTGACACCATGAACACGTTCATCATCATCACTCTCTTTTACCAGAAAACCATTGCCATATCCAGATTTTGTCACACAACTTTTGACCGACAATTTCGAACACTAATAGTAATACAATACGATCTTGTCTTAAATTGTTGATACTCTATTGTACTTTATAAAGCAGTACGGGAAGTAAATAACTATTACAAATGTTCGAAAGAATAAATAAATGGTCAATCTTCAAAACTGCCGCAAGCGTATTGTGTCTTGAATCTTGATAACCTTGCAAGGCCAATGTTGAGAACTGCCGCAAGCTTGTTGTGTCTTGAATCTTGATATCCTTAAATCAAGAAACAACTAAATCTGGATGATTACAACGTTGTGTGTTGAGTCGAGTGATTGCACTCTGTCCTTAAGACAAGATTGCCCGGTATATATGCTTTTACGTTAGCGGGGAATAGTCTCCCAAGATAAAACAACACTTTAATCTCAACGCTACAAAGCCAATAGGTTGAGCTCACTAATAAAACAAATATGAATCGACTTGTCAAGATATGGAAGGAAGAGATTCTATCTTCTTCTCGCTTTGTCTCTCATGTGTATATCTTGTGTATATGAGAGGGTTTGGTCACCGCTTTTCGATCCTTTGTTTTCTTGAATTTCATCCACCGAAAGTGCAATCGCTGCGGACTGTTTTTCTATTTTTCCAGTGTTCAATTGATGTCTTTTTCCGTCCCTGAATTGAACCAAAGAAGGCTCAATATATAGCAAGGAGGAGGGGCTAAACAACAGCCCAAAACGTGGCTGTTAATGGCCATTAGGAGGACATTAAAACAGCCAAGTAATGGTTGTTAATGGCCATTGAAGGAGGCTGCTTAATGGACATGAATAAGGGTGAAAATGGAGGAGTTAATCAGCCAAATAATGGCTGGTTTAATGCTCCAGAACGGTAAGGCGGAAAGTTTTCTGCCTTCCGTCACCTCAAAATCAACTTTCCAGAAACTCTGTGGACCAAACTGTAAAATATTAAACTTCAGGGACCAAACTGTAAAATATTAAACTTCAGAGACCAAACTGTACATAAGAAACTTTAGGGATCAAACTGTACATCTGGCAAAGTTCTCTGGTCCAAAAAGATAATATCATAAAGTCCCCACAGTCCATGACCGGACGGACGGGCGGGCGGCGGCGCGCGTGTGGGCTTAGCCTTGAACCCAAGCACATCTAGGTCTTCCCTCCTTTAAACACATGGGATACCCCTTGGGGTCCCAAACCCTTTACCACATTAGAGACTTATATAGAGAGCAATTCTTCATATTCCCACCGATGTGGTAGATTTGTCCCACACCATATTTCCATACCTCAAACACCTTACTTCGTGGACCAATATCTCTTTCATTTCTCAACGAAATTTGACGATTCTTGGCCCTACGGTCATCTACTCACTTCGTAGATCATGCATGTGCGAAGAGACAAGGTCTCCAACATGCGGAACACTAGTGTTTAATTCATCAAAGATGGGTGGACGCATCTCCCCGCCAAAGGCAAATTTCCAACAGAAGCATGGCATCATCAAGGACTTTGTTAACAGTTCTCTCTACTCTTCCACATCCGTATCCAAATAAAGCCCATTCCCAAGATAATCGAAAAAATTTGCTTTATGAAATCTTATATCATTGTCTCTTCTGATTTTCACAGCAGAAGAATCGAGACCTAAGAATCTGAATGCTCCGGAAAGTAGATCTTCTGAAGGCGATAGTTGGATCAGGCCACGATCTACCATCTTAGAAACCACATTGTTCACTTCATCAAATTGCCTAGCTTTACAAAATCCAGCTAAAAGAACCCTAAAAGTCAATAATTGGGGCTCTACTCCCTGATCTTCCATTTCTTGAAGAATGTCTTTGTAGTGCTTCCACATACCCTCCTTGAAAAGCCCACTAAGAATAGCATCATAGGAATATATATGGGGCTTTAGATTTCTCGCCAGGATCTCTGAGAGATAAAAGAAGGCATCCTTCACGACAAGCCCATCCAATCAAAATCCCAAATGTTATTTCATCCATACAGAAACCCAGTCGATCTAACTTTAACACATATGAGTTCCCACTTGCAATACCAAACTGTCTACAGACAGTGGATGAGCTTATTCACTATGGTTACATCAGGCATACAACTAATCTCAACAAATAAACTCAGCAGATCATCATAATCTCTTTTATCACAATAACCAGAAGCAACAGAATTTAGTACAAAATAATTAGGTTCAATTCCAAAAGCCGGGGCCTTCTTAACCAGATCCCTAGCGTCCTGAACTTTCGCATCAGAACATAACAATCTAATAACACCCTCATAAATTCCCCCTTCAGATACACTCCTTCCCAAGCCAATATCTAAAGCATCAGCGAAAATTTGAAATGCCAATCGCGTTTCATTTATTTGAATCAAAAACTCGACAAGCACCCGGTAACACGAAATTGATGGGGATAAACCTCGCATCCTCATTCGATCATAATATGCAATAGCTTTCTCTAATCGATGATCACTCACAAACACTTCAATTAGATTACTGTAAATCTCATGATTATCCAAGAAAATTCCTTGGTCATCCAACCATGAAACCAAGCATTCAACTTCCTTAAACAACTCGGCACGGACAAGCATTGAAGCAATAATCCTAGAGGCCTTAGGTAGATGCTTAAAATTCTTATTTTCCTTGCTAGCCCACATATAAATTCCCCACAAAGATTCAATATTTTTAACCTCAACCTCAAAATTTCCACTATCATTTTCAAAACCCAATAAAATTTCAAGAACATCATGAGGGTTCAGCACAGAAACTCTCCAAAATCTACGAATAGTTGGAGGGGAGATCTCACATAGCCTAAAAAGGTAATCTTTAATGATGGGGTCGTGCAAAATCTCACCTTTATTAACCAATAAGCTTAAACTCCCTGATTTTATAGCTGAAGATGAATATTGGCTAGTATATGATGTTGTTTTTGTAGAATATGAAGGAAATTGATGGAAATTGAGAAGTTGAAGTTTTGTGGAAAAAGAAGAAAGATGAAAGAGAAGTGAACCAACCTGTTTGATATGAGGTTTGTGTTTGATGGAATTAAGGAGAGATTGAAGCATTCGACAGCCGGGATGGGTCGGAGTTACAGGGATGATAGTGATACTCCCCTACTCCTGATCTAGGCTGTTGTTGTTGGGCTTCTTCAAAGTTCATGTATGATTATTGGGCTTACTATTATGGGCTGCGAAAGGTGATAAAGCCCACCTCTATTGGTTCAAAATAGCCCAGCTTTTAGCTTTTGGCATCTAATAACCGAATAATGTTATATCAAATAATTTATATCACGCATTGGTATACAAATATCAGTTTATATTATATTTATATCAAATAATATCGGTCCTTGGCTAAACATATTCCAATAATTACTAAGGAATGTAAATAAGTGTCAATAACCCATTTATGAGAATGATTTTGGAGATGAGTAATCTTGATATTTTAACCCCGCTTGACCAACGGGAAAAATTTAAACTTTGACAACTTTTGATTTTCACCCTTAAAGATTTGCCTATAGGCCAAACTGGACTCAACAGTTTAAGACCATCCAGTTTCAAGCCATTAAGTGTAATTTCCTGCCTTTCCTTTTGTAAAAGTTTCATGAATGCCAATTTCCGTCCTACTATTTTAAGTTATATTCAATTATTTCAACATATTTAAATTATAGTCAGTACTGGCAAACTTCAAACAAAAGTGTTATCTTCCTCCTCCTTAGTTGATGTAAATACAACCGAATATGTTACAGACATGAGAACATACATATAGGTTAAATATAACGAGTTCTTTCGCATTCCGTTGCAGTCCTTTTGTGAGTTAGTTGTGTGAAAGCTTGTTGGATTCCACCATAGTTGTAGGAAGTCATGTTTGGCATTCTAAAATTAGATTTTGAAATGGTTAAACTTACAATGACAAACTTCGACTATTCTTTAAGTAGGAGTCCGCAAAACGGCTATATTTCCCACTATCCTTTCGGACTCGTCGCAAACCTTAAATTCATATACTCTTATTATTTGACTTGATACACAGTTAAATTTTTAATTTGATTTGTATCATAATTTATTAGTGAATGTTGTTTAGATTATTACTACTGCTAAAATGGTACTTTATTAAACATTTTGAAATAGTTCAAAATAGGAAGAGTATATAATAATCCCCTTGATTATTTTCATTAATTGAAAGGTATATATACAAGTTACATATTTCCATAATAGGAATAGAATCATATTCCTAAAACCTTATTCTACCATAATTATAACTATACAATTATGGTAAGTGTATAAGACTAATTAAGGTAACAATATTACAACAATATATACCATATATACACTAATGTAAAACCCCAACCCGAGATGGGCTTTGCTGCCTGACTTCCGAGATGGGCTGCTTTGCTGTGATTACCCGTGATATACACTTATGTATATTAAGTGTATATCACGGGTATATATACCTTGTTTAACACACCCCCGCAGTCATAGCAGACGGTCGTCGAACGCTGAGACTGACCCTAAAATCTTCAAAAAGGACCGAGGGAAGACCCTTTGTAAAGATGTCGGCAATTTGATATCTTGACGGGACATGGCATACGCGAACTTGACCACGGGCAACCTTTTCACGGACAAAGTGAATGTCCATCTCGATATGTTTAGTACGTTGGTGCTGAACCGGATTACCAGAAAGGTAAATGACACTAATATTATCACAATAAACCAAGGTTGCCTTTTGAATTGGACAATGAAGCTCTAAAAGCAAATTACGTAACCAACATGATTTTGAGACCACATTGGCTACCCCTCGATATTCAGCCTCTACACTTGAGCGGGATAGAGTCGCTTGACGCTTCGCAGACCAGGAGACCAAGTTGTTGCCAATGAACATACAGTAGCCAGACGTAGACCGTCTGGTGTCAGGACACCCACCCCAATCAGCATTTGTGTATGAGACAAATGCGGATGTCGATGAAGGATACAAATGCAAATCATAGTCCAGTGTACCCTGAATATACCAAATGATGCGTTTGAGTGCATTCATGTGCTCAATTCTTGGATCATACATGAATAAACACACCTGCTGGACAGCATACGTAATATCCGATCTGGTAAAGGTAAGATATTGAAGGGCCCCTGCAAGACTGCGATAGCGGGTAGAACCCTCGTAGGGAACGCCTGCCGCGGCACTAAGCTTGGGCTTTGTATCAACTGGAGTGGAAGTGGACTTACAGGATGACATCCCAGCCCTCTCAATTATCTCAGCTGCATACTTCCGTTGAGACAAGAATAATCCATCGGAATGACGAGTGACGGCAATCCCAAAAAATAACTCAAGGCACCTAAGTCTTTCATAGCAAACTCAGAGCTGAGCATGGTCATGATAGACTGGAGTAAGGCATCGGAAGAAGCAGTCAAAATGATATCATCCACATAAAACAGAATGTAGGCCAAGAACGATCCACGACGGTAGATGAACAAGGAATTATCTGACCTACTGTGAGTGAACCCAATAGTCGAAACATAGTCAGCAAACCTTGTATAACAGGCTCGTGGAGACTGCTTAAGCCCATATAAGGACTTCTTCAACAAACAGACATGATGAGGACGGTTGGGATCCCTGAATCCCAACGGCTGATGCATATAGACTGTTTCCTTGAGATCAACATGTAAGAAAGCATTCTTGACATCCAACTGATGAATAGGCCATGTCTTTGAAAGAGCCAAGCTAAGCACAGTGCTAATGGTAGCTGGTTTGACCACCGGACTGAACGTCTCCCCACAATCTATACCAACATGATGAGTCTTACCATCACCCACAAGTCGCACCTTATGTCGAGCAAATGAACCATCTGAATTCTCCTTATGAGCAAAAATCCACATAGACCTGATAACATTAATACCAGATGGACGAGGCACCAACTCCCATGTCTTATTATCAATAAGAGCATTATATTCATCAGTCATAACAATTTTCCAATTCGGGTCGTTTAAGGCAGACACATGATTACGGGGCAAGGGGAATTTAGACACATTAGAATGTAAATTAAAATGTCTTTTAGGTGTAAAAATACCCCGCTGACTACGAGTGACCGGTATATGACTCGAGGAAGAATTGAGTGAATTTTAGGAATTTGTTGTGCTCGGGACGGACTGGCCAGCAGGCAGTGGGCCTGTTGGCCTAAATCGGCAAACTGGAGCAGGAACTGGACCAGTTCCAGAATTGGGCTGGACCGGCCCAATCGCTGGAACTGATCTAGCGACTGGAAATTGCGACGGAACAGTGGGGCCAGCGGGCAGTGGTATGAACTTTAGTAAATGGAAATTGGGTTTCATCAAAAATTACATGGCGATTAATGATAATTTTCTTGGAGGATAAATCAAAGCATTTGTAACCACGATGATTAGACGGATAACCCAAAAACACACACGGAGTAGACAGGGCCTGAAGTTTGTTAATTGTGGTGGATGGGAATAACGGATAACATAAGCACCCAAAAACCCGAAGATGAGAATAAGAAGGATTCTTATTACATAAAATTTGGAGGGGGGAAGAATATGTCAGACCTTTGGAAGGAATTATGTTAAGGAGATTTGTCGTCATTTGAAGAGCATGATGCCAAAAAAAATGGGGGTATGGACAATGTTATTTATGGAACAAATTTTGCGTTCGGCTTTTCCATTTTGTGAAGATGTATGAGGACACGAAAAATAAAAATTGATCCCATTATTAATATAGAACTCCCGAAACACCCTATTGGCATACTCTTTTCCATTATCACACTGAATATTTTTTATTTCTCTTTCGAATTGTGTTCTAATGAATTCTCTAAATTGTATGAAGACGGAAAACACTTGAGAATTATTTGCAATTGGAAAAATTCACAAAAAATTAGAATAATCATCCAAAAAGAACATAATACCGATGACCCAACGAACTTAGAACAGGAGACGTCCATAGGTCGCTATGAATAATATCAAATGACATTGAAGTATGAGAATTTGAGTCTACAAATGGTAACTTAACAATTTTTCCTAACGAACAAGATTGGCAAGAAATAAAACTATTTTTATTTAAAATAGATAAAATAGAGGATCCCGGATGACCAAGGCGAGCATTCCACAAGGAAGGAGAAATGGCTGCAAAGGCTGATGGCAAGGCTTGACTCGATGGACTGAAATCGAGTGTGATAGGATAAAGATCTCACATACTATCACACCTCATGAGAGGACTCCCTGTCTTGAAATCCTTCACATAGAAATCAAAAGGATCATATTCAACAGAAACAGAATTGTCAGTGGTGAATTTTTGGACAGACACTAAGTTTTTAATCAATCTGGGGGCATGTAAAGTATTTTTCAAAATAAGGGGAGGATTAGGGGGAGAAAGAGTTTTATGACCATAACCCTGAATTAGAATAAAGTTATCATTACCGACAATTATACCACGAGGGTTGCTCAAATTGGCATAAGACGAGAGAGTACCTTGATCGGAGGTAATGTGTGTCGTTGCGCCGGTGTCCATGTACCAATTTGGATCCGGTTGCGTCAACTCAAGTGTGTGCATTATGGTTTTAATGTCGGTGTGAGTAGATGTGGGACCCACTGTCGAGAATGCTTATATGGGCCGAGGCCCAGCGGACCACCTGCCGCCCGCCTAGTGTCGAGCGAGCACACTGCTTGAATGTTGGGCCTGAAATTGACCGCCCAACCCATTTTGCTGAAGCTGTTGGAAAATAGGGGTTGCTGGCCCACGGCCCATTTCCCTGCCCCGCTGCCATGGGCCCCACTGCTGGGACCAGTAGGGAAGAGGCCCACTATTGACTGGATGGGGCCCACTGCCAGACTGCTAACCACCGGAACCGCCGCGTTTGCCCCCGCGATTTTTGTTATTATTCTTACGATTATTTTTGCTGCCGCAATGAGTATGTTTTGGCCCGAATTATCAACAAAACCTGAAGAATTTGTGGAGGACGTCATTAGGACGACGGGGCTTGCTCCGGTAGCCGCTTTTTTAGCCAAACCGGCTTCTTCTAAAATAAGCATGGAGCGGGCTTGATAAAAAATGGGAAGTGGGTTGCTTTGACGAAGGAGAGTCCCAACGCCATTATAGGTCTCAGAAAGACCGGCAACCAGTTGTAGAACCAGACAATTATATGTTACAGGTGCGCCAACGTTACGGAGTTGGTCCGCCAACTCCTTGAGTTTCTTGCAATATGCTGATACATTTGGAAATTCTTCCATGAGAACTAGAGAGAATTCCTGCTCGAGTGTGACAACACGTGAATGTTGGTTATCATGGAATATGTCACGCAATCTATTCCAGGTAGCCATAGCCGTGGTATCCAGCTCAATAATCGTCTGTAAGATGTCAACCGAAATAGTGGAATAAATCCACTGGAGAACGGCAGCATCAAGAGTAATCCATAACTGAGGATCCTCCGCGGGAATAGGTGCAGCGGGAGGAATTATGTGATGGATAACTTGATGAGAGATAGCCTGAATTTTAAACAATTCTGTCCACGTCGCATATTGGACGTTTTCCATCTCAAGCACAATAGGGATGTTGTTCTTGATGTTAGAAATCATGAGGGCAGGATGAAAATTGTTCTTAGACATATTGAAAGAACAAAGGAGGAGGGGAAATTTGGGAATAGTAAGAGAGATTTTGAGAGCGGAAGACTAATTTTGGTAAAGAAACCCGAGGGGGGGGGGGTTCGGCCGAGAGGGACACAAAATTTGGGAGAGAAATTTTTTTTGTTAGACCTAGTCTCTTGATACCATGAAAGAAATAATCCCCTTGATTATTTTCATTAATTGAAAGGTATATATACAAGTTACATATTTTCATAATAGGAATAGAATCTTATTCCTATTCTATTCCTAAAACTTTATTCTACCATAATTCTAACTATACAATTATGGTAAGTGTATAAGATTAATTAAGGTAATAATATTACAACAATATATACCATATATACACTAATGTAAAACCCCAACCCGAGATGGGCTTTGTTGCCTGACTTCCGAGATGAGCTGCTTTGTTGTGATTACCCGTGATATACACTTATGTATATTAAGTGTATATCACGGGTATATATACTTTGTTTAACATTTATGTCACGAGCGAGTAAAGAAATGATTTAAAATGTTAATGAGTGAGTATGACGAAATCAAGAGGAAAAGGTGAAAGAAATAAAAGTGATGTATTGGTTATTTGCTAGTATAAGTTAAAGCAGCAGTAATTTCGAACTTATCAACCAATTCATTTGTGGGAGAAAATGACCAAAAAAAAATAATTATATTCAAAGATAAGTTTAAATAGTTCATTAAATATAACCTTCAACAATTTTAATCTTTCAAATTTGTTAAAAGTAAAAATACATGCTTCATTAATCTAACAAATTTTACTTAGTGACAAGTGACAACTACCAGAAAAAGAAATCTCTTGTTCTCGGGATGTGATTGGGGTCTTTTCATTCAGTCTCGAGCTTTTATTTTCTTTTTTAACTTTCTTTGTTCCAGTTCAGACTTCAGAGAGTCATTTCTTTTTAAGCATGATACTGTCATTGTTTCATTCCATCCAAACTTTTTTTTTGATATCCAGCTTTCCGGCTTACGCCAGATTATTTCTGTAGATAGTAATCTCGGTCCCTCAGCACTGCTATCAGTAAATCGCGGGATGTGTCTGAATGATCCGAATTTGAGAACAGAGCAACTGATATCACATACAAGGTTCAATCCCAGAAGAGAGCAAATTGCTCCCACCAAGGTTCGAACTCACGCTGCAGGCCTCTAACTGAATTTTAAGTTCCTCTCTTTTGCCATCCATTTATGCCTCGGGACTCAATCCAAACTTTATTAGTTGAGCATTCTGATGGTTAAGCATAAAATATTTATTCACACACGACACTTACCCCAATTTTAACCTCTGTTATGAGCAAAACATATTGAATACCAACTTGACAACTTCAAGAAAAGAGGAGCATTGTGCTAGGTTGACTATTCATGTCGCCATATAAACACGCTCCGTCGTTTTAATTTTTGTGCAATTTGAATCAACGCGAACGGAAAAAGAATTGAAAATTCTTAAAACTCGAGATTTAAACATGTCCTAGCATTTATGACTAAAACATTTTATGTTTATAATCTTAAATTTGCCATAATATTTAATTAGTTGAAAAAAAATTCTCATTAAAATGGAAAGTATATAGTAGTTAATTGTTTTTAAATTTAAAAATGTATTATTTTTAAAATAAACTACAATGGAAAATGTATCACAAAGCTGTTGGAAATTTGTCTTTGATGGGGAGGTGCGTCCACCCATATTTAATGAATTAAACATTAAGGTTCCGCATGTTGGAGGTTTTGTCTCTTCACACGTGCATAATCTACTAAGTGAGTAGATGATCATAGGGCCAAGAATCGTCAAATTTCGTTGAGAAATGAAAGAGATATTGATCCACGAAGTAAGGTGTTTGAGGCATGAAAATATGGTGTGGGACAAATCTACCACATCGGTGGGAAAAGGAAGAATTGTTCTCTTTATAAGTCTCAAAATTTGCTAAGGGTTTGGGACCCCAAGGGGTAACCCATGTGTTTGAAGGAGGGAGGACCTAAATGTGCTTTGGTTCGAGGCTAAGCCCACACGCGCGTCGCCGCCTGCCCGTCCCGTCCGGGCTCGGGTCTCGGTGTTTGAAGGAGGGAGGACCTAGATGTGCTTTGGTTCGAGGCTTAGCCCACACGCGTGCCGCCCGCCCGTCGGGTCTCGGGTCTCGGGCTTCTTCTGATAGACCCCAAATTATTTAATATTTACAGTTTGATCCTTGGAGTTTCTGGAAAGCTGAAATTGGGAACGACGGAAGGCAGAAAGTTTATGTCTGCCTACCGATCACCTCCCTAAAGACTCCTTCAAGATGCATATTAAATCAGCCATTACTTGGCTGATTAACTCCCTCCATAAACAGCCATTACTTGGCTGATTAATTCCCTCATAAACAGCCATTACTTGGCAGTTGATGAGTCCCTCCCCTTATGTTATATTGGAGCATTTTGGCTCAATTGTTGTGACTGAAAAAAACAAGACTACACTATATACACATAGAGACAAACAGAAGAGAAAAACAACACAGATTCTGTCCAAAAAATGGAGCAGAAACAGTGGTCAAAATCAAAAACTCTTCCTTCCTTTTCCATTCTTCAGCAAGTCGTTTCGTGTTTGTTTTCTTCGTCAGAATCAACCTATTTGCTTTGTAGTGTTGATTAGTTGTTGTTTTATCTTGGGAGACTATTGGTCGTTAACGTAAAAGCATATATACGGGGCAATTTTGTCTTAAAGACAGATAGTCATCTCTCGACTCAGCCACAGTTGTAACAATCCAGATTTAGTGTTTCTTGATTTCAGGTTATCAAGATTCAAGACTCAATAACCTTGTGGCAATTCTGAATATTGGCTTGTTTGTTTATCCTTTCAAACACTTGTAATATATATTTACTTTCCGTACTGCTTTATAATATCCAACAAGAGCTACCACGGAGGAGTAGTCATCTTCAATTAGTTTGAGATTTGAGTCATTGGAAGTATAATAGCAGCAACAAAAATTTAAATAATTAACCACCATTGCATAATATGCATTGCACGTACAATTCTGGACAACTCCAAAATGAGAAAATACTGATCACTCCTATTATGAAAAAAAATTCGGAAATGAAACTGAAATAGTAAATAAGACTTTAAAGAGGGTCCATTTTTTTAAAATCCTATTATAGTAGACGACAAAGTACTTTTTTTTTTGCCCTTTAACTGGATGTAGCTGGCATACGTCTACTGATTAGGAGTCATTATTGGGACGTGGCATAATTAACAATATATATAGTGAAATCTTCCGAAGTATAATTTGAAAAGAGAAAATATACGCAGATTTATTTTTATCTTGAAAAGTAGAGCGATTATTTCCGTAGACATCGGTACAAGGACGCCAAGAAGCAAACTAAGATGCTGGCGTTGTTGGGTACGTAGCCCCGTTAGAGGTTTAGATGATTCTTAAATTTAATTCATTTTTTTCCCTTGTCAGTTTCGTTGCCGTCAGGTCATCCTTTTTTTCTTGATTAAATCATGTTTAGATTGTAGAAAATTTTAAGTCCCCCAGTTAATGAATTATGCAGGATATACATATTGGTACTTTTTTTGTATGATTGAGAGATAACTATAGAATAGATCAGAAAATTCTTTTTATACTTTTGCTCTCTCTACATGATTATCTTTTCGAGTTAGTTTTACTTATCAAATTGTGGAATTTACTTTAGATTAATCGGGACTGAGGTATAGTAAAATGGTGTTCTCCTAGATCATCAGGCACAACTATAATGTGATATACTAACTAGTCCGACATTCCAAAATCATGGAATCATAAAATGGGGAAGACATGAAGAAATAAATGTTAACTAGTATTCCCCAGCTTCGTCTCAAAATATTTGTCGACCTTATCAAAAATATTTATCTCAAAATATTTGATATTTTATTTAATCAAAATAAAATTAAGTTATCTTTTTCCATTTTATTCTTAGTATTAATTACATTAATAGGCTGACACTATGAGTATACATACGAACAAAAAAAAAGTTTAGCCTTATGCTTTTAAACATTTATTCATGATGGTGAAATATTTTATAAAATAGAAATAGTCAAACACTATCCTCATTAACATTTTCTTAAAGAGCGTGCAAAATGAAAAACACAAGACTTATGTTGAGACGTAGGAAGTACTATTAAAGAAGGCATAAGTTTCCGAAAGTTAAACCCACCAATTAATTGCAAAAGAAGTGATCGGTCATGGTATTACCTACTTGTGAGACACACTGGCCAAAAGACCCCTTTCACCATATACTAATATCACTAGCTATAATAAATGAAACAATCTTGTTTGTACATCTTTAATTTGCATATCTTCGCACCTTCTTGGTGCGATACTGTTAATTTACCATCATAAAAAATAACTAAAGCAATTAGGAATCATTATATGTTTATGATCACGGTCCACGGATGGCTCAAGGATGAGGTTAGTAAAGCTTTTGTTTTAGCCACCAAACTGGTCTCAAAATTCTTAAGGATGAATTTTATAATTTTATTTTCGCTTAGACAATATTGAAGATTGTAAAAAGAAAAATACAAAGTTCATATAATAAAAGATAGAAAATAACTATCTACTTTTTAAGATAAATAATTTAGAACTTTGAACTAAATTACTTAAATCGTCATATTATTAAATTTTTACAATGACATCCAAGATGATGCATTTAAAACATATGGCTAACATCTTATTAACTTGAACTAATTCTCTCTATTATAAATGTTAATGTTACTATGTGAAAGTAAAAGGAAATAAGTATAAAAAAACAAAAAGGCAACACTGATTCTTTTATATGTGTATATATACTTGAGGCTTAAAAATTTAATTTTAGGCCACTAATATTGAGACACTCTTATTTATGATAAACCCCCTCATTCCCAAACTAGTTTGGCCCATTCACATCTATACAATTTTGGACCTATTTAACTCCATGACTGCTTGTATAATTACATATAACAAATAATCTAAAACGTTAAAAAATAAGGAAAAGAAAAGTTTTGCATCTTCACTGATGAAATAGAGGATTTCGACACCCATACCCATACCCATACCTTCTCTAACATGTCGTCCTTGATACTCCGCCTCTCCACGATGTACAATTCTCGCGCCTACCGCTCCACCTTTTCGGCCTACCGGAACAGGAACGAAGGCGGCAGCGAAGGGAACGCAGGAGGCAACGGAAGGAACGGAAATCCTAGACTGTAAGAGCTAGACTCGCACGAGGTTACAAAAAAAAAGAAATTAGATTAGGCGCTAGTTTAGGCCAGGAGGCGGCAAAGGGAACGCAGGAGGCGGAGGGAACGAAGGCGGCAGTGAAGGAAATGCGGGAGGCGGAGGGAACGCAGGAGGCGGCGAAGGAAACGCAGGAGGCGGCAAAAGGAACGCAGGAGGCGGATGGAACAAATGGCTGAAATGGGATAAATATTTTGTCTTCGGAGGCAGCGGCGCTATTAAGGGAACAGTTCTTGCCATCGGAAGACAAGTATCTACTGAGGTCGCTAGTCAAAGAGCTAACTGATACATTAAAGATTCATTCAAAGTAAAGAATGATGAGCCGCAAAATTCAGACATAAATTCATATGTCCTTAACCGATTGGCAAGGATTGAATCCGAAGCATTATGCATTCGGAAACATCTACCCCAAGGTTTAAATTTGTAAGTGGACACATGCATGAATACGGAAAAGTTCAACCCATGGAGAATAATGGCCGTTTCCTTGATCAAAAATTATGGGAATGAAGTTCTTGATGTTGGTGACGGTGAGGGCTGGATGAACAGAGGGTGAAAATGATGATTTTTGTATGGCAGGGGTGACGACGGATGAGGTTGAGGCTGCTGTGGGAGGAGTCATTATAGTGGATTAGTTTTATGGAAGTAAGAGAAAGAAGACAAGGAAGAACAAAGAAAAATAAAAAGTGTCTTCTCGGCCAAAGAGTGATGGCCGCCGGTGGTTTGAGAAAATCTAGGGGGCAGAAATAGAAGAGAAGACTTAGGGTTTGGCTCTTGATAGTAATAATATGTCTTCTCATTATTACAATATATATAGTGTGTACTGGAATCCCAATATAGTAAGGATCCTAATATATCATAAATATACAACATTCATAATTACACAATATATGAGAAATATATTGAGAATATTCGCTAAAATGCCTTATGGGTTTGGACAGATTGAGAAACCTGAAGTGCCACCTCAATTTGTACATGACGGTTGTCTCTAAACCAGAGGACTTGAAAGAGGACTGAAAAGACTGGCAGGTTGCCTTTCTGAAGAAATTAATCAAGAAAATTCTAGATTTTATATTTCAAAATTATGTTTTAAAAAAATTATCTTGGCCTTTTCCTTCTCAAGGAGGGCCGTAACTTGATTTACTCTCAATAGTTGTGTTTTATGATAGTGTTAAAAAAATAGGGGATTTCAATTTTCAACTACCCTAAGTTTTGTTGTGGTTACTATTCTTTCTTTCAAAGGGCGTGGCACATTTGTCGGGATTCTTGCAAAAACTCTGTTTCCATGCCCTCGAGTGGCATTTCCGAGTTCTTCCAAATTTGATATGAAAGCAGTTGGCGGAGGGTTATAAGGTGGATTCCTTGGGTTGACAATAAAATTGGCCTTTTCGCGGTTCAAATTCTCAGTCATGATGGCGTTGCTGGTACGTTCATTGCCGGCGGCGTCAATGGTCGAGGAGATCTCGTAGCCGACTTGTGGGTAGTCATGTTCGATTGCTCCTTGGATGGTAAGTTGGATTCCACGTTCATTGTTGATTTTGATTCTAAAGAAATCCCCATGATTATGCTACTGTGTGAAGTTCCCAAAATAATTAGAAGGAATGAGATGAGGTGAAGAAGGACTAAAGGAGTATATATATATTGATAACAGGAGTAGGAAAAGCTGATATTGTAGAAAAATAAAATATGAAGTATGTATGTATATCTGTGTCCGTGTGCATGTATGGAAACGAGAAATAGAGTTCATAAAAGAGTAAACTTTTGGAAACAAATTTTTTCAGATGAATGATATATTTATCTCTATTAGGAGTACAAGTTTTTTTTAAAAAAAAATTAAAAACAAAGAGCATGTCCACGGATGATTGCCAAAACTAGAGGAATAGTCGCAGTCGCACATCTACGTCATGCGTAGTAATTCTCGTTTGACTTTGGTATGGGGTACATAATACATACAAATGGTGTGTTTGGTATAAGGCTTGCCAACAGGGCAGGTCGGCCCGGTCCCGATCCGACCCCGCCCCGGTCCAGTCCCTACCCTGCTTAAAAAAAATATACCGGTAACGGGATTCGAATCGGGACGGGACCTGGGCTCATCCCGCTAGGGCCCGCCCCAGTCCCGATAAACCCGTCCCGCCCGAAACCTCCCCTTTGCACAAAATATCGTTGCACAACGGCCATTTTATATTTTGGGCGTTGTGCAACGACCATTTTTGGCCTGCCCCCTCCCCAACCCCCCTACCCCCTTAATATTTATTTTTAACCCCTAAGTTATTATATTTACACTTTAACTCAATTTTTCAACTATAAATACACATTTTTTCTTCATGTTTCTCACTAATCTTTCTAATTAATCTCTCAATCTATCTCTCTACAAATCTACATTGTCTACTAAATATTCAATTTTATTTATTCATTTGGGAGTGAAGTTGGCAACTAGCTTGAGGATCATCCATCGAGCAAAGTTTCAATTTTCAACCTCTCGATTACACGTCGACGTTACGTCGGCGTTTGATACATCTTTATTTTAATTAGCGCACTTAATTTCTTTATCTTTAACTATTTATTAGCATTATTAAAATGGAAGGATTTAGAAGTATGTTTAAGGGTAAGGGTCAGGCTTCTTCTAGTATGGGTACAAGAGCAGGGGTACTTCTTCTAGTCATCCTATTCCTAGACAGGACGATTTGGTTTATACTGATTTTTTTCCTGAAATACCATTAGATTTAGACGAGGAGATATTTTATGGAACTCAACAAGACTTTAATTTAGAAGATAATCTAGATGACACACCCATTAATCTAGATGACACGCCCACTAGTGCACCTCCAACTGGAACGCCTCCTATTCCCCCTAGTATGAGACGAGACCCAACAAAACAAAAATTAAAATCAGATGCATGAATTTTTTTATAGGGACGAAGAGAATCAAGTAGTTAGATGTCAATTTTGTAAAAATGTTAATAAATTTAAAATGGGAAAAGGTCATGGTGGGACGGGAGGTTTATTGAGACACGTACAAAACTTTCACCAAGCTAGGTGGGCCTAATACCTGGCTGAAAAATCGGGTGCGCCAATGTCCTCTCAGTCGGGACAAGGTTCACATATTGTCCCAGACCAATTACAGGGTCAAATTAACCCTATGACGAGGGAAACTATAGGCCCTAAATACGATAAACATAGAGATAGGGAAGCAATAACAAAATTAGTTGTTGCGGAGGGTTTGCCTTTTTTCATTTCCTTCCTCTCCTGGTTTTATTTATTACATTAGAGATATGTATAATCCTGCAGTTAACGATTTTACTAGATCAACTGTTATGAGAGATGTATTTAAATTTGCACATGAATATCAACAGTATTTACGTTATTCTTTATATCATTTTCCTGGTAAAGTATCTATCACGTCTGATATAGGCCGTATTACTAACGGCCATGATTATTTAACGTAACATGTGATTTGATTGATTATAAATGGACTATGCAAAAACGTATTTTAGCGTATAGATATATAGATGATAAGCACACTGGTACTTTTATTTCAGAAAATATTTATTCAGTTTGCGATTATTATGGCATAACTGATAAAATTATGACGATTACATTAGATAATGCTTCTTCTAATAATTATGTTATTAGAATTTTAAAAGATCTTTTAACTCCATCTTTTCCAAATCATTTTCATATAAAATGTGTGTGTCCTATTTATAACTTAGTTATAAAGAATGGTCTATCACTTTTTGAAGACATTCTTAATAAAATACAATTTGCTATAAACTTTATTTTTAAAAGTAATAGAATACAACGAAAAAAAGAATATAAAAAACTTGTTATGGACTACCTTATAGAAAATTTCCCGAAGAAGTAGCCACGATGTGAAATTCTTTATACGAGCAACTACTTGTTGCTTATGATTATAGAAGACCTATAACTTTATTTTTTAACACCCATAATCGAAATTCAACTGATATGGTTGTAGATAACGATTGGAAAAAAAATTCAGAACTTATTGTATTTCTAGAGAAATTTTTTCAAGCAACAAAAGAATTTTTCGGTATATATTATCCTACTATTTCAACTATGTTATTTTATATAGCTCTAATATTTTTATAGCTTAGTGAATATATGAAAAAATCAGCTTATAAGGCACCTATTAAAAAATGTTTATCAAAATAAAAATAAAAATTATTCCTATTCCCACTATTTATATTATTGGTGTTGTATTAAATTCGACTATTAAAATAGACAGTTGTAAAGCACTTAATGAAACTATTTATGATTGTATAGCAATACTTCCAACTCCAAAAAATTCAAATGACCCACCACCTATTGAACAAACTAAAGAAGAAGTATTGTCTAGCATACAAGATGAATGCAAAAAAGTATATAGGTATTACCAACAAGAAAGTGTTAGCAACCAACCAACTTACATACCATCTTCTTCTTCTTCAACACAACCTCAAAAAAGATATGTCGTTTCTGCGGCTAGTATTGAAAGCCTTAGACGTAGAATGTATAGTGGTAACACTACTAACCAATTTAGCGAGTTTGATGTTTTTGTTTTGCAGGGTGTTGTATCGTACCAAGAAGTTCTCAATGAAGAAGGACGTGAAGATTTACTGAAATATTAGATGGAGAATGAGAAGACATTTTCAACACTGTCAAATATGGCCCGAGATGTGTTGAACATTCAAGCGTCATCAACAGCGTCTGAAAACGCTTTTTAGGCCGGCAGATTTCAAATAGGAGAGCAAATACACTTATTAGCGGAAGACAACTTGGGGACTGCAGTATTATTCAGAGATTGAATAAGAGCGGAGCGGAGAAGGTGCGGTCAATCGGAGATCAACGAAGAAGATGATGAAAACTACAACGAAATCTTATCAGACGGAGGTGGAAGCGATGTTGAGCAATTTGACCAACAATTACCAATTTCAACCGAAGAACCACAAGAAATTATAAAGAAACTAGAAAATGTGTTTTTACATATGTAATTTTTTTAATTGTAATTTTACTATGTTATTTGCAACTTTCAACACTACAAACTTGTAATTTTGAAATTGTATTACAAAAAAATCATATTTCGATTAAATAATTTAAGAGGCACAAAAACAGTCTTGAAATATTTTTATTACACTATCTTATTCAATTATTGAGTTGTTTATATATATGTTATTTTTTTTAAATTAAGTGCAAAAAAAAAAACGAAAACCCCGATCCCGCCCCTACCCGATATTTAACGGTCCCCTTTTCCGACGGGACCTGGATCGGGACGGGATATCAGCAACACCCGTCGGGTACCGATCCCGCCCTACCCCGGTCCCGTCTGGTCTGGTCCCGCCGGGACCCGCCCCACCCCGTTTGCCGCCCTTAGTTTGGTATGATAAAAAATACGTGACTTTCTTACTTATTTTTTAGTATTTGATATGTAAGCATAAAAATAATGTTCCAAGAGCATCTATATGTAATATAGGAAAATATTATGGAGTAGGATGAGGGTGGGTTTGGGTATTTGGGGGTGGGATGGTCAAGTGATAATGATTTGGGGGCGAGAAGGAGACAATAGGCTTGGAAGGCCGTTTATGAAACTTATTTCCCTACTCCTGCTAGAGAAATCATTTTTCTCATTTTTGAAGAGCTTGTTTATACCTGTAGAAAAAAAAATTAAAAATATTTTGACCAATCAAACATGAAAAAAAAATGAATAATATCTTTCTCCGGGCCAAACACATCCAAAGTTTAAACTTTTTTCCGTTGCAACAGGCTGAATTTATTTCCATTAATATATTCAAAACTAAGTACTATATTCTTCGCGAATCATGTGATTACAATCTTGAGTTTTTATTTTCTTTTTGAACTTCTTTGTAGTATTTCCGGTTCATAGAATCATCTCTTTTTAGTAGAGCCGTCAAAATGAGCTTGACTCTTGAGGACAACCCAATTCGACCCGTAATTAGGGTAGGGTTGGGTTAAGATTTTTTAAATCCATTTAAAACTGAGGCCTATAAACGCCCCTAGCCCGCGACCCTTCTACGGCCAAATGAAGGACCAGTCCGCCCTAGCCCATCAAATTGCTTAGCCCTCGAGGCTTAAGCTGAATTGGACAGACCCTTTTTTACAGCTCTACGTTTTAGATATGACAATTTCATTGTTTCATTCAATCCAAACTTTATTAGTACTTGAAAATCTGGATGGTTAAGGAGCAAATATTTATTCACACGCAACGCTTACACCGATTTTTACATAGTTGACCTCCGTTATGAGCAAAACATAATGAATACCAACTTCAATAAAAGAGGAGCACTGTGATAGGTTGACTATTCATGTAGCCATAAAACTCACTCCCAAGTTTTAATTTAGGAAAAAGGGTCAAATATACTCTCTACTTTCTTTTATTAGCTAATTTTAGCCTCCGTTAGCAATAGTAAACAAAAATACATTTGTTGTTATCAAAGTTTACACATATACCATTTTGATTAAATCCCCAAATCAAACCCAATTTTCAATTTCACTTAAAACTATCTGTTACCCCCCGTCCCTTCCCGATCCACCAATTAAACACAGCCCCCACCCCACCCCCAAATATACACCTCTACTTTAACAATCTTATTCTTCAACGATAGCGAATTTGCATATGAAATTCACCAAAAAAACTCCAAATTATTCCAAATTTCAGATATAAAACTCTCCAAGACGTTTCCGATTGTTTGCAATAATATTCACTCAAAACGAAGCTCATTTGCAACAATCCAATTTAAAACCCACCTTCTTCCTCTCAAAGCTATAAAAAAAATCCTCGGCAAGTTTCAATATTTTCCCATGGATTTTACACGGAAATTGAGCTTTCTAGTGTTTCTGTTATGTGCTCTCGTCTCTTTGCAGAACCAAGACGTTGATATCAATGAGAAATTCTCTTCGCGCACTGACAAATATTGCTCTCTATCTCATGATAATGATGATGACGAAACGAGTTCATTCTGAAATTTTAAATAATTTGGTGAAGTATTTGAGATTTTTTTTGATAAACTTCAACTGCAAATTCATTGTTGTTGAAGAAGATTGTTGAAGTAGAGGAGTATATTTGGGGGTGGGGTTGTGTTTAATTGGTGGATCGAGACAGGTCAACGGGTAATTTTAAGTGAAATTGAAAATTGGATTTGATTTGTGAATTTCCATCCAAATAGGGATATAGGTGTATATTTTGATAACGGCAGGGCTATTTTGTTCACTATCACTAATGGAGGATAAAGTTAGCTAATAAAATAAAGTAGAGGGGTCAAATTTTTAAAGTTTATGATCTTAAACATACTATAATATTTGATTAGTTGAAAAAACTTCTCATTAAAATAGAAAGTATAAAGTTAATTATTTTCAAATTTAAAAATATAATTATTTTTTAAACAAACTAAAACAGAAAATGTATCCCAAAGCTAAAACGGAGGGGTCATCTTCAAATAGTTTGAGATTTGAGTCATTAGAACTACAATAGCAGCAGCAAGAATTTAGATAATTAACCGTCATCGCATAATATGCGTTACACGTACAACGATTCTGGACAAACTCCAAAATGAGAAACTGAAATAGTAAACAAGACTTTAAAGAGGGTCCAACTTTTTAAACCCTATAATAGTAGTAGTTCCCTTAACCATTAATTAAAGGTTCCAACTTGTAATTACTGAAAGCATAATGGCAGCACCATCCTCATTGTCCAAAGGTTTCACTGCCATGGTGGTGTTCGTTTTAACAATAGCCAATGTGACGATCGAGGCTTCTTCCCATAGTATCGAGCAACATTTAGCACATGCCTCCATATTCCCGGGTCATCAACCTAAGGCTTCTTCTCATATTACCGAGCTATATTGGGGGCATGCCCCAAAACCCCCCAAGTCATCAACATAAGACTTCTTCCCATATTACCGAGCAACACCGGAGACATGCCTCTAAATTAGTGGCGGAGTTAGGATTTTCATCTAGGGGGTTCAAAAATATGAAGAAGTAAATACACGAAAAAGTCAAGGGAGTTCAACATCTACTATATATACATAAAAAAATTGAACCTTGTATATATAGTGTAATTTTTCGCCGAGGGGAACCTAACCTACCAAAATGAACAAGACAATAATAGAGAGCAAAACAGTTGACGCCTTCTCCATTTTCTATACTATACCTCGTATGCAATGTTGTGGGAGATATAGAGAGATGGTACAACAACTTATATCCAAACTTTTCTAAAGGAAAGACGACAAAGTAGAACCCGCCCCTGCTCTAAACCCCCAAGTCTGCAACCCAAGGCTTTTTCCCATATTACCGAGCAACAATCGGTACATGCCTCTAAGGCCCCGAGTCATCAACCTAAGACTTCTTACCATATTATTAAGCAAGGGTTGAGACATGCCTCCAGACCCCCGAGTTATCAACCCAAAGCTTCTTCCCATATTATTAAGCAACAGTTAAGACAAGCCTCCAGGCCCCCGAGTTATGAACCCAAGCCTTCTTCCCAAATTACAGAACAACACAGGGGATATGCCTCCAAACCCCCGAGAGTCATCAACCAAAGACTTCTTCCCATGTCCCTAAACAACATCCAGGAAAAACCGCCGAACCGCCAAGACATCAACCTAATGAAGAGTCATCAGAACATCAAAAGTTCTTGGAAGGATGTGCGAAAAAGATGAATGAAAAATGCGCATAAGAGATTGCCACGGTCGTGTTTGAGAATAAGGTCAGCCACAATTGCTGCATCAAGCTAGTAAATATGGGAAACGAATGCCACCATGAAATGATCAAGAGGTTACAGAAGATGCACCTAAATCATCTAAAGCCAAATGAAATCAAGTCCAAGAGCGACGAGGTTTATAACAAGTGTCTCAAGATTGCTAAAAAGCATCATTCGCAACCCGTGTCCTGATCAGCCTTGTTATACCAACAAAACATTGGTTGGCGCTAGCCTAAATTTTCAACAGCACAGATGAGAAGATATACACGACGGCTGGGAATTAAAACATGTATATCTTCTTCCTCGTATCTAATCATGTTTGATTTTATTAATATTCTAATGCAACTAAATCCATCACTATATGGTTAATATTAATGTTCTTGTCGCATAATTTTGAGCCCCAACTCTCGAACCCATCTTACAAAATTTACTTTATCATTTTGTTTCGGCATTGTATTTTTCCCATTTTTTGGCATGTAAGAGCCTGTGCAACAGAATATAAATGGAGAATTAGCTTGTCATTTTCTAAATTATTGGAGCTCATGCTTAAAAAGATTAAAGTTCTAACTATTATCTAATTTTTTTAGTTGTTCAACGGTCCCTCCCACATCCCATTTTTTATCACCAAACAACTTATCATAAACTGTGCAGTAATCAACAACTACAAGACTACATCTATCTTCGAGAATGAGGTACTAACTTGCCTAATAACGGAAGTTTAACTTCTGAATAGGATAAGGCCCTGTAATTAAATACTATTGTCATTAGGCCTCTAAGGTATACCTCCCAATCTTTCGCAAGTTAATACGTCCAAATGGTCGTATTTACAAATACTTGATGAATATATCAAAATATTTACAAAAATCAAAGATCTACCGCCCTAAGAAAAAACTGGATCATATAAGGAGGTAATTCCAGTCACCAATCGGGCCAACCATTTACAACCGTATGTACCCTCAACCGGGAGAGAGGGGGGGGGGGTCAAGGGAGAAAGAAACACATGACACAATCTATACTCTATGCAATAGGAGCAACTTCTAACTTGATATGATTAGTTAAAGGAAATCAACAAAAATTAAGCCTCAACTTGGTGCAAGTACTTGTAAAAGATCAACTCAACTCCGGATCAACTTTGCATACCCCATGATTGATTTATCTTTGTAAACAAGTATCTTCTCATATCATAAAACCTCTCTTTCAAGACAGACACCCCTACAACTCAACCCCCCATCACTCTCAACAAGAAAGAACAAATAATAGAGCATTGCATAAGATGAGCAATAAGAAAAGGCATCAGCAAAAGAAGTAAACGCACTGACCGTATCCAATGGAACAAAGAAGACATGGCTTAACTTCAGATGGGAGCAGACATGTTTGAAACAACACCCTCGTCAAACAAATGCAGAGAAAATATAACTACCTAGCATACATGAGTAAATTCCACTTAACATGCTGATTCATTGCAATCATTTACGAGCTTGCAGATAAATCATCTAACAAAAGTATTTTTCCGTTTGATAGGTGAATCATATAACAAAAGCAAGCATGTGATAACAAGAATATGAGACTTACCATAAGATTTTACCTGCTTCAATTAATTCCAACCAGTACTCCCAAAAGCTATCAGATTCCACAGTGACTTGGCAGTGAAAATTATCACTGCATTTTGCCATATACTGATACATCTTGCACAACTAAACCACGCAGATCACTGCATTGAAGATCCAGGGTCTACAGAGAACTGCAGGCACCCCTGTAGCTAAAGCTGTATGCACATTCCATAGCTACAAGATCCTCTTCAGAAGAGCAATCTTTTTAGCAAGAACTTTTGCCAATAAAATGACAAGGACACAGAAAATCATGATTGAATATTATCACAGATAGTAAAAAACATGTAGGCTTTCTAGTAAGTAACATAGCAATACTGTAAAGATATTTTGAAAGGGCTCATGTCCAACATTGAATCATAATAAAAACTAGAAAGACACTTGGAAATCTGCACCAGGGTCTAGCATCTAGAGCATCAAATAGGCAAGTCCAACTAACAGTAGATTCATACAAATAGCAATAAACTGAAAACAAGACATCAGGACACATGGCCAAGATTTAAGAGTTGAATTCATCTATAGTACAACTACAAAAGGGAAGAAAGGCTGAGGCTGCTGGCTAGACAGGTTCTTGGAAGCACAAGAGTTTGAGCTCGGAAATATATGGTGTCAGGGCATGGCAAATTTCAATAGAAGGTAAGATCTTCGGATATGGTCCTGCTAAGGGAAACATCAAGATAGGGATGTCCGCATTCATCTGGTCATCTGGTTTAGGCATGAGGCTTCATCAAAGGTGACAGTAGGCTGGCTTCAGGCTTCAGATATCTCGGCTGTTTGTAGCGAGGGAAAAGAATACCATTAGTTTCATAACTGGAAGATAGGTTAAGGTCATCATACCAAAATGTTTAGAATTTTTGTATGAGTGGGGCTAGATATATAAAACCAGCGAATCAAATGAAAGATGCAATGCAATAGAACCATAATTCATGAGCTACCTGTGGTCCTGTTACAAGCTCTAGTAACCATAACTTTTTCTCCGGGAAGCAGAGTTTTGCCTTGATGACCTGGTAACATAAACTTAACATAATGAATAAGAATTGGAGAAGTAACTTTGACTTCTTTAGAGCAGTTGAAAGAAGACCAGCTAAATAAGAATCCTCTGCAACAAATGGGCAGAACAAAATCACCAATGACAAGTTCAAACCAGAATGCCATTAGGTCAGAATAAACGAGCAAGATCCAAATATGTGATCAAAACATTTAGCTTCTTGATAAGCATTACAATGAGAGAATGAAAGTAAGAGCTCATTCTTGTTCTTTCAAGAAAATCTAGAGGCAGCATGATCACAGTTATCACCACTACATAGGACACCAAACCTACTCAAGACAGGTGAAGGGAAGACAAGGAGACTCACCCAGATCCACCAGAACGCCCATGGGAATATCCTTCTTTTGGATAAGCAGGGGAATATCCTTCATATGCCCCATATCCTACACTACTACTACTCTGCAAATGAAATTAGAAAATTAATATCAAAAGCTGCACATAGACATTCCAAAAAACAGTAGAAAGCAACTGAAACAGACAAGTCCTAGAACTTCTGGAGAGCACTGCAACTTCCAGAAACTCCTTTGTATTAACCAATGAAACAAAGTTTACCTGGAGAGTACCATAACTTCCAAAACCATCAGCATGTGGAAGATCACTAGCACCACCATACCCAGCTGAGTAGGAATGCTCACGTGCATGTCTTCTAGTATCTCTGTTGTCATATTTCAAGGAATCTGAATCAGCTGACATGGGGAGGTAGGGAAGAACTGGCACAAAGGAAGGCATGGGCCCGTCTTTTTCAAAAAAATTTGCCCTTAAACGTGATGTTACTTGCATGAGTGCATCCTTTGAAGCATCTGGATCTCCTGATATCTGATGAATGTTGGAAGTATATAATTGGGTTCAGTTAAGAAAAATAACAAAGCACAAATGTTCTTTTGAGTAACTTCTTCAGAGTAAAATAACAAGTATAATGATAAAATAAAATAGCATAAAGTTCCTAATTAAATTAGAGAAACGTGGAGAATAAGTATGATTGTATAAATAAACTTATGTTGCATCAGCATCCTTATCTTTTCATAATGACATGTTGATCTTTCTGCTTCTTTTTGCCCCCTCTTTGAAGGTATTATTTAGGGGAACAGTAGGTACAGCACAGGAAATGGAAAAAAATAAATAGAGAAAAGGACAAGCCCTATGAAACAATACTTCCATCCAGGCATACCCCTTGCCCCAAAACTAATCAAGAACAGATACGGATCCAAATGCAAAAGCAACTTGTGGCTTTCAAAGATGTCAAATCTACATCAGAAACCCCCCCCCCCCTTAAATTAATATTGTATATTCCTACCTCCACTAGCCGGATTTGTAAAGAGGGAGGGAGAAACCACTGATTTTTTTTCTCTTTTGATTAATGAGGGGTATCCTTAACATATACAAAGTACCCAATTACTATTAACAATGAATAATTACCTGTACCATCTCATCATCTTCAGATGCAACCTTCGGAAGGTCTTCCTTCGAGAGTATACGAATATTGGTTTTCGTGATTTTCCTCATCTCATTAATTATGGATCCACCTTTCCCAATAAGACAGCCAATTCGAGATGCTGGAACCAGCAACCTTGTGGTGTATGATATAAGACCCGAATCTCGTTCAACTTCCTCACGGCACCTTGGTTGCAAGCGCAATGCTGCTTCAATTGTGGGAGAATATGTGTCCTCAAAAAACTAGACAAAACATAAAAAGGCATCTTTACTAAGAAAACAAAAGCCCTCAAGTTGCATATTCCGATAAACATCCATTTAAATAGAAAATACTTACCTCTTTTGCAGAAATAGAAATCACACAATTGTCACCTTCAGCATTAGAACTATTCACCTTGATCACTGCACCAGACTCTTGTCTAATTTGGTTTATTATGACGCCACCTTTGCCAATAACACCTCCGATATTTGCAGTAGGACACACTAAACGAAGAGAAAATTCCTTTGAAGATGAGTCATCCCTTGGAGCTGAGTAGATAGACCTTGACCAGTCACCACTCTCCCCTTTGTAACCCCCATATGGCCCCACTAGCGGAGCAATTCCCATTATTTGAGCACCACCAGCGGGACCCATAAGTGAACTGCTCGAAGAGTAGATAGTTGGTGCATCAGAGGCTAGAATGTGTTGAGAACGGGATGGATTATTGTGAAGACGAGTTGCAATTTCATAGAGAGCCTTCCTCACTACAGCAACTTCACCAGATACCTAAAACCAAGTAACCAACAACCAGATGAGCAGTACATTAATTCAGCTAAGTTTATTTTATAATTCCCCATTGCTAAGAGCAATATGATAACAAATTGAATCCCAGCTTGATAGACCGAGGACTACCAAGAAAATTGGCCACACATTTATAACTAAAGAAACTGAGCCATCCATATGTGTGTAATCATGCAATTTGGGCCGTCAAAGTTAAATTTCAAGAGGTGGTGTGAAACAGAAGTGCAGCATGATTAATCCCTTTAAATTCTAAATCAGACAGTCAACCAAGTTGTAAAAAAAGATCCCCAAAGTAATTAGGCAGAAATGTGACAGCCAGCAAGTTCAAGCATGCAGAACACGCACTTAATCAAACTTACTAACCAAGAAAATTTATTGAAACAACATTGCAAGTTTGATGGTGCAGAAGTAACACAAGTGGAGAGATAGGAAGGTGATCCTGCATTACCTGCACAAGTTCATCTGAGCTCAATGCACATCCAGGCAAATGCTTATCTTTCAAAATACGAATCTGAGCACCAGTTTCACTTCGAATGTCCTGAACTATCTGTCCCCCTTTCCCAATAATGCATCCAATCTGATCCGAAGGTACAAGAAGCTTAACAGTAAGCTGTGGTGCTTCCTCAGAGTCCTCATCAATAGTGTCCTCACTAACAATTTTATCATGTACTCTGAAAAGGGCATCCTGAGCTGGACAAACACGATCTTCAGTTCCATCAAACTCATTTGTTTCTTCGCTTGAGCTGTAGATAGTGACAACACGTTCCTCACAGTCAGGTACTGTCTCTCCAATTCTAATTTTTGCTTTAGTGTCCACCCTTAATTGTTTAACAATCTCCCCGCCTTTACCTATGATACTGCCAATCTTCTTTACTGTGCACAAGTACCGATATACTGTATCATCAGGGCCAATAGAGAAAGGATCCTTATCACTTCTAGTACTTCTTCTTTTGTTTGCCCCGTTTTCACCATAATCCGACTGAGAATGAGACCGCTTCCCATAGCTATCCCGTCGACCAGCCATTACAAATTATGGAATAAACACTGTTTATCATTGAGAAATTGCAAGGAGAAAGTCATAGAGAGTAAATCCACTAAGTAAAACTTCTAATAAGTAAGATAGAAAATAATTTTCCACCAGCACAAGTGTCATCTCCCATAACCTAATCCCAGTCAAACCTAAGAAACTAGAATAGGTTAGAAGTGCGAAAGTTGAAAACTTGGAGATACATCACTCTTCTTATCAAAAAAGAGAAGATACATTTACTCAAATTTCATCCAATTTCATGTCATATTTCCTCAAATATTCAGCATGTAGCCATGATACAATTTGTTCGACATATACATCCTACATCAGCAGGATTTCCAAATTTCTAAAGTTCTTCTAGATGGAAATATGAATGAGATTCTGACAGCATGAAAACATTAAACTTGGATCTACGTTGCTCGGGCTCTTCAAAAATGACGCCAGGTGCGTGTCGGATACTCCAAAAGTAGTACATTATTGGAGGATCCAACACGTGTGACGGCATATTTGGAGAGTCCGAGTAACATAGCTTGGATATCAGAATAAATTGTATCATGAATTCCTCGCACACAGAAGAAGCACAAGTTACACAAGTCAGTATCACATAATGCCTGAGCCTATACACAAGTGATCAATTCACGAACTCTAGGTCGAGAACATTATCAATTCTAGAAATCCATTTTTTTCTTTTTCATATCTCTTCAAATACATTAATTGTGCTAAAGACAAAAAAATCGATACACAAAATACACTTTACAAAAGAATATAAACAAAAATTATCTCTCAAAACGGGAAAAAATCAGTAAAAACAAAGAAGGATCCGGAAAGAAACACAGATCTGAAAATAACGAGGCTAAACTCCATGTAATATGATTATATTCAGAGATTTACGGAACTACAGTAACTACAAATCAGTCCAAACTATATATAAATCCTTTATATCCATTCTGCAGATCCAATTTATATAAATACTGAATTTAACAAAGAAAAACGAGATATGAATCTATTTAGAAATAAAAAATCCTAAACTGAAAATACCTGGGAATAAAGTCATAAACTGCTAAGGAATATGCAAGGCAAGCAGAAGGTAGAGATTACTGTGCGGGTGTTGATTAATAGCTAGGGCTTTGACCCGACAGAGTAAGGCCTCCTTTTCTTATCTAACGGGCTACGTCGCTCCGTGGTATCTGCTGGATTTTCCTCCTTTTTTTGGAGTATTTTGTTTTCCCAAAATAGAAAATATGCCTACTACGAAAATAAAAGGAAAAAAAATACTGGGGAGAAGTCGGAGAATTAAGTTTTCGCTATGAGCGGGATTCGAAAATTTTAATAATTAAAATATTCTTTTTTTAGTCAAATGAAGCAAATAAATAGTTTTTACTAGTAATAAAATTTTCACCGCCATTCACTACTACTGTAACTATTATTTTTATTGTTATTATTATTATTAAAGTTAAACAACATTATTATTTTTCAACATAACTTCTAATATGCATTTTAAATACCTTTTCTCATAGTACTTTTTATATTATATAATTAAAAGTATGTGAAATTTAATGTTCGAGTTATTAGACTATAAACTAGAAGTTCTTTGACTCTCGTAACTCAAAAAAAATCTTTTTAAAATATAAAATATATTATATTTTTTCCTGTTTTTCGTAGTAAATTTTTATTGCTTATGTTTCTCTCCTCGTTATTATGATTTGAATTTTTTGTTCATTCATCTCATGCTTAATTAATTTATTAACTTTAGGACAGTCAATGTAACTTAACTTTTCAGATGATATTATAGATAATTATACATCATTACAAAATAGTGATTTACTATGATCCAATATAATTTGTTGGTTCAAAATACTCAGTAAGAGTTTATATATTCTTGAAACCTATTGTGTATATACACTTGGTTCTTAATTTGTCTATCCAAAAAGTATTGTTGGAAAAAAAATATCAAGAAGATCTATTAACTACAACTTTATTAAAAATTGTTTCGTTGCTCCTTCATTTGCTGATTGGTCTGATAGCATGTTCTGCTCCCTAAAACTTTTTTTTATTGTGGTTTTCGGTTGGCCAAAAGGTGAATTTGATACTTGTATTCATCCAACATATCGCTATAAGTTTCGTAGTCATTTTTGATGAATTGATTACTTTAAATTTCCCGTTTCATAGTCATTTTTGATGAATTAATTACTTCAAATTTTTCATTTGACCCATTATGTTTATTTAAGTTACACATGTTCAATATAGAAATATTTACATTATTGATATAATTTAAACTATCATAAAAGAAATTATTAATTTAATCTATCATAAAGGAATATGTTCCTTAATTGTAGTCATCAATAATGTATAATATATATAGTAGTACAAAAATATTTAAACTAGGTAACTTATCAACCTAATTGCCATAAAGATATATCACACTAATATTATCACAGTAGATCGGTGTTGCCTTTTGAATCGGGCAGTGAAGCTCAAGTAGAAGGTTACGGATCCAACAAGACTCAGAGACGACGTTGGCGACACCTATGTACTCTGCTTCGACACTGGATCGGGATAGTGTAGGTTGCCTTTTGGAAGACCAAGACAATAGGTTGTCTCCAAGAAAAATGCACTAACCAAACGTGCAGCGTCAGGTGTCAGGACATCCACCCCAGTCAGCATCAGAATAAGCAGTGAGACCAGTGAGCGAGGACCTGTATAGATGTAATTTGAAGTGAAGTGTACCTTGGACGTATCGTAAAATACATTTGAGGGCATGCATGTGTGCTCCCGTCGGATTGTGCATGTGTAGGCAGATTTGTTGCACGACATAGAATATGTCAGGTCTTGTGAATGTGAGGTACTGCAGGGCCCCAGCCATGCTACGATAGTGAGTTGGGTATGAATATGGGGGGTCAAAATTAGCGTTGAGCTTGGAATTAGTGTCTATTGGCGTGTGGGATGATTTTCAAGATGTCATGCTTGCACGGTTAAGGATCTCTTCGGCGTACTTCTTCTGACACATAAATAGGCCGCCAGAATGTCGAGTGACAGAGATGCCCAAGAAATAACTCAGGGACCAGATCCTTCATAGAAAACTCAGAGGAAATGAGAGACATAATGGACCGGCGGAGAGCATCAGATGATGTCATCAATATATAATAATAGGTAAGCCATGTATGTACCCTTGTTGTATATGAATAGGAAATGATCGGATCTGCTATGTGAAAAAATGATAGAGGAGACATAATCGGTGAACCGCTGGTACTATGCTCGAGGAGCCTGTTTCAGTCCATAGAGCGATTTCCGCAACCGGATGAATATGATCCCTGAAACCCATAGGCTGATGGATATATACCATTTCATGAAGATCCTCATGTAAGAAGGCATTCTTGACATCAAGTTGATGAATGGGAGGTCGAACTAAAACAAAAAACATTTTCTTACTAGGTGTAATCCAGTGGACATATATCCAATTTTTAACTTTTTTGGATTCCTTGAAATTTCTTTTTCATGTTCCTGGTGGTAGAGCTATTTGATGAGACTTAATCAGATGATTGTACAAGAAGGAACTAGATAGATTAGAGAGAACCTTTTCTTACTAGGTGTAATCTGTTGGACATAGATCCAATTTTTAACTTTTTTGGATTCCTTGGAATTTCTTTTTCTTGTTCCTAGTGGTATCAAAACTCTGGGGGAGTAAAATCATGATCGGGATAGCGAACCAAAAGCTATGAAACTTGGGTGTGGGTCTTTTGTCAAAATGGAATGGCTTTTCTTTTTATCTTTTTATTTATCGTGAATGGGGGAATCATTACACATAGTATACCTGATCGGCGTATTTTTTTTGGTTTACAGATATGCCAACAAGAGGATGATAAACTTTCTCCCCTTAACCATGTCTCAGTGAAGTTCCTATCATTTTTATGCATGCGAAGGAATTTGGAATTGTGAACAGTGCCCGAATCCTTTCTCTTTGATAAAAAAAAAGCTCAAAACTTGGAGAGGATGGTCCGGATGGTGCTTTATGACCGGGCTTAAAAGTTTCCAATTGGAAAAGTCCATAGAAAGTTGGAATAATTGTCTAAAAATGACACATAATATCGATGGTCAGTCGTACTTAAAATATGGGACGACCAGAAATCACTATGTGTGGTATCGAAAGGTAGTAAGTACAATTTGTGGATGCAGAAAATGGTAATTTAACATGTTTCCCAAAAATGCAGGATTCACATATAGGAGTCCTAGAAATACGATTGCAATTAATAAAATTATTTTTCCTAAGGGAGTGTAAAACAAAATCTCTCGGATGTCATAATCTAGAGTGTCATAAGGAAGACGAAAGAGAGCAGCAAAGGTTGATGGAACTGAGGCTGGATTGTTGACGGAGTTTAAAATATGGTAGAGATCTCCGGTGTTGTCACATCTCATTATTCATCTCCCTGTCGTAAAATCCTTCCCAGAAAACCAAAAGGATCAAAGTCAAGTGAAACATTATGATCAGTTGTGAAACGTCGCAGAGAGATTAGATTCTTAATGAGTTTAGTGGCATGGATGATACGATCCGGCTTATGGAAGACACAGATTCAAACAACAAAAACGCGAAAACTAAAATAATAAGAAAATTGAGGGTGAGAATTGAAGAAATTGGGATGAGAATAAAGGGATAGGAGCAAGACCCGATTGGTAATGAGTTTATGGACAAACTTGGATATATGAAATCCAAAACCTCCCAATTGAATTCAACCAAAAGAACCTATACTACGCAATTTCAACACCAAATTCAATGGCCGACTATGGGGGAGGTGGTGCCGATTTTCTCGCCCTCTACTCCTCTTGCTCGGATAATGACCCTTTTTTAGCTGTTGTTGGGCGTTACTGCTTCTAGGGGTTCGAAAACCCTTTTGAGTTGGTCGTTGAGGCGTCTGCATCTGAGTGGGTCCCAACCATACCTCTAACTAAAAACTCGGCTAAGATGTCTTAGTAGCCGATAAAGTTCTTGTAGTCGAGGGCTAGGAGTAAATTCAGCTTTAGAACAATTCGGTTGTCACTGAATTTGTCTAAACACTTAAATTACTTTTGGGTGTTAACAATTGCCCCCCCCACACACACATTAACTCGAGTTTGACTGTTGAGTTGATGTATCCGAAAGTAGCCATCATTTCAGTCTGACAGTCGCGCATGTCACTTCAATCGTCTCGTCTCCAGTGCATGCAATGATGATCACTTCTTGAAATGTGTTCCCCCTTTAACCGAGGCATCTCCATTACCACAAATTGGCTCTGATGATTTTCGACCGTGCTTTTGAAAAAGACAATAAATTAATCTCAATCGCGCTTCTGAAGGTTATTTAAGGAAAGGTATCCCCTTCCCCATAGGTTTCTCACCTAATCTTTGGCCCTTTTCTTTGTCGGAAACCATGGCCTCATCTTTTTCATCTCGAAGATCAAGAAAAATCATTCTAGCTGATAGTAACCTGACCCCTGCCTTGGCCTTCTTTGATGAACATCTAGTTCTGACTCCGTACGGTGGACCGAAACAAGGTGATTCTCTCTTGTTTCAGTACCTCAGCTCGACTAAGGTCGCTCATTATTTGGGTTGGTTGGACCGAGTAAAGTTGGTCATAGAAGCCGAATGGAGGCGCATGGTTCCTTTTGATGCCGCAGCACTGTCGGAATTTGATTTCTGTTGTAACGTCGGGCTCGGGTATATGCAACGCCTCTGTTTTTGTGCTTGATTTACTTGGATGTGTTAATCCATATCCCACCCTTTAACTTCAGCATTGCTCTCAGCATTCTTTAGCAAATTTAGAATAAATCCCGCAGATTTGATGGGCCATTATCTTTGACCACTTGGGATGGCGTTTCTTTGCTTGAGCAGTGCGACCAACCTTACAACACATGCGTGTGAAAGAAATGGCTTTCTCTGTATTTTATGACTGGGAAGCCGGTATGTGGCTGTCATTTAGCCATATATCTCCCGTCGAAGAGAATTAGCTTATTTTGTGCGACCAGGCAACCGGTTTGTGCCTGTCGTTTATTCATGCATGCCCCAAATCGAAGGATAGTACTTTTTTAGATACTTGTCGTTTATATTCCTATCCATTTCTTTGTCATGCATGTTTATTAATCGATATGCATTGCCGGCGAACCGTTGGCTTACTACGAAAGGTCCTTCCCAATTTGGTGACCATTTGTCGAATTTACGATCTTTTATTCCAGTCGGCAAAATGATTTTCCAAACTAAGTCTCCTTCGGCAAACCTCTTAGGCTTAACATATTTGTTGTATGCTTTAGCCATTTTACATTTACCGACTTCAATTTTCTATAGGGCCATCAGTCGATCTTCATCTAGATGGTCTAATTCCATTAGCATGACCTGTTGATACTCCTCTAAACTTAGAGAGTTCTATTTGGCCACCCGTAAGGACTTGGCATTAATTTCCAACGGCAACACTACATCTTGGCCATAGGTTAGCCGATAAGGTGTCATCCCAGTAGCTGTAGATTTAGAATTCCTGATCGCCCAAACGGCTTCATCCAGAGTGAGATACCACATTCCTGGTTTATCATCCACGTTCTTACTAATTGTGTTCACAATAAGTTTGTTGGTTGTCTCGGCTTGCCCATTCACCTGTGCGTAATAAGGCGAAGAGGTGATCATCTTGATATCGAATCTTCTCAGCAAAGGCTGCCACCTTAGAATCAGTGAACATTATCCATTGATCGGTGGTAATCGTCTCAAGAATACCATATCTGTATATGATCTGGTGTTGGATAAACTGAATGGCATATTTTTTATGGACCCTCTTAATCGGCTGAGCCTCCACCTATTTAGTGAAGTAGTTGGTAGCCACGATAATGAAATTATGGTCTTTAGCCGATTATGGGTGAATCTTGCTGATGAGGCTCATAACCCATCATCTGAAGGGCCAAGGTTTTACGACTGGTGCAGCAACTCGACTGGTACCCGTTGGATTGGTCCATGTTTCTGACATTCTCCGCATCATTTTGCATACTGGAAGCAGTCAACTGTGATAATAGGCCAATAATAGTTGTGGCGGTAGATCATCCATTTCATCGCTGGCCCCGCTCTGTGTGATCCACATACTCCTTCATGGACCTCTCCCATGACCCTCAAGGCCTCTGCTTTGGCAATGCACTTGAGTAGTACTCCATTCACGCTCATTTTATAGTGGTCATCGTCAATGAGCAGGTATTTCAAGGCTCTTCTTTTAACCTTGAGGTCTTTGCAACTAGAGGGATCTTTTAGATAGTCAATTAGTAACTTCCTCCATGAGTCGATTTGATCAATGGCTAACACTTCGGCTGGTAATTCATCGTACTCTAGGGTGAGTAGACACTTCCTAAAACCTGAAGCTTCTTGTGCTAAGTCGTTAGTCTCAACATTCATGCCTTTGGGAACATAACTTAACGTGGATGATGCGAACCCACTAAGCAACATGTTAGCCATCCTGTGATGGGCCAGCAAATATGGGTCGTTGCAGTCACATTCCCCGGCCAGCTGTTTGATCACCAGCTAAGAGTCTTCTAGGATTTTGATGTACCTCGCCTTCATAGAAACTAGTAGTTTGAGACCCATGATGAGAGCATCATATTCGACTTGATTGTTTGTCAATTCAGGATCTAGCCGATAGGAGAACCTCCATATTTTCTCTCTCGGATTTGTTATCGTGACTCCGGTTCCAACTATTTTCTGGGTTCTAGACCCGTCAAAGGCTAGTACCTACGGCATGACATCTATACATGCAGTATAAGGGGCGCATGGATCATCTATGTCTACACAAGGGTGTTCTGCCAAGAAATCGGCTATTGTTTGGCCTTTGATGGCCTTGAGTGGCCTATACTCGAGAGAAAATGCGATAAGCTTGATGGCCCATTTCATTAATCGACCTTACAAGACAGGTCTATTTAGTAAGTACCAGACAATATCAACTTTGCACAAAACGTATATAACGTGAGACATTAGATAATATTCGAGTTTTGTGCAAGCATAGAACAAAGAATACAAAGCTTCTCCAAAGGAGTATATCTAGTTTCAATGTCGTTGAGCATTCAACTAATATAATAAATCGCTCTTTCAGTTCCATCATCGGCATCCTGTGCTAGCAAACAACCGATAGATAATTTTGCAGACGAAATATACAATTTCAACGGCTTCCCTGGCACGGGAGGCACCAGTACGGGGGAAGTAGCTAAGGCCTTTTTAATTTGATCAAATGTCTTTTGCTGTTCCAGACCCCATACTAGCTCTTTTGACTCTTTAAGTCTGAGCAAAGGTGAGAAAGCCTTCATCTTGCCAGCCGAGTTAGATATGAACCTCCTTAAGAAATTGATATTTACCAATAAGCTTTGTAACTCCTTCTTTGTCTTGGGTGGTGCGGATCTCATTACTGTCTTGGTTTTGTTACGATCTATCTCGATGCCTTTCTTATGTACCAAAAAACCAAGGAAATTGTCAGCCGATACTCTGAACATGTACTTGGCTGGATTCATTTTGAGATTATGAGTCCTTATTCTTTTTAATGCTTGTTCAAGATCGGCTAAATGATCCTTGAAGTCCTTAGACTTCACTACTACATCATCGATGTAAACCTCCATAGTCTTGCCGATCAAGTCATGGAAGATGGTGTTCGTTGCCCTTTGATAGATGGCACCAGTGTTCTTCAGACCAAATGGCATAACTACCACTCGTAAATGCCCAACGCTCCTGGACATCTGAAGGTGGTTTTGTGAACGTCGTCATCGGCTACCGATATCTGATTATAGCCAGAGTATCCATCCATGAAGGTCAATACGTCATTAGCGGCTGCTGAGTCGACTAGCATATCGGCTATCGACATGATGTACTCATCTTTAGGAGTGGCTAGATTTAGGTTCCTGTAATCAATACATACCTGAACCTTGCCATTCTTCTTCTTGACTGGTACGACGTTTGCCAACCATTCCACATACTTTGTCGTTCTGATAAACCCAACTTTCAACAGTCGTTCGATCTCGGCTTTGATTTGAGGCATCAGTTGAGGGTGATACCTTCTGGGCGGCTGTTTTTGGGGTTTGAAACCCTCATTGATTGGCAATCTATGTTCTATCAAATTATGTGCCAGCCTTGACATCTCATGATAATTCCATGCGAAACAGTCTTTATACTACAGTAAAAGGGTTGTTATACCTTGTTTGTCTTCTTCCTTCAGCAAACCACTAATATGCGTTAGCCGAAGGATTTCTTCAGTTCCCAAGTTGATATCTTCCAAAGGATCCCGAGACTCAAAACTAGGCATAGCCCTTCTTATGAGCGATTCAAGTTTCATCGGTAGCTCAACTTCATCGGCAACATTGGTTCGTTGTTGGGGTTCCCCATCTGCGATGTCTCGGCTATCTATGCCTCAGAACTTATGGCGGTCAGTCGATGCCACATGTCACATATGATTTGGGTTTCCTCAACTATTTAAATCCTCCAAGATAAGTCATGGTTCGACTAATTATTTTATTTCAAACCATCGCAAGGTAACATTACAGGATTCTCAAGATCCTTCTTCATACCGCTCCGTGACGGCTATGGGAGCCACATAGGGTGAATAGAGGAGAACCTCTACGTTTTGAACCCCTGGTCGGAATAGGTTATCATCCGCTGGGATGATTTCTATCTTGTTTCATTCCCAAAAGATGTGGACTGGACTCGGGGTTCATTTTCTTACTAGACCTTAGGCGTATACGCCAATAATGATCATGACATGGAGAATCAAACTTTGCTATTAATTCATCTATGGTCCCACCGGATATGCCAAATTTGTTCTTGCCCCGAATTTTGTTCTTTGTTGTTTTATCGACTGACCGTATCGGAAGACAAATTGATTCCTTAACTTAAGCGATTTGGGCTGGAAACGGAACTCTAATTTCCAGCAATGGGTTCCCCAACTACTCCAGAAAGCGTTAGGACGGTGATATGAGTAAACTGAGAGGTAATACACATGAATGCAACTAAATACAGTAAAGTAAATGATAAATAAAGTAAAAGATAAAGATAGATAAACATTGAGTTGTTTGATTGATTGGTTCTCTTCGTATATACAAAGAATGATCCTATTTATAGTATAAAAAAAAGAAAAAAAATGTACAACTTGATCCCTCTATGTCAGCCATCAAGTAACCCACTAAGTTCAATGGCCGACTATGGGGGAGGTGGTGCCGATTTTCTCGCCCTCTACTCCTCTTGCTAGGATAATGGCCCTTTCTTTTAGCTGTTATTGGCCGTTACCGCTTCTAGGGGTCCGAAAACTCTTTTGACTTGGTCGTTGAGGCGTTTGCATCTGAGTGGGTCCCATTCGTACCTCTAACTAATAACTCTGCTAAGATGCCTTAGTAGTCAATGAAGTTCTTGTAGTCGAGGGCTATGAGTAAATTCGGCTTTGGAACAGTTCGACTGTCACCGAATTCGGCTAAACACTTAAATTACTTTTTAGTGTTAACATATATGGTCTTCCAAATAAAATACATCATACCATCACACAACTTAACAATAAACTTTCACATAATTGTATTCATGTAACGACATATTAAATCTAAACACAATAATCATGCTTTCAAGATTATCAAAGAATAAATTATTTATTCTAATATTTATAAAATTAGATTTCGCAGAGATTATCAAAAAATAAATTATTTATTCTAATATTTATAAAATTAGATTTCGCAGAAAATTACAAAGAGATTTTTTTATATAAATAAATAATAAGTAGGATTAAAAAAACAGAACTTGATTGTACTCCATACGTGCTCTGATACGATCACTTTTATCATATCAAAATCAAATCGTCATCTCCAAATTTGACTTCTTTAACAACTTCTCCTAAAAAAGAGCCAAAATTTTGTTGTTTTAATCCATGCCCCAATGTATAGGAAATCATGAAATTAATTGCAACTATGATTGTAACGGATCATATCTGGATCGGATCCTACTAGATTCAGATTCAGATCTATTTTTATACTTGGATCAAGATCCATCGGATCCATAAAAATCAGATCCAAATCCGAATTCATCGGGTCCACGAATCGGATCTGGATCCACACGTGAAAATTTTTGTCTTGCTAAGAATGTAACCTTGCTAAGATTTTTTTTAAATGACAAACGATTTATACTTAGCTAACAGTTTACTGTGTTTCAATTTTGAAATGTTCATATAAGATATTTTGTTCTTTGTCTCGTTTTGATTGTGAGTTATTAATTGAAAATGTTGGACAATGACAATAGTTGTGGAAAATGCTGACTAATATTTCCACAATCCTGAACTTGCATGTGCTTGGAATCTTCACAAATGAAGTGAATATAATTTTAACGACTTGTCTATGGAAATGTTAGTCATTCACTAATATAACATTGATTTTATTATCGAAGTTACGTCTTTATTTTTTGTTTTTGAGTTAACGCGAGGATAAATTAAACTTGCAAGAATGTGTTTTGCAATTTTAAGAAAATACTTATAAAATTACATTTTAGGTTATGAATATATTTAATAAAAAATTGATCCACTGATCGGATCTGGACCAGATACGAATCTCAAATACAAGATTCAGATCTGATCTGTAAGAAATGGATCGAGTCCAAATTTTAAAAATTCATATTCTATAAAACGGATCTGAATTTACCGAATTCGGATCGGGTCCAGAATTCACTGACATCTCTAATTGCAACAGGCAACAACCAACAATCCACTTCTAATAACGTTTTAAATTTTTTGACATAATGGTCAGATCTCCGACAGAAACCCATTCACTGTCCTTCAATCAAAATTGTTAAGAAGCATTAAATTGTAAATTTGGTACTTGTTGGATATTACAAAGGTTGCAGGAAACGGAAATTACAAGCAACTGCTAAAGTAAGAATTGAAATTACAATTCAACTAGAAATCTGAAAATTACAAAGATGAACTAGAAAAACTGAAAAACTGAAAAACTGCTTTGTTTACTTGCTGAGTCGAGTGTGGCACTCTGTCCTTAAGACAATATTGCCCCGTATGTATCCTTTATACGTCCTGGACAATTCGTCTCCCAAGATAAAACAGCAATGGAACACTTGAGCAAAGGAAACTCAAGAGCTACCTTGAAGAATATTGAGCAAGAAATGATGCAAGGAAGAAACTGTTTTGCTTGTGTATTTTCGTGTATATAGCAAATATATTTTCTGTGCTCCTCAACAATGGTGTAGGGGGTGTTTATATAGGTGAGGGAGGGCTGTTTAACTGCCTCCATAACAGCCATTATTGGCCAAATAATGGCCATTATGGAGGTAGTAAAGTCACCAAAATAAATGGTGAAAAGACCAACGGATTTGGCCATTATATGAGGAGTAATTCAGCCAAAATAAATGGCTGAATTGAGTGCTTGGCGTTTCTGTTCTGACCGTCGAAATTCTGACTTTCGGAAAACTTCAGGGACCAAACTGTACATCTGAAAGAATTCTGGTCCAAACTGTACTTCTTGCAAAGTTTTCTGACCCAAAAAGATAATATCAGAAGGCCCACAGCCCGTGAACCCGTGAACCCGAGAACCCGAAACCCGGAACCCAGAACCCGGAACCGGACCGGACGGGCGGACGGCGGCGGCGCGCGTGTGGTCTTTCCTTGAACTGAAGCACATCTAGGTCCTCCCTCCTTTAAACACATGGGATACCCCTTGGGGTCCCAAACCCCAAACCAATTTCGAGTCTTATATACACAACAATTCTTTCTTCCTCTACCGATGAGGGAGAATTGAACACAACACCACACTTTCCATGCTTCAAACACCTCACTTCGTGAGCCAATATCTCTTTCATTTCTCAATAAAATTTGACGATTCTTGGCCCTACGGTTATCTACGTACTTAGTACATCATGCATGTGTGAAGAACCAGATTCTCCAACATACGTAACACTAGTGTTTAAGCCGTTAAAGTTGGTCGGTCGCAACTCCCGCCAAAGGCTAATTTCCATCAGTACTTTCCACCAAGAAGTCGGTAAAATCGTAGCATCGGGTCTGAAAAATCATCTCACACACATGAAACCCACAATCAAGAAATTTGGCGTTGATTCTCTTTTACTATATTTTCTTCTGCTGTCTCGTTCACTCTTTTGATCTATAATCATCATCTTCTTCGCAACACAAATATCGTTTTTAGATTATTGGAAAATATTATATCAAAAACAGAGAAATCATATGAAAAAGAACACAAAGATGAAGTTGGGCGCTTGAAACACGTTTGCGAAATATTTTTCTAAAAATGATATTTGATCCCTCTCCTTTGTGAGATTGCTATGAGATTGTACGCAATAGTTTTAGTGAATATGACAATTCTTTTGAAAATTTACACTAAGCAAACAGTGAAAAAATCTGTCTTAGAAAAGTAAGATTTTTTATGGTTTTGAAGTGCAGGATTTTGTTGTAGAAGAAAAAAAGTTTTTCTATGGAAAGAAAGAAAAAGTTAAGTTGGATTAAAAGTAATTGGGGAGTAACCCAAAAATGAAAGGATACACTCTTTCATTAAAAGACACTTTTTCTTTTAAAATACTCTAATTAATTTTTATTTAAATAAAATCCCAACACACATGGTTCATGAAAAAAATAAGCAAATTGGAATGGTCTTCCTTATACTACCATACTCAGGGCAAAGCTAGGTTCGGCGAAAATCACATTATTTATATATAATTAAAATATTTTTTATTTATATATAAAATAGATATTGAATTCTTTTAATTTTTTTGTGAGTTTACTTTTTATATTTTGATTCCTTTATGCGAAAATTCTGCCAACGCCAAACCATATTGATTATACATAAAAGTATGATAAAATCTTCAAGAAAGACAACTTTTTGCTCCTTCGAATATTTCAGGACAAAGTAAAATCATATCAATATATTTCAAAATAAACAAGCGATGACAATATACCGACAATAGCACCAACACAATAAAGACGTGTTTAGAACTAGGAGGTCCTAAGTTTAAAGTAATCGAGTTTACTTCCAAATCTAAAACGAAAAACAATGTATCCAACAAAAAGAATGGGATCAGTGGTTTGTATTTATAATATTTTCTTGTTTAGCAAAAATAAATAAACTCCATTAAAATAGCTTATATGAATTTGCTGTTTAACAAAAAGTTTGGATCATTTCTACGAATTCCTCAAAATCGATCTTTCCATCTCCATTTTGATCAAAGGCCAAGATCATTTTCCTGCAATTCTCCAATTCTGCACCTTGCTTTAATCCAAGAGCACATAAAACTCTCTGCAATTTCACTTCATCAATGAAACCATCTCTATTCTCGTCAAATACATTAAATGCTTCTCTTAATTCCTCCATATTATTATCATCATATTCTTCTTCATCTCCAAATAAGTTACAAAAAATATCCGAATCGAATCTCTCTTGAAGTTTTTCACTTTCTGGGTTGCAAAAAATATCCAATTTACCCATTATTTTCTCTACCTCTTCTCTGCATAAACTTCCATCGACTAACATCAAAGGCAAATTTTGGGATGTTTTTATGTTTTTTTCTGTGTGTTCTGATGAACCAACTTTGGATTTTGTACATTTTTGTGTTTGGGATAAGAAATTGAAGAGTTTTTTACCCCAATCAAAAATAATGTACAATAAAAAGAACCCAATTAAACCATGAATAACTAGAGGGACTGGAACGGTAGTTATTGGTAACTTTTTGATGGAAAAGCGATTAAGATAAGTAGGAGCTGCCATTGGCATATATTGCCTAATGGAGCTTCTTGATTGAAATGGGACAAGATTTTGTAATTTCTTCTCCCTTGTTGTTGTTATAGGAGAAACAGAGGAAAGAAATGGTGTATTTTTGTTTTTTTGTTTTTTGTTGTTGTGTGAATGGTGGAGAGGATTGATAGGGAATTGCATATATGTTGTGCGTTATATATAAACAAAACAAAGCTGTTTAATATTTTTTTTTTTGCTTTATTGTTCAGAAAAATTCAGTGACCCTTAATTAGGAAGCTGTTGAATTTGTTTTGCAGTCCCTTAAGTATCAATAAATAACTACTTCCTCCTTCTCAAATTATGTTTTTTTTTAAAATAGGGGTAGGGAAAGGAAAAATGAGAAGAAAATTACAACGTTGGGATTCGTATCCTCACCAATAAGGTAAAAATTCTTGTAGTCAATAAACTAAGCTACTAAATTCTATAAAAATATTGGGATAAGATCCACCAAAGTGGAGAGCCTTAACTGGATGTGTGGTAACAGGTAAAGCTCGAAGGCTGTTCTTGTCCCTGTCGGGGGAGATGCCAATCATCTCTCTTTTCTAAGAACACTTGTCTCAAAATATATTCGCCTCTTAAGAAAATATTATTTAGAAGGAGTTTCTGGCTATTTTATACTTATTTATGTGCTTAAAAGTATAATCTCTCTTCATTGAGTATTTTACTTTATTTATATGCCATCACCCTGAAAAAGGGCCTTGGAGTAAATGGTAAAGTTGTTGTCATGTGATCAGGAGGTCACGGGTTCAAGCCGTGGAACACAACCTCTTGAAGAATAGTGAGGTAAAACTGCGCACAATAGACCCTTGTGGTCCGGTCCTTCCCCGAACCCCAGCCTCTTGAAGAATAGTGAGGTAAGGCTGCGTATAATAGACCCTTGTGGTCCTGCCCTTTCCCGAACCCCACGCATAGCGGGAACTTAGTGTACTGGGCTATCTTTTTTTTTTAATATGTCATCACCCTACAATTAAGGTGTTTGTAGTCTTCGTGAATACTTACAACTAAGGGTAAAATAAAATAAAAAATTAATTTTGTTTTTAATTATAAATTGATAAATAATTTGAGACAAATAATTTTAAAAATCATAACAAGTAATTTGGAAAAGAGAAAAATAGTTTAATTGAAATGCGCACTTTAATATCTGAATCTTTACAAATTTAATAAAGAGAGGAGATCACCCCTGGTAATACGTTGTTCGAGTACTTCTCAATAAAGTTGTGGATACGTGACATGTCTTCACAGTTCACACTAGTACATTCTTAGTTACTCATGTGTTATAGATAAGTTTCTATTGTTACTTTGTATTTCCGAATACTATGGTTCTCAAATATATGAGGTCATAAGTTAAAATTCTAAAGATGCATAAAAGAAAATATTATGTATTTTTTTTATCATTTGCGTAAATTTGTGTGGGTAGTTATATGATATCTATGCTTATGTGGTGAGATATCAAATATTCAGTGATTTAATTGAAATGCAAACAAGTTGACCAAAGAGGTTGAGGAAAGTGCTTGTTGGGTTCCTTGATAAAATCAGCTGGTTAGAAACTTAAAATAATAAGTAGGAAAAATTACACAAATACATTTTAAAAAAAGGTATTTAAAAGAGTTATAACTACTTTAAAAAAATTACATAAATACAATTTATTTTATTTTTTAACTTTTTAATTACATTGTGTACAAATTTTCATATTCCTTAAATATCTCTATAAAATGCATTAAAATGGAAAAATTGGATTTCATAAAATTCTAATTACTTATGAATTACCACTAACGTAGGATCTTAATTAATACTAGTTGACACCCCATTCCATACAAATTTGACTTACTTTACGTCATCACATATTTATTATTCAATTTTTCTCTCTCTTCCATGAAATAGGAAAATTAACTCAATTATATTTAATTTGTATATATTTAATATAGTATACAATATATACCTAATATATGAATATTATATTATGAAATTTTTTATATACCTTATATATGAATACAATAGTATATGTGCTCAAATATGAATACACACACACACACACACACCTTATATATGAAATTTTTTATATACCTAATATATATATATATATATATATATATATATATATATATATATATATATATATATATATATATATGTGTGTGTGTGTGTGTGTGTGTGTGTGTGTGTGTGTGTGTGTGTGTGTGTGTGTAATATACATAAGAAATGATATTATCTATAGTATATAATAGTTAATATACATAACAAATAAAATTATATAGTAAATAATATGCAATATACGTAATATAAAAGTATAATAATATATATACTTATTCAAAGAATTGTATAATATATATCATATAAATAATAATATACTTGTTTATGGTTAGAATGCTAGCTAAGTATGTTAGAGATTTTTAGAGAAGAATTTGATGTGTTTTTGTATGTATTTAATTTGATTATCACTAATATATGAAACTCCTTATTTGTAGTCTTTTATTCATAACAAACATTCTTGATTTATGGTACAAAAATCATATATACCCTATATATTATAGAGTATATATTGTAGATTATGAAATATTTTACTCATTTGCTAGTATTTATGTAACTTTCCCTAATAAGTACTACTGTACTTAAAAAATTTGGTCATTTGCCCAAGTGTTAAAGAATGCGAAGGAGACGGGCTATTTTTGTTGGAGTCGTTTGTGCTCCTATGGTTGAAAATTTGGTGGCCTGCTTTTTATTCCTTTTCTTTTCCCCCCCTTAATTGTTGTCTTTTGGTTTTATTTGATTGTTTTAATCAGTACTTCATTTGACTATACAGTATATGACAAAAAAAGTTCAAAGAAGTTGCTCTATTGATCTTCATAGTGCACTTCCTGTCATCATCCCTTCTTAATGTGTTGTTTTTATGCATTAAAGGATATGATTGAAATTTCCTTAGCAACTACAAGAAATATATGTGGTATAACCGATGAGATCACTCTTTTTTTAAGTTAAAGTTTCGAGTGCAAACTCTGAGAATGATTTTTTTTATAGGTAACGTTTCCCCCTAAATGAACTTTATATGTTGTGATTTCGGATAAATTGGATCATAAGTACTGGATATTAGACGGTTAAATAAATAAAAAAGTTTCTTTAGCCAGCCCATATGGGGAATTTCTGGGAAGAAATTGCACGGTTTTCCCTTCAAATGGGCCGGTCTTTGTTTTTTGCTCTACAATGGGTTCACCTTCAATTTTTGTTCAAAATTGAATTTACGTCTAATGGGGAATACGTTTTTTTTAAAATTTGATAGAACTTGTGAGATATTATGATGCGAAAATTAAATATTTGTCTTGAGGGGCAAAAGTTAAAGACCAACATAAAATGGGGAAAAAAGTGCAAATAACCCAATTTCTATGGATTTTTTCATACTCCTACTTAGACATTTATTGGTGTAAATATTGTTAGAGATAATTTTTCCCTCACACATTTTTCGTCCTTGACTTCAAAGTTGAAACCTTTGGTACTTAACCTTCCTATCAAGTTAGCATGAATTTTCTAGTTGACCAACTGGTTCAACGTGAAATATCTGTCAGCAAAATCACACTTCTAAATACTTGGAAAATCAAATTCCACTTTTCAAAACTAAGAACAAAAATCACAACTTAAAGCAAAGTTCAGGAATTGAACTTCGCCAACAATTTGATTGCTTGTTCTTTTTAAATAAGATTAAGTGTAACCAATCACGATATTTTATAACTCATATTTGAATATTTGACAAACATTCAAAATTGTAGTCAAATATAAAATTATTTTACTCTCTAAACGATATAGTGCGAAAAGACTGAACGTTTCTTTTTTTGTTTTTTGAAAGTAAAGGTTGAACTCAAGTGTATATTGTTGATTCTATGGTCCAATTTGGGCAGCTATTACTCTTTTTCTTTTGAAAACTTTATTTTCCTTTTTCATCTTTTCTGCTTTAAGAATGAATTGATGATAAGTTTGCAGCTATTTTTTTTACAACCCCCACCCACCCAAACCTGGAAATCTGGTACCTATTATGGGGCCTTTTAATACAAATCTGTGATAGAAATAAACGGCTCCTTTTCAAAGGCGATTTTATACTCAAAACTCAAATCCAAACTTCTAATTAATTAGAATAGATAAAGGATAAGTATTTAGAACTACTTACTGTTAAATAAGGCAATATACACAGAATATACAAATGTATATTACCTTATTAAGGCTCTCGGTTTTGCTGCCTTATGGCTCTCGGTCAACAGGCCATATTTGACTCTACTTCTTTTGGTAATTGTTAATATTAGACAAGGTAAGAATATTGTATATTAGGAAAATATATGTGTAATACATTTAATGTATATGTTACCATAATTAGGAATATACACTACCATAATTGTAAAGTTAGAATTATGGTAGAAGAAGGCTTTGTAACTTGTATATATATCTATTCAATCAATGAAAATAATCAAGGGGATTATTTCTTTCACTTACCATCACAGCCTTTGATGACAAGGTTGCAGTTATTTACAACATGAACTTAGAACCACTTACCCGTTCAGATATTTATTATAATGGAGAAATCGCCTTTCTTCTGATTTCTCTTTCCTCCTTGAAAGAGATGGCTCCTTCGTCAGGGGCGAATTTACAGGTAAATTACGGGGAATATAAATTAATGATCTCCTCATAAAATTAGATATTTTATGTACATAATCTTTAAAATTAATATAATATTAAATGTTGGCATCTATGTTAAAAAAGATTAAATGGTGTACTTAATTGAATGTTGAGCTATTTTTCTTTTTTTAAAAGTGATGTACCTATTTTCTAAAAATTCTAAATTTGCCATCCAAAAATAAATCAAAGATAGAGACTACTAGTAGAGTTGAGGGATTGTGACTATTATTTCTAGGATTAGTCTGACATAAATCAGAAAGCTGGATATAAAAAAAAAAAACATAGAGACTACTATAACTGGTAAATTGTGTAGCATAGAATTCCTTGCGAAGTTGAAAAGTCACATCTTGGTTTGGTCAGAAAACTCGAATATTCTGACGTGTAGTGGAGTATTTCTATACGATAGCTCTAAAATATTACTAATACTATTTGTTTTACTCTATGCACGTTCAATTTACTACTGCTAATTTGCAAAATGAAGAAAAAAAAACCTCCGGAGATATATTTGAACTTTCAAATAAGTAGTTTCAACCTGAAACCTGGAAACAACAATAAAAAGTTCCAATTATGAGCATTGAGAGTATATAAAATTTTTAAATTATTAAATTAAGTTAGACCTACAATAAAAAGTAACTATTCGTATCAACTCTGATATGATGATAAAAATAATTAACAATATCTTATATCTAGTTAAATTATATTAATAATGTTTCTTAAAACTGACAATGTGTGTAATTTGGATCTATTTAGAAAACGTGATCTATAATAGATAAGTCTTTACAAGGAAAACATTAAAAGTGTGACAGAATATTTATGATAGACAAGTCCATCACAAAATTGAGACGGATTTGTGATAGAATTAAGTTATTTGTGACGGATTTGTGATGGAAACGATTATCTATCACAATTCCGTCACAAATTTAAGATGAAAAAAATTAATATATCACAATTCCATCACGAATTTGTGACTAAAATAACGATTTGTCATAAATCCGTCACAAATTTATAACGAAAATGAAGATCTCTCACAAATCCGTCACAAATTTGTGACGAACAGAATAATCTATCACAATTTTTTAAAGATAATTTCTTTATCTCAAAAATAAAATTTATGACAGTTCTGTCCATCACAAATTTGTGACAGATGAATTATCTGTCACAAATTTTAAAAATTCTATTATAAATTATTTAATAATATAAATTTTAATTAAATCTAATTGATTTTGTGACGAAAACTCCCGTCACAAATTAGTGACGGATTTGTGACGGACTAATTCCGTCACAAATTTTGGCAAAACAATTCTCCCACATCGGAAGACAAGCATATATGAAAGCAATGTGGTGTGTATGAAGGAGTAAGATGGTGTAGCCTTTAGAAATATGATTTTTCAATTAAGTTATTATTAATTTAATCTCCTTTTAATAATAAATAATAGTTTATAAATAATTAAATATAAATTTAATTATATATTTATTAAAATTGATAATAAAAAATAGTTAATTATTCTATATTTAAAAAATAAAATTTTGTGACGGAATTTGTCTGTCACAAATTTGTATCATAATTTTATGTCTTTAATCCATCACAATTTATGATGTCAAATAATTTTGTGACGGAATAACACATCCGTTACAATTGTGTGACAGACATGTCCATCATAAATCTGTCGCTAATATTTGACGGAAGTATTTTTCGTCACATTTCGTCACAAACATAAAGTTGTGACGAAATTGTGACAGAATCGTCCGTCACAAATTTGCTATTTTCTTGTAGTGAGTTATTGCCATAGCCTTCCCAATACTGAGAAATTAATATGTCACCATTCAACTGTAATCTTACAGCTTCCCAGCAGCTTTTCACGAAGTGCAGCTAGGTACATTTTTCCTTACTCTCCCATTAATTATGAATCAGAACTTAATTAAAAAAATGTTTCACTTCTATACACTAACTATTAAATCACTTAAAGTCAAGAGCAGAGAACCTTCATAGCAAATTGTTAAACAGAGCAATATACCAGTAATATACACCCAATATACATCAGTGTATATCACAAGTATATTGCTCTATTTCAAAGAATGGCCTCAAGTAGGGCCAATCCAAATTTCTAGTCTTGGACATGAGAATCATAATACAATCTTGTATATATGGTATATATATTTGTAGTATATTGTAGTGTAAATGTTACCTTAATTAGTGGTATACACTTACCATAATTGTATAGTTAGAATTATGGTAGAATAAAGATTTAGAAATAGAATAGGAATATGATTCTCCTATTATGGAAATATGTAACTTGTATATATAGCCTTTCAATTAATGAAAATAATCAAGGGGATTATTTCTTTCATGGTATCAAGAGACTAGGTCTAAAACAAAAGTTTTTCTCTCCCAACTTTTGTCCTCTCCTTGTTTTCGGCCGAGACACCCCACCCCCCCTCGGGTTTCTCTTCCAAAATTTGTCTTCCGCTCTAAAAAACCTCTCTTAAATTTCCCTTCCTTCTTTGTTCTTTCACGATGTCTAAGAACAATTATCATCCTGCCCTCATGGTTTCCAACATCAAGAACTGTATCCCGATTGTGCTTGAGATGGAAAACGTCCAATATGCGACGTGTGCGGAGTTGTTTAAAATACACGCTATCTCCCATCAAGTTATCCATCACATCATTCCTCCCACTACACCTCATCCCGCGGAGGATCCTCAATTATGGATAACGCTTGATGCTACCATTCTCCAGTGGATCTATTCCACTATTTCAGTTGACCTTCTACAAACGATTATTGAGCCGGATACCACGGCTATGGCTACTTGGAATAGATTGCGTGACATATTCCAAGATAACCAACATTCACGTGCCGTCACACTTGAGCAAGAATTCTCCCTCGTTCGCATGGAAGAATTTCCTAACGTATTTGCCTATTGCAAGAAACTTAAGGAGTTGACAGATCAACTCTGTAATGTGGGCGCACCTGTCACCAATAATCGTCTGGTTCTACAATTGGTTGCCGGCCTTTCGGAGGCATATAATGGCGTTGGAACTCTCCTACGTCAAAGCAACCCTCTTCCCGCTTTTCATCAAGCCCGCTCCATGCTTACTTTGGAAGAAGTCGGTTTGGCGAAAAAGGCGGCTACCGGAGCAAACCCTGTCGTTATGGTGGCGTCCTCTCCAAGTTCTTCGGGTTTTGTTAATAATTTGGGCCAAAATCATAATCATATTGGCGGCAAAAATAATCTTAAGAATAATAACAAAAATCGTGGGGGCAAACGCGACGGTTCTGGTGGCGGTTTGGTGGTCAGTAAGCAGGCGGTGGGTCCCATCCAGGGAACAATGGCCCACCACCCCCTGGTCCCAAAGAATGGGCACATGGCAGCTGGTCGGGCAATGGGTCAAAGCCGCCACTCTTATCGGGCCGCCAGGAAATTCCAACGGCGGTGGGCCGCCAACGCTCAGGCCCAACACCCAAAGAATGGCGGCCCATTGGCGATGGCCCAAAGAAGAATGAGAGTAGCATGGCGGCCCAGCTCCATCACGGACAGGAATTCTTGGGCCCCGACCTCCGCAAGCCCATCATGCAGCGGGCCCCACTCATACCGATATCGAGGCCGCGATGCACACATTGGGGTTAACTCAACCGGACCCAAATTGGTATATGGACACCGGTGCCACAACTCACATGACTTCCGAATCAGGTACTCTCTCATCTTATTCCAATTTGAGCACCCCTCGGGGGATAATTGTTGGTAATGGCAGTTCTATTCCAATCCTAGGGTATGGTCAGAAAACATTGTCTCCCCCCAATCCACCCCTTCTCTTGAAAAATACTTTACATGCTCCTAAATTGATTAAAAATTTAGTGTCTATCCGAAAGTTCACAACTGACAATTCGGTTTCCGTTGAATTTGATCCTTTTGGCTTCTCTGTGAAGGATTTCAAGACGGGGAGCTATCTCATGAGGTGTGATAGTAGGGGGGATCTATATCCTATCATGCCTAGTTTCAGTCTATCGAGTCCAGCCTTGCCGTCAGTTTTTGCAGCCATCTCTCCTTCCGTGTGGCATGCTCGCCTGGGTCATCCGGGATCTTCTATTTTATCAGTTTTAGATAAAAATAGCTTTATTTCTTGTAAGGGTACGAGTCGTACTGCACTTTGTCAGTCTTGTTCATTAGGAAAAATTGTTAAGTTGCCTTTTGTAGACTCCAATTCTCATACGTCAATGCCATTTGATATTATTCATAGCGACCTATGGACATCTCCTGTTCTTAGTTCATTGGTTCATCGATATTATGTTCTCTTTTTAGACGATTATTCTAGATTTTTGTGGACGTTTCCAATTGCGAATAAATCACAAGTGTTTTCCGTCTTCATCAAATTTAGAGCGTTCATTCGTACTCCATTCGAGAGAAAATAAAAAATATTCAATGTGATAATGGGAAAGAGTATGATAATAGAGAGTTTCGGGAATTCTATGCTAATAATGGGATCCATTTTCGGTTTTCGTGTCCTCATGCATCTTCACAAAATGGAAAGGCCGAACGCAAAATTCGTTCCATAAATAACATTGTCCGAACTCTCTTAATTCATGCCTCCGTACCTCCATATTTTTGGCACCATGCTCTACAAATGGCCACATATCTTCTTAACATAATTCCGTCTAAAGGTCTGACATATTCTTCCCCCTCCAAATACTGTATAATAAGAACCCTCCTTATTCTCATCTTCGGGTTTTTGGGTGCTTGTGTTTTCCGTTATTCCCATCCACCATAATTAACAAACTTCAGGCTCGGTCTACCCCGTGTGTATTTTTGGGTTATCCGTTTAATCATCGTGGTTATAAATGCTTTGATTTATCCTCAAATAAAATCATAATTAATCGTCACGTCCTTTCTGATGAAACTCAATTTCCTTTTGTGAAAGTTCAGACTCCCGAGCCTCGGTCATATAATTTTTTGGATGAACAAATATCCCCGTATATTATTCAGAATTTTTCGGACATTTCCCGCACCCAAAATCCTCCAATGCCCACCTCACTGGACCCACTGCCAGATGGCAGCGGCTCGATTCATGGATCGGTCCCAACAATTGGGCTACCCACCACTCGAACCGGGCGTCGATTGATGATCCGATTTTCGATTTGGGCGGCGGGCCTTTCTGCTGGCGATCCGTCCGACCCAGAAAATTCCCAAAATTCCCTCAATTCTTTCTCGAGTCATAGACCAGTCACTCGTAGTCAGCGGGGTATATTTACACCTAAAAGACATTTTAATTTACATTCTGATGTCTCTAAATCCCCCTTGCCCCGCAATCCCGTGTCCGCATCAAATGACCCTAATTGAAAAATTGCTATGACTGATGAATATACTGCTCTTATTGATAATAAGATGTGAGAGTTGGTGCCCCGTCCATATGGTATTAATATTATCAGGTCTATGTGGATTTTTGCTCATAAGGAGAATTCAGATGGATCATTTGCTCGACATAAGGCGCGACTTGTGGGTGATGGTAAGACTCAGCATGTTGGGATAAATTGTGGTGAGACGTTTAGTCCGGTGGTCAAGCCGACTACTATTCGCACGGTGCTTAGCTTGGCTCTTTCAAAGACTTGGCCTATTCATCAGTTGGATGTCAAGAATGCCTTCCTACATTGTGACCTCAAAGAAACAGTCTATATGCATCAGCCGTTGGGTTTCAGGGATCCTAACCGTCCGCATCATGTCTGTTTATTGAAAAAGTCCTTATATGGGCTTAAGCAGTCTCCACGGGCCTGGTATACGAGATTTGCTGACTTCGTCTCGACTATTGGGTTCACTCACAGCAGGTCAGATAATTCCTTGTTCATCTACCGTCCTTGGCCTACATTCTGTTGTATGTGGATGATATCATCTTGACTGCCTCTTCCGATGCCTTGCGCCAGTCTATCATGACCATGCTCAGTTCTGAGTTTGCTATGAAAGACTTAGGGCCTTTGAGTTATTTTTTGGGGATTGCCGTCAAGCGTCATTCAGGTGGATTGTTTTTGTCTCAACGAAAGTATGCTGCTGAGATCATAGAGAGGGCTGGGATGTCATCCTGTAAGTCCACTTCCACGCCAGTTGATGTAAACCCCAAGCTGAGTGCCGCAGCAGGTGCACCATGCGAGGACCCAACCGCTATCGCAGTCTTGCAGGGGCCCTCCAGTATCATACCTTTACCAGACCGGATATTACGTATGCGGTTCAGCAGGTGTGTTTATTCATGCATGATTCCAGTATACCACTAATTAAGGTAACCTTTACACTACAATATACTACAAATATATATACCATATATACAAGATTGTATTATGATTCTCCTGTCCGAGACTGGGCTGGATTGGCCACTACCGAGGCCCACCGCCACTGGCTGCTGAAAAGCCCACTGCTGAAATAGAGCAATATACTTGTGATATACACTGATGTATATTGGGTGTATATCACTGGTATATTGCTCTGTTTAACACACCCCCGCAGTCATAGCGGGCGGTCGTCGAACGCTGAGACTGTCCCTAAAATCTTCAAAGAGAACCGCTGGTAGACCATTTGTAAAGATGTCTGCAATTTGATAACGAGACGGGACATGACATACGCGAACTTGACCCTTTGCAACCTTTTCACGGACAAAGTGAATGTCCATTTCGATATGCTTGGTGCGTTGGTGTTGAACTGGGTTACCTGAAAGGTAGATGTCACTAATGTTATCGCAATATACCAAGGTTGCCTTCTGAATGGGACAATGAAGCTCCAACAACAAATTGCGTAGCCAACATGATTCGGAGACCACATTCGCTACCCCTCGATATTCTGCCTCTGCACTTGAGCGTGATAGAGTTGCCTGACGTTTTGCCGACCAGGAGACCAAGTTGTTGCCAAGGAACATACAGTAGCCAGAAGTCGACCGTCTGGTGTCAGGCCAACCACCCCAATCAATATCCGTGTAAGAGACAAGTGTGGATGTAGATGAAGGATACAAGTGCAACCCATAGTCCAGTGTTCCCTGAATATACCGAATGATGTGTTTGATTGCATTCATGTGCAATTGTATAGTTAGAATTATGGTAGAATAATGATTTAGAAATAGAATAAGAATATGATTCTCCTATTATGGAAATATGTAACTTGTATATATAGCCTTTCAATTAATGAAAATAATCAAGGAAATTATTTCTTTCACAAATAGTCTGGATTACACTGGACATGTTATTGTTTGTTATTATTTTATCCCAAAATAATGATTCTCTTTTTGAAAACTATTTCATTTTAACATCAAGTTCTACACCTATGACTAGTTGAAACCTTCACCACCACTTATTTTATATATATATATATAAAACGTGAATCTTGACCATCACTCATTTAAATGGATAATTTCGAGAATTCATATATTTGTCTTACCTGTCTGAAGTCTTTTTAACTCTTTTTTTTAATGTCGAATAATATCACATAGATTGGCAGAAAGGGAATATGTGCAATATTTTGATTTTAGGTTGTTTCGGGCCTAAGTGTCAAATGGCTTCTCATAGGTGTTGGTATAACAACTTCTGCAAGAATTGAACTTGGCATTTAACATTCCAAACTTTTAGTAGTCTAGTTGGTGATGAACATCCAGAAAATGAAAACAATCATAAAAAATATTTGCAAATACCAAAAACTAAACATGAACAAGGGAAGAAGAAGAAACCCCTACTCATATAAAGCCCATGAAGCTTTAAAAGTCAATTCAAATCTCCAACCAGAATGGGAATTGTAGTTGGGCCCAGCATAGTCATAGTCGGCCTCGTACGCCGCCATAGGTTTCTCCTGTTTTGTTAAATTATCCAAAATGAATTTTAAACGTTAGTGATAGTTAATATATTTCCATATATTCACCATATATTCTGTAACATTCTATAATTAATATTTTAGTGTAATTATGTATATTAGAGATCTTTATTCCATTAGAATTATAATTGTATGTATGTATGTATATATATATATATATATATATATATGCTGATATACAACTGCCCAGCCCTCCACTTCTACAACCAACCCCGTATACCTCTGTATACTACTGATATACAACCTTCTTATATATATATATATATATATATATATATATATATATATATATATATATATATATGCTGATATACAACTGCCCAGCCCTCCACTTCTACAACCAACCCCGTATACCTCTGGTATACTACTGATATACAACCTTCTTACCTTCTCTAGCTCTCCAACAGGCTGTATACCCCTGGTATACAACTGATATACAACAGTTCTACACCATTTTATTTCTCTACTAAATTTCGGATACCCTCATGGAGTCACTCGCGGCCCACATAGCTTCTTCCGCTTCCTCTTCCTCAACACTCTGCGTCCCAAATCCTCCTCCCTCTTCCACCCCAAACACTTTTCATCTGGCTTTCGCCGTAACCAATATCAAGAACTTCGTCCCGTTGATTCTTGATCAAGAGGATGGACAATGCGCGCCGTGAGTTGAACTCTTCCATATTCATGCATATGCTTACAACGTGCTTGATCACATTGATACCACCTATCCCCACCCACCCGACGTGGACGACACGGCGTGGACAAGGCTTGATGCCATCGTCAAGCAGTGGATCTATGACACTATTTCGAAGGATTTGCTTCATGCCATCATGAAGACCGGAGCTTCGGTTACGAGTTATGGAAATCGCAATTTCATTAAATGTAATAAAGGGAACCTTGCCCAAAATTGCTACTCTTGTCATCTTGAAAAACATGTTAGACTTCCTTTAACGTCATTTTTGAGTATTACTTTTTATTCCTTTGATATTATTCATGCAGATTTATGGACCTCTCATATTACTAGCAAATTGGGTCATAAATATTATTTAATATTCTTGGATGATTTTTCTCACTTCCTATGGGTCTATCCGCTCCACTTTAAATCACAAGTCTACTCAAAGTTTCTTGAATTTCGTCTGTATGTTAAAACATAATTTGAAAAGGAAATAAAAATGTTTTAGTGTGACAATGGTCGTAAGTTTAATAATCCTCTCTTTCATAAATTTTGTGCGGTTAATGTCATGATCTTTCTTTTCTCCTGCTCCCACACTTCCCCACAAAATGGTAAAGCCGAACGACTTCTCCGCACCATTAACAATATGATTCGTACCTTACTTTTTCATGCATTTCTTCCCCCCAACTTTTGGGTATATACATTAAAAATGGCAGAATACATTCTTAACATACTACCTATCCGTACGCTCCAAAAATAGGACCCCTACCGAGTTTTTATTTTGTCAGATCCCTACCTATGATCACCTTTGGATTTTCGGTTGTCTATGCTACCTAAATCTTGCCTCCACCGTCCCTTACAAATTAGCACCTCATACCACCTCATGTGTCTTCTTGGGGTTTCCGTCGAACCATAGGGGGTACTTATGCTATAATGTGTCCACATGTCAAATCATAGTCTCCCGCCATCTCATGTTTGATGAGAATGTCTTTCCCTATGCCAACATCCACCAATTTCGAGCCACCGATTATGGATTCCTTGATGACGCGGAACCTCACCTCTCCTTCAAAACGCATTACATTGGCCAAATACTATCCCGTCGAACACCGCCCCACCCACTGCCCCAGTTACGGACCCCACTGCCCCAGTCCCGCCGCCCCACCCACTGCCCCAGTCACAAACAACCCTGCCCTGTTACCCATCCCGTCGCCCAGTCACCCGACACACTGCCCATTAGAATAACAATTGTACACACTATATATATTGTATTAATGAAAAGACTTCACAGAAGGAGATTTACATTAATCTACGGTTAGACCCTAAAAAAAAGTAAAGGAAAAAAAAGGGAAAATTTGAATTACAAGTACGAATATCCATACACGTAGTTTTGAAAATGAATTTGCATGTCAATTTATTAATTTCTTTTGAAATAAGATATACAAATTTCAGAGATTACATAAAGAGTATACCTATTTCCTTCCGTTTCAAAAAGAGTATATTTCAAGAGTGTGAAAATCAAATCATATGATCAAGGAAATTGGTTGTCTGGATATTGAGAAAAAATGAAACATACTTCAAATCACATTAGTTATATCAAGTATCAAATAAGTTCTAAATTTAGGTTAAAAAAGTGTTAGAAAGATTGAGATTGCCTCCTTATTGTAACACTTATAGAAGGGGACAACATACAATGTCATCATCTTTAAGGTCACTATTGTAGATATTTATTGAAAGTGTAAAAACTACTACCTTTTTAGAAAGTAGTGGTGTTCAGCTCAGTTTGCGCGTGCCACCGCCCACCAAAGACATGTATCAGAGCTAGAACAAATGAAAAGAAATTGCGTAATGTTTTTGTCTCCGCTAGGAATAAATCTGAGGCCTCATGATACTCAACCCACTTCATCGACCACTAGGCTACATCATTGAATGTGGTGAACAAACCACTATCACTCAAATATATCTGGAGAGAGACAAACTAATGTGCAAATTTTCTGGCAAACTAAAGTCACAAATACAAAAAAGATTTGCTAATTTGAAAGATGCGCAAAAAAATAAAGTTTATTCTCTTCGTAGACTTAAATCATGTAGCTTATAAAAGATATTAAGAAATTTGTTTAGTTATTCCAATATACCCCAAAAAAGGAATCAAATCGTATAAACTGTGGTCTCAAGTTTGGACTTCCATTTCCTCAATCTTTTAAGAACTAGAAGTGCTAAAATTATAAAACCAAGATAATACTAAAGACGTATGAAAAAATTGTCCGGAAAAGAATTATTTAACTCTCAATAGTAACTGTATTGTATAAAATGTGCATGGAGTGTTTCATTTCTTCAAGAATTATTTAAGACACTTGTCTTTCATTATGGATCTATTATCAGAATTCAGTAACTGATCTCAACATTCCCCAACATCTCATTTTTCAATTACTCAACCATTTATTTTACCATAAATGATATTTGGTTATTAATTTATAGTAAAAACATATTTCATTACCAATAATAATGTCATTTTTTTGTGACCGAACAATACACATAAAATTAAAAAAGAAGAAAAAAAAAAAAGAAACGAACCTGGAGCAAAACTCTATGGGTGTTTCCATAACCAAAAGATCCCATTGTTTTTCTACCGAATCCTAAACAATCAAAAACAGCAGAGTAAATTTAGTGAACATACTAACAACAGAGAAATATTCCAACACAGATTACCAATCCACATTTGGTTGCCAATTCCAATTAAGCAAGAAATTAAGGAAAAGAATAGAAAATTCAAATTAAAAAAAATGGATAACCGTGACAGTTGACACTGAGAGAAGGCAATCATGAGAACAGCAGCCACAAGAAATGTAAAACAAATGAAGCGCCCCATCGTTTATTTCTGCTTAATTGAGGGTTACTGAAAATGGAATTATGGGGTTTTTGTTTAATGGGCGGGAGGTTTTAGAGAACTTTTATTTTAGAGTAGTGGTTCGATTATAGAGTTCTTTGTAGAGTGATGATTGCTCAAGTTCATATAAGCAGTTCATGTTTCCCATTCCATATCCGATGTGAGACTCTAAACACTCCCCCACACGCCCAAACTTGTTAATTGGAGCGTGAATAATATAATTTGGGGGCCCAACATTGGTGAACAAAGAATTGGAATGAGTCTGACTCTGATACCATGTAAAGAATGTGGGATTGAGTTAGGCCCAAGATCCATTATTTACATGGTATCAGAGTCAGACCCATTCAAATTCTGTCTTTACATGTACAACATGTCTGTCTATTCATGCATAACCCGATGAAGGATCACATGCATGCACTCAAACACATTGTGCGTTATATTCAGGGCACTCTAGTTTATGGACTGCATCTATATCCTTCGTCGACATCCACCCTTGTTTCCTACACAGATGCCGATTAGGGTGGTTGTCCGGACACCAAACGCTCCACATTTGGTTATGGTATATTCCTTGGCAATAACTTGGTATCTTGGTCCTCCAAACGACAAGCGACCTTATCCAGATCCAGTGCCGAAGCAGAATACCGAGGGGTTGCCAATGTAATGTCTGAATCTTGCTGGCTCAGGAACCTTCTTCTGGAACTCTACTGTCTGGTTCTGAAGGCAACATTGGTGTATTGTGATAATGTTAGTGCTATTTATCTCTCTGGGAATTCGGTTAACCATCAACGCATTAAGCATATTGAGCTGGATACTCACTTTGTTCGCGAAAAGGTCGCTCGTGGACAAGTGCGTGTCTTACATGTCCCGTCACGCTATCAGATTGTAGATATATTTACAAAAGGTCTTTCACTGATTCTATTTGAAGATTTTTGGGACAGTCTCAGCATACGCCGACCTCCCACTTCGACTATGGGGTGTCATAAAATTATGTGTAATTATTAAAATATTAATTATAATTATCTAGTAATAATTATAATTAATAATATGATAATGTAAATATGGTAGATAGATATTCTAGTCATTAACAAATTAGCCTAACCTTAGCCTTATCTTATCCTATCATATCCCTAGACAAATTAGCCTAATCTTAGCCTTATCTTATCCTATCATATCCCTAGATTATGCTTGTAATATCCTGAGATTATATTTATAATTATGGTATATTTACCACACATTTGGGAAGAATACAATTGAGAAAAATATTCTTTCATTAGTTTTATATTGTAACTCTCTGAGGTTAATCATCAAAAAAGATACTGCTAAATACATGGAAATAACTAATCCACCCTTTGTTCGATATTTAAAATATACATAACCATGGTTAAGTCAATATACGTAAAAACACATGTCAGTTGTTCATTGGCTCGGTATAAATACGGAGTAAATAAGCTTCTATCTGAACGTATAAACCCTACAAATTATGATTAAAATTCCTCCTTATCTAATTGACAAGTTCAACCACAGAATCCTTCATCAGATCATTTCATCCACGCTCTAGTTATTGGTCCTTATCCGGATTTGACTAAAAGGATAAATTGTCAACAAATATTTGTTCCAGAAAAGGGGAAGTTTTAAGCATGCATGAAGCAGTAAATAACAGAAAGTTCACATAATAACAAAAAAAAAGGACACATGTTACATATATCTAAATGAGACGAATATATTATGTGCGGCTATGACCAACACTAAACCCTTCCTCAATTACTCACTACTATTACCAATAGTAGAAAGACAACTACTAACCATGTCAAGTGCATAGTAAGATTGTTTACCCATAAATTGATACAGTTAAATTTGTATATGTGATCAAGGACACGAGGATCTCAAGTGACCAAGATAGCAAGATAATTAAATAATTGAAACTAACATAAACAGAATATAATTGAAACTAAAGGGTTAGAATGGCTTGAGTCTTGGAGGAGTTTTGAGCTAAAGTCTCCAGGCAAGCCGCTAATTATATTGGAATGCTCAATTAAGACAAGAACTAGAAAATACAAAATAGTACAAGTAGCAATTATATAGTATATCTCCTTTTTTTGATGTCCTTACAATAAAATGATTAGCCCTATTTATACATGGACCACTACACGAAAGAAAGACATTTGCCAATAACATTTTTGTTGCCATATGTTGAATGTTGTTGTCAAAAGTACTTTTCCCAACAACAAAAATTATTGCGTGCCGTTGCAATAACCTCCGATGCGAAAAAATTTCGTAACAAGTTGTTTTTTGTTGCTATTTATGTTTTTAGCAACAATACATTGATTTTTTATTGCCATTTACGTTTTAGCGACAATATATTTATTGTTGTTAAAGTTTTATTGCATATTTCATACTTTCTTGTAGTGGACTCTGGAGTACACATTCCATGCATTACGCCCCATTAATATTACATATTAATGTTATGGTAATAATATACAATAAAGGTGATCATTAGTGGCATTAATGCTCTTTGGAAGGTATAAGGTCATTTTCGTAACGGTCGTCCGCTGGTGATTGAATACGTCTTTTCATTCCTTGCTTCCTGGTACTAGCGATCTTGTAGTGCCTCCGGGGCACTTGTGGCTGAACTGAATCTGACTCATCCTCTTTATCACACGTCATAATATAATTCGTCCAGGTGTATGATACGAATTTTACTCCATACCAAGATCATTCTTCATTTCCCAAATGCTCTCTGCTCTCTGCTGTGCAACTAATGAAGGAGAATGTTTCTAAGACTCTTCTTGAACAAGAATGAAGATCCGGCCGCTTTCACACTGTCCTTTTGTTCCGCTTGGAGATCGAGACCGTTCACTTCTCTTTACGGAAGAGGATACTGAAATGTGCAACAGTAGCCAGGAGAGCAGTGGGATTCAAGAACTAGAAATTCATACAACCACAAAAGTTATTTAATCCTAGATTTGACTTACGCATTTCATTCCCTATGACTTTGCCGTACTACTATCTCAGATCCTAGTTGACTTAAATACTGATCAAAAGAACATCTGAAGCTGTCTCCCAGAGCATAGCTGGATGACAAAGGAGGGGAACTTAAAATCCAGCTGGAGGCCTGCAGCGTGGGGTCGAACCATGGTGGGAGCAATTTGCTCTCTTCTGGGGTAGGACTTTGTAGGTGATATCGCACATCCTGCGATTTACAGGTAGTAGTGCTGAGGGACTGGGACTACTATCTCCAGAAATAGTCTGGCGTAAGCTGGATATCAAAAAGCTATCAATTCCCGTCAAATCACACAAGATCAGCCGTTTAGACTTAGCATACTAACTTTGCTACAGAATACTGATGAATGAGGAGATAAGAGTATCACATCAGCATGTCCAATTTGAGCAAAGAATCTCTTACAGACATCGTGTAAGAGAAGCCAATCAATTTGGCTGTTACAAACAGAGGAATGCCAGAAAAAGAAGGGGAAAAAGAGAGTATAAATTTTTTGTTGAAAACACTTCCACACTCCCATTACAAGGATGAATTAGATTACAGTAATCTACTTGTCGCACCAATTTGTAGTAGTTCTTCCGACTACAACATGTACAAGAACAAGATGACAAAGTAAAAGCATACATGAAGCTCAGACTATCCCCAGCTAAGGTTTGACTAAAGTGACTAAAGCCCCCAAGCTACCCAAAAGAAGTAAGCCTCTTATACATGGCTATAGAAGCATAAGCAATGATGGACATGGATAATTTGATTCATACGGACCCAATATAACCGATAAAATCAGTCATTACATAGCAACCTACTGTTAACATGGTCTTGATTGCTCTAGGCAGAGATAGAGCCAAGATTTTTAATTTATGAGTTCTAGATTACAATATTTTTTTGTTTATTGGGTTCTGGATATATTTGTTACACATATCAAATGATTTTTTTTATTTTTTTGAAATTGATAACATCATCAAATGAATTTTTAACACAAATACAGGGTTTGAGCCAAAGCTATTGGTTCTGCCGAAACCGTAGCTAAAGGGTTGGCTCCGTCCCTAGCTCTAGGCTCTATTTATTTACATAGATAAAGATGATTTGAAAAGTAAAGTAATCAATAGGAAGAGGACCATGAAACTTGAAAATTATCTATTACCTTTACCCTTGGCACGCTGGCACTAAAATGGTGGCGTCTCTTCTTCACTAAAGAATCAAACCTGCTAAAGATAAAGATGCACCAAGTGTCTCTTGCAATGACTTTATTTGTTCCCTTTCAGCACAGCCCTCTGAAACTTATACATTACTGATATAGGTGGAATTAACTCCTTTCTGCCATCCTCTGGAAACATAGTATAGAAAAGCACCATAGAGAGTTTAAATAATCATTACCCTTCAATGTACATACATGAAAGGCCAACACCTAGAGGAAGAATTGAAAGATAAGGTTCTTCAAATGAGCAAAGATACATCTCTAGATAAGCTCAAATAACTCATTAAAGTATCCTCGGGAAATATATACTGACAGTCCATTCGTCGTAGTGCATTAATAGTAACATTCACAACAAACCATTAAGCAAATAATAAACTTGTTTTTTTACCTTCACTTATTCATTGCATGGCAAATTTGGTACACAAATAGTCCAGTTTAACTCTCACTTTCTCAAATACAAGTATGTACATCAACTAAGTGGAAAAAAGGAAAAATAGAAAAAAGAAAACACTCTCAACCAAAAAGCACCTTTCTTTTCCAAACAAAAAGGAGAAATTAGCTGCTAGATATTCATCTACTCTGATCTGAAGGAAATTGAAAGAATCTACCCTACACTTTCGCCAACTCTACGGCGTGAAGAACTGGTCTAACCAAAATATACCGTGACAGATAACAGTAGATGAGAGTTACTGAGCTGAAGAATTCCTGCCTGGCCTTGCCATCATTGTCTGATATTTAACAACTGCTTATGAGCTCTCATTGAAATTTACTGACCGAGACAATGCTGCTGGGTTTGCTTGTAATACAGTAGAGTTTTCTGAAACACTATTGTTGTCATCATTCTTCGGCTGAAAAGCACTGAAAGGACTTCCACCAACTGAATCAACACTATCATGTTTTATTCCCAATGTCGCCCATATAGAACTCTTTGCAGCCTCTCCTGGATCATCAATTCGCAGAGTTTTTGGAACCCAGAGGCACTTCTTAGGGTTACTCTCTTTCAAAGGCTCTAACTTGCTGCTCAACGGTTTTTGTATGTTTTCATCCCTTGAGTGTTTCCCCAGAGTAGGAGAATTAGGACCCGAAGTCTGAGATGTTTGGGTTAGGGAAGCAGTAGTAGGGGACACCCAAGGGACATTCCAAGAACCTGCAACAGTATAACCCCAATAAGAAGCTGCTGGGTAAAACGGCATAGGAAAGCCAGGAGGGCAATAACCAGGAGGAGGGACTGCAGAGCTCCATGGATAAGGCCAAGGAGCCCCAGGATAGCAAGTCAAGTAAGGTGGAAAGTTATGGCAGTTCGTCCTTAGCAGGTCAGGTACAATTTTATTAACTTCATCCTCTGAATTTGCAGTAGTGACTGAAGATCTTCTGGAATGGTCATCTCCATTATCTCCAGCTCCATAAGTAACTGGAACCCCGGTCTCTTCTGGTTTATGGAACCCATTATGTGAGCAATTATGCATTGTTTTGTCACCGATGTTCAAAACTGAAGCCATTGATTCACAGAGTGGCGTGGGGGAGACAAATGCTACAATAGGTTGCTGGATTCCATTTGGATAATCTGTTTGGGCATTCGGAAGTGTTTCAAAGACAGATATTTGACGGTAATGTGGAATTGAGTTCTTGTTTTTCCGACGACCAGCACCTACTGGCACACTCCTCATGGTCCCACCAGCTGTCCAATATCTCTGGCAATTCTTGCAGAAGTGTCTAGGCTGGTTCACATTGTAATTGTTGAAATAACAAAATTTGGTTTCCATGCTGTTACACCGGGGACACGGAAGTATCTTGTCTGGCTTTTTGAGGATTTTCTCTTGCGAATTACTTGCTTCACCTTCCTCATCTTCACTTTTTGAGGGTCTTGTTGAACAGTCGTTATCAACAGCTGGCCCCTTTATACTATCAGTTCTAGTTGGATCTGAATTCTGATCCTGTAACTCCTCGCCAGTCAAAGTTTCTATCTGATCCTTACCAACATCCAGGTTTCCTTCAAAGTTATCCTGTATGTGTGATGCATTATCACAGAGGAGTAACTCTTCTTTTTAACTATTGAAATTATTGGAAACTTAGGCAGATCTCAAAATAAAAGGTTCATCGAGATTTCACTAGTCTTTTATAACTATTGCAACAACCAAGCTTCTCCATCGTTAAGAAGCATGTCAAGGTTGTAGCTAGAAATATTGAGACCAAAAGCAAAAACAAGACAACAACAGTAAGTTATATATCATGAAGGACTAAGAATACGAGAGCATAACAAATTAAGTATCTGTACTCTTCTGAGTTTGGAAGTAGGTGTGTTCTTATCATTACATAAATAAAAGGTATGAAGAAAAAGTTTCTCATTTAGCAAGTAAAAAGTTAAAACTTTTCTCATTTAGCAAGTCTTAGAATTAAACTATGCTTTTTTCATGCTAATAGATTGCTAATTACAGGAATTAAAAAATAGGAAAGTAAACAAATCTTAGATATAGAGATTGAAAGATGTTGAACCACGATGGTTTGATTGATGGAATAAAATCGAACTCTAATGAATCTCTGAACAATTGTAAAATAGTTTCAACTTCTATAAACTGAAAGACAAAAAAATTTTCACACTATTATATCATTTAAAAGATAATTATACTCCCTATAACAAGTAGAATTAAAACTAGACATAAAACGCCAAAATTACCAAAAAGAAGAAAAAATAGTAACTTGAAAAATACTCCAAGCAACCTTCTATATAACATGTTAATTTGCACTTATTGTGAAAAAATTGTATTACACCGACCCATTGTAAAATTAACGAAATAAAGAGCTAACTATTGAGAACACGAAGAACAGACCCCAATTAAAAATTATTTAATACATGACCACAAATATCAACAAAAACTCAAAAAACACGGCCTTCCTTTTAAAGGATTTAATTTAATCGATTTCAATCCAAAATACTGTAAATGGTTTATAATTTGTCTCTGATTGAAAACCCTAAGGAAATGCTCCTAAATGAGGTGAAGCAGAGTCCAATGGGAAGTCAACAACAGTCACCTACAAAATTACTAACAAGAAATCAACAGATTATATTCTAACATTAGTCATTAAACTAAGTACCTTGTGAGCTTCTACATCTTCTTCTCCGTTGGTGTCCTCATCGTCTTGAGGAGTTCCAGAAGATTCTGGAATATCCGGCAACTGAATGGTCCTGCCGAAGAGTTTTATTGCAGGGTCTTTGAGTTCCGACATGTTTAGTGTATGTATGTGCTTTTTCAAGTTCCTAAGTTAAAGAAGAGAATCCAACAAACAAATATTGGGTCTCATGTTACTCCCTACTAAGCTGGACAGTGGGCCGGGTCGCCCGGTCCCGACCCGACCCGACCCTGCCCCGATTCCCTAAAAAGTGGTGTTTGAACTCGAAATCGGGACGGGACCTGAGCTCGTCCCGTCAGGCCTGTACCGCTCCAGATCCGCCCTGCCCCACCCCCGTCTCGACCCCTCTTTGCAAAAATGAACGTTGCACAACGACCAAAATATAGGCCTCCTACCCCCTTAATATTTATTTTTAACCCCTAGGTTACTATATTTATCCTTTAACTCAAATTCTCAACTATAAATAACTCATTTTATCTCACAAATCTTCCTACAATCTCTCTAATCTCTCAACTCAATCTATCTCCCTCTACAAGTCTCTCATTTTCTCTTCATTTTATCTCACAAATCTTCCTACAATCTCTCTAATCTCTCAACTCAATCTATCTCCCCTCTACAAGTCTACAATTACATTGCCTAATAAATATTTTATTTTATTTGCTCATTTGTATAATTGTATCAAAGTTAAAAAATTGGGACTGAAGTTCGCAATTAGCTTGAAGATCATCCATCGAGCAAAGTTTCAATTTCCAATCTCGATTACAAGTCGACGTTACGTCGGCGTTTGGTACCTTCGTTCCTTCTTTAAATTATTATTGTTATTTTATTTTATTTATCGCACTTAATTTCATTATCTTTAATTATTTATTAGCATAATTAAAATGGAATGATTAAGAGGTATGTTTAAGGATAAAAGTGCTTCTTCTAGTAGGGGTAACAAGGGCAGAGTACTTCTTCTAGTCATCCTATTCCTAGACAAGATGATTTGATTGATTACACTCATATAGCTGAAACTGAATTTTTTAATGATATATCATTAGATGATGAGATATATTCTGCAACTCAACCAGACTTTAATTTAAAAGATAATCTAGATGACACACCCACTAATCTAGATGACACACCCACTAGTGCACCTCAAACTGAAACTGGAATGTCTCATGTTTCCCCTAGTATGAGACGAGACCCCACACAACGAAAATTAAAATCTTATGCATGTAATTTTTTTGATAGGGACCAAACGTCAAAAAGCGCTTTTTCTGTCGGAAGATTTCAAATAGGAGAGCACATACACTCATTAGCGGGAGACAGCTTGGAGATTGCAGTTTTATTCAGATATTGGATACGAACGGAGCGTAGAAGGTGCGGTCAACCGGAGATCAACGAAAAAGATGACAAAAACTACAACGAAATCTTGTCCGACGGAGGTGGAAGCGACATCGACCAATTTGACCAACAAATTTCATTTCCAATCGAAGAACCACAAGACATTGTAAATAAATTAGAAAAGGTATTTATAAATATGTAATTTTTTAATTGTAATTTTACTATGTTATTTGCAACTTTCAACACCACAAAGTTGCAATTTTGAAACTGTATTACAAAAAAATTATATTTCTATTTAATATTATAAGAGCCACAAAAACAGTCTTGCGATATTTTTATTACACTATCTTGCTCAATTATTGAAGTGCTTATATATGTTATTTTTTTAAAATTAAGTGAAAAAAAAAACAGAAAAACCCGATCCCGACCCTGCCAAGACCGGTCCCCTTTTCCGACGGGAATAGGCAGATCCCGCCAGTCCCGCCGAAGGACCGGTCCCGCTCTCCCCCAGTCCCGTCGGGTCCTGTCCCGCCGGGACCCGCCCCGAACCCGGCCCACTGGCCACCCTGTCCCTACAGATCTGACACATAAACACATACAACCCCCGACACCATAATATGTGTGTGTATGCGTGTTTTTTCTTTTTATTTTAATCATTCTTTTTTGTCTCAGCCGTATTAGAGCTCGATTATATTTAAATTTGCGTCCACGTAGGATTCATTAGGGAAAAGCGCTCCATACTAAAAAAAATTCAATAGATAGGGTTCGAACCTAAAAATTCTAATTAAGGAAGGAGCAACTCTATCCGCTTTACCATATCCTTTGATGAGTTTTAAACATTTTATTCTCACCTTTCATTAATGGGTGCTCTTTGTAAGTATTCTAACGTTGAACAATATAATTTTATAAATAGCGTCTGAGGGTAAAAAATGTACTTTATGTTAAAGCGTTTTAGATAAAACTTTGTTGGAGATAGAGTAGAGTAGTGGTGGTTGATTACAATTTAGAATTTAATACAGTTTATTAGATGAATAAAAAATAAGTATAGTTAAGTCTAACTAGTTAGTTTATATATACTTTGAAATTCATTTTATTAAAATAAAACCAAAGGCAGAATGAATTATTCAGTTTAGCAATAGTCGGTTCTATCATGAAATGTAAGCAAATAATTTGCTGATTTGAAGACAATCAAATCAAATCAATATTAGTAGTAATAGTTAAATTTAGACTATGTTTTGGTGAATTAAAAAAATTAGGAGCAACTTGTTTGTGGAGACTACGTGCGTAAAGTGTTAAATACAGCTAGGTATGCCACGTCAGAGAGAGAAAACAATTCTTAGCCACGTGTTATTTGTGGCTTTGACATTTTCTATTTCTGCTTTTTCTCTTTTTTTGATTCTCTATAAATCAATATTACCTTGTTCTTCTCATCCCCAAATTCTTCCTTTTCGGCCCCCACATTTTAAAAAGTCACTGAACTTTCCGTATTTTTAATTTCTTTTATGGACTTTTCTATTTTCTATTTTCAAGTTGGGCAAAAAACGATCGACACTACAAAGCGTGTAGAACCAGAATACTCAAATACTCTAGTACTCTATCCCAATTTAACATATTTTTTTTAATCAATCTAAAAAAAATAACATATTTTTATTTGATATAATTTAATTTAAAACTTTACATTTTACAGTTAATGAGATAATTTGTAATTACATAAATATTTTTAGCTTGTTTTAGACTACAGAATTTAAAAATATTCTTTTATTTCTTAAACTTTGTGTTCGGTCCAACTACATCACATAAATTGGCACGGAGAGTAACTCTTCTTGTACTATACCAAAATTTATATTTTACTTATTTATGTTAGCAAATTAAGATTCTTTTTTACTTATTTGTGTTAACAAACTAAAATAAAATTAATTAATTTTTTAAAGTTTATTTTTATTAGTACATAATTATTTCTCAAATTTATTGAATTAAGAATAGACAAATTTAAATTTCCAAATCATAGTTAATAGAGGTAATTTAGTAATATAAAAATATAATTAATACTATTTTTTAAAGAGAATGCAAAATGCAAACTGGTAAAGTTTAAGGAATAGATGAAATATTAAAATATTACTGATAAATACCCGTGATATACACATGATATACACTGTGTATATCACGGGCAGTGGGCTGTATATTCACTGCTTATGGGCTGTAAATTCCGTGGTATACACGATATATTATATCACGGATTAATGGCTCTATTTTTGGTAGATTAGTTGTAATTAAATTAGAGTTGTACACTTACCATAATTGTATAATTATTGTACAAGTAGAATAAGATTTTGAGAGTAGAATAGGAATAAGATTTTTCCTATTATGAAAATTGTAAATTGTATATATACTCTTTCATTAATGATAATAATCAAGAGATTATTTCTTTTATGGTATCAGAAGTCTAGGTTACACATGTCTCCTTCTCTCACAGCCTTCGGCTGCCTCAATATCCGAGCTCCCGTCTCGGGTTTTGTGCAGACTTTTACCTTCTCTCTTCCCAATTTTTTGTTCCAAAAGTCCTTTTTGTTCTTTCGTTATGTCTACGTCAAAGAACATGTTTCACCATACCCTTACAGTTTCTAACATCAAGAACCACATATCTTGAAATAGAAAAAGTCAAATACGCGACGTGAACCGAACTGTTCAAAGTTCACGCACGCTTGCATCAAGCCCTCCATCATATTATCCCCGCGGTTCCTGCTGATACGGAGGTGCCTAAACCCCAGGATGATCCTAAATTATGGACAACCCTTGATGTTACCGTTCTTCAGTGGATTTACTCCACTATATCTACCGACCTATTGCAAACAATTATTGAGCCTGACGCTACGGTGAAGGCTACTTGGGATAGAATACGTGATATATTCCAAGATAATCAAAATTCTTAGAGCTGTTACTCTTGAGCAGAAATTCTCCCACGTCAACATGAAAGATTTCCCGAACATTTCAGCTTATTGCAAAAGGTTGAAAGAATTGGCGGACCAACTCCGCAACGTTGGCGCGCCCGTTACAAATGATCGTTTGGTCCTACAATAGTTGCAGGCCTATCTGAGGCCTATAATGGTGTTGGAACACTTCTTCGACAGAGCAGTCCTCTTCCTCAATTTTATCAGGCTCGTTCCATGCTTACGCTCGAAGAAGTCGGCTTGGCAATAAAAGCGGCTACCGGCGCTAGTCCCGTGGTCATGATGACGTCCTCCACTAATTCTTCAGGTTTTGTTGATAATTCGGGCCAACACCGTGCTCACGGTGGCAACAAGAATACTCGAAAAAAGAATGGCAAAAACTGCGGGGGCAAACACAGAGGTTCCGGCAGTGGTGGCGGTGGCCATAATAATGGCAGTGGGCCCCAGTCTAGGCAACAGTGGGCCACCGTCCCACTGGTCCTAGCCATGGGCCCCCTGGCAGTGGGCCTGGGCCAGTGGGCAATGGCCCAACATCCCTTATGCTACAACATTTTCAGCCCCTGGAAATTGGGCTGCCTAGTAGTTTTCTCGGCCCAATTCGACCTGGCCCAGTGGATTCCGCAACAATTCTGGGCAGGGGCAGCAAGTCGGTGTGCTTGGGCCCCGGCCTCCATAGCCCCATCATGCAGCGAGCCCCACCCCGACCTACATTGAAACCGCGATGCACACACTTGGATTAAATCCCGCGGACCCGAATTGGTACATGGACACCGGAGCCACTACTCACATGACGTCTGTCGCGCCCGATTTTCGACCGGCTCGGGTCAAAGCGGAGCACGGACGTATTCGGTGATTCCTGGGTGAAATGGGTTGAGGAGTCGCCACCTAATTATTTTTTACGGTGAATTAGGACACCTAAATATTAAACTAAATGCTGCAATGTAAACTCCGTTTTTAAGGTCTGCGAAACTAGTGAGGTTCTAGGTAAGGGTTCTTTATTATCCTAAAGGGAAGGGGTTAGGCATCCTTTAAGATCCGCTAACTTGCGGTTATCCGGTCAAACTCAGGTTAATTATTGCTAGAAAAATGCATGTTTTACAAGTATAATAGATTTAAAGATGTTTTGCAAATAATTAGTAAATGATGCATTTTAAAAAGAAAGATACATGTAGAGATTTTTAAAAATATGCATTTGTATGGTATTTAAAGAGAAATACATGTAGAGTTGAAAAAATATGTATTTGACAATTGATAGTAAAACAAATTATTTATAATGCCAAAGAAGTAAAATTTTGGGAATCAATGAATTATAAATTGACAAAAGATAAACTTATTCGGTATGATTAATAAAGCAAATAAAAGATGACAAAAGTTGTTTTGAAAATCTTGAATACACGTGATTTGAGCCTAAAATAAATAAACTAGCGAAGAATTTCTAAGTTTGAATTCAACCGAGCCTACAAATAAATAAGCTAGCGACGTGTTTCAAATCTTAAACTACCCTATGAATTAATCCTAAGTTTGCCTATTCTAAGCATTTCAATAGTTACATAAGTGCGATAAATAATATTACAATACAAAGCGGGATAAAAGCTGAATTAAAGAAAGAAATAAAATAAATAAACTCTGAGGAATAATTCGCCGTTATTTACTTTAATCCCTGCAAGCTGCCAAGAACAAACAGTTAGAAACAATTAAATACAAATAACTTCATATCCGTATTCAAAACAGTGAATGTTTTGATCACGGAGGGCTCAGACTTAAATTTTGAAAAGAACATTCCAATCACGTCGTGGCTGCAAACATATGACTAATGTGGTTTATTTTGATTGCCTCGCCTACTAAACGTGTTGGTCTCTCGGGTGAAATAGAAAAGATCACTATAATCACGTCGTGGCTGCGAATATATAACTTGTTGGTTATTTTAGTCACCTCGCCTACTAAACATGTTGATCTCGGATGAAATAAAAAGGTTTAAGTCTTCATCATTGCCCAGAAGTTATATTTTCGTCTTTGTAACTGTGGAGGCCTCAAAATCGACGGATATTTTTCATCGGCCAGTGTAGTATCGTGTTCAAATCAGTAAAATTAAAATGAAACAGTAAGCAGAAACAGAGAGGCGAAGCGATAGCGAAAAGAACGAGGCAATTTCAGAAAAGACGCGATGTTTAGTTTAAAAGCGAGAAAGCGATAAATCGGATATTTGAATCTTTGAAACAATGGGTGAAACAGAAAGCAATGTCTGAAAGGTGCGGTGTTTATTTTAAAGCGATAAAAGCGGTAAAGAGTAAAACAATAATCGAATCCAAGCGATGGCGAAGCGAAAACAAATACCGAACAGACGCGGTATTTGTTCAAAACAGTAAAACAATGATATCCGTCGCAAGAAATTTAAAACGGTAAACTTAATAAAACAATAAGATATCCGTTGCACGGATGTTTAAAACAGTTAAACTAAAAAACAGAGAAGCGAAACGAAAGAAAAGTGCGGCCTCGAATTCAATTCCATCGGCCTTAATGCAATATTAATAAAACAGTAAAACAGTAAAACAGTGCCAAAGAAACGAGCAGTGAGCAATTTAAAATACCCGACCTGAGTTCTGAAATTCTGGAAACATCCAAATCGGGTCGACCCGACCCGAATCAGTGATTCAAACCCGAAATCAGATTTCAGTACCAGTTTCAGATAACCAACAACAAGAATATGAAATGCAAGAATTCTGGAAATATCCAAATCGGGTCGACCCGACCCGGATCAGTGACCCGACCCGGATCAGTGATCCAAACTCGAATCAGATTTCAACACCAAATTCAGATAGCCAATAACAACAACAGCAATAATGCAAGAAATTTAGAAATTCAAACCGGGTCGACCCGACCCGGGTCAGTAACCCGACCCGAATTGGAGATTCAACCCGACATCAAATAATTCCATCAATTCCAGATAATCAACATACAAAAATATGAAATGTAAGAATTCTGAAAATATTACTCAAGCAAGATTCGACCCAGGCTTCGGTCGATGGCTTGACCGAATCAGGTAAAAAATCCGAAATTGAATAATTCCATCAAATTCCAGATAACCAACATACAGGAATATAAAAATGCAAGAGTTTTGAAATGTTACCCAAACAGGGTCGACCCGACCCGAATCAGAAATTCAACCCGAAATCAAATATTCACCAAATTCAGATAACCAACATACAGGAATATGAGCATGCAAGAATTCTGAAAATAATACCCAAACCGGGTCGACCCGGGTCGGGTCGACCCGACCCGAAATCAGTGAAGAACAACAAAAATGCAAACAGATTTTTGGACTCAAGTTCAAGAACGAAACTCACCTCCTTTCTTTCGAATCTTGGACCTATTTCGGACTTGTATCTTGAACAACAAAGACAGCAAATGATTTAAAATCGAGAACACAACAAATATTTTATGTATATATGGAATAGTCTTCCGAAAAATCCTTCGAAAATCTGTTTTTATCCCCGAAAAATCTCCCCTCCAAAATGAAGAACAACATGGGGTATTTATAGGTACTCACCCCAACGCTCCAACCCCTCATACCCCCCCTTAAAACGAATTCAAATTTCAAAATAAAGGGGGAACAAAATCTGATTTTTGGGGCGTGTTCTTGGGGCATGCGTTCGGCGGTGTCAGGGTAGGGTGGTGGCAGTGGCGAAGTGACGGGGGGTAGGGGTGTAGGGTGCGGCGTCGGTTCGGGGGTAGGGGGTAGGGTTTAGGTTTTCTGATTTTGGGGATTTTTCTTTTTTTTTTCTTTTGGTTTTTGAGGGTTTTAGTCTTTTGGGGGAATTAAAAGGGTAAGGAAATGGGTTTTGGGTCGGGGTTTGAAATTTGCAGGTTGAAATTTGTTTTGGTGGGTTTGGGAATGGGGTTTTAAGGGGTGGCGGTTGGGCTTGGAGTTTTGGGGGAATATTGTTTTGGGTTTGGAAATTGTTTTTTGTGGTTTTGGGTTAAGGGGATAAAAGGGAATGGGTTTGGAGTATTGCGCTGGTCCGGTTTGGTTAGAGAATAGGGAGTTGAATTGTTTTGGGTTAAGTAGAATTAAATGGGTGATGGGTTGGGCTTTGGTGAAATGAGTTTTAGTTTGGGTAAAAATTGTTTTGGGTTGGAAAATGAATGGATTATGGATTAAAAATATGAAAGGGGTCTAATATAAAAAATATTATTTTTGTTTTGTAAAAGATGTGAATTATTTAAAATAACGTAACGATGTGATAATAATAAAAAATATAATATTTGCGAAATGTTTAATGCTTAATAAAAATGGAAATGCGATGCAATTTTGCGAGAATAAAATAACATAGAATTTTTTGGATAAATCTTATGATTGTGATAAAAATGCGAATGACAGTAAAAAATGCGAATAATAATAATAATAAGAGAATAATATACATATATATATATATTTTTAAAATTGTTTTAAAAGTGTCAAAAACGTCAAAAATTATGAATAAAATCATAAAAGATGGGACAAAATTGGGTGTCAATAGATGCCCCTCTTTGGACGGAGACGATGAAAGAGTTTTCGGCCAAAGAAGTTGACTACGTAGCCAATTTTGTCCTGATCAACGGGACTTGAAGGAAGATCAGGGATGCATGGGTAGAAATAAGATCCCAGGGGGAGAGAAATTATTGAAAAAGTTGGTGCAGATTCAAGAAATATTGCCCCAGTGTCGAGTTATGATGACACTGGTCGCAGACGTAACTAAACTATTGGAAAAGAGCGGATCGAAGTTCGAAGTAGGTCGTTGACCAAATTGCCTTGGTTCGCCGTAAGATATAGTTCCACGTTGTGCTGAAAGCTCCCGCCGATTCAAATTCCTGTGGACCAGAGCTAAGATAAAAGTTAGTGTATAACAGTTGCATAAGATATGTATGTGAGAATATGACTTTGTAAGTTGAAATGATGTCGTTGCTTAATGTTGTGCAGATGATGGCGTTGGCGGGCGCCTGTTTACACTTTAAAATAAAGTACCCGCATTAGAAGGTGGGCGACTGATTTAAAATAAAATACCCGCATTAGAAGGTGGGCGCCTGATTTAAAATAAAATATCCGCATTAGGAGGTGGGCGCCTGACTTAAATTGAAATACCCAGACAGAGGTGGCGCTGATGAAATTTAAATACCCGCATTAGGAGGTGGGCGCTGACTGAAATTTAAATACCGCGTTAGGAGGTGGGCGCTGACTGAAATTTAAATACCCGTTAGGAGGTGGGCGCTGACAAATTTAAATACCCGCGTTAGGAGGTGGGCGCTGACTGAAATTTAAATACCGCATTAGAAGGTGGGCGCTGATTTAAAACATACCGCGATTAGAAGGTGGCGCTGATTTAAAACATACCGCGTTAGAAGGTGGGCGCTGATTTAAAACATACCGCGTTAGAAGGTGGGCGTCGCTTTAAAACATACCGCGTTAGAAGGTGTGCTGATTTAAAACATACCGCATTAGTAGGTGGGCGTCGATTTAAAACATACCCGCGTTAGAAGGTGGCGCTGATTTAAAACATACCCGCGTTAGAAGGTGGGCGCTGATTTAAAACATACCGCGTTAGAAGGTGGGCGCTGATTTAAAACATACCAGCGTTAGAAGGTGGGCGCTGATTTAAAACATACCCGCGTTAGAAGGTGGGCGCCTGATTTAAAACATACCCGCGTTAGAAGGTGGGCGCTGATTTAAAACATACCGCGTTAGAAGGTGGGCGTCGATTTAAAACATACCGCGTTAGATGGTGGGCGCTGCTTTAAAACATACCGCGTTAGAAGGTGGGCGCTGATTTAAAACATACCCGCGTTAGAAGGTGGGCGTCGATTTAAAATATACCCGCGTTAGAAGGTGGGCGCTGATTTAAAACATACCCGCATTAGAAGGTGGGCGCTGATTTAAAACATACCGCGTTAGAAGGTGGGCGTCGATTTAAAACATACCCGCGTTAGAATGTGGGCGCTGATTTAAAACATACCGCGTTAGAAGGTGGGCGCTGATTTAAAACATACCGCGTTAGAATGTGGCGCCTGGTTTAAAACATACCCGCGTTAGAAGGTGGGCGCTGGTTTAAAACATACCCGCGTTAGAAGGTGGGCGCTGGTTTAAAACATACCGCGTTAGAAGGTGGGCGCTGATTTAAAACATACCCGCGTTAGAAGGTGGGCGCTGATTTAAAACATACCGCGTTAGAAGGTGGGCGCTGATTTAAAACATACCCGCGTTAGAAGGTGGGCGCTGATTTAAAACATACCCGCGTTAGAAGGTGGGCGCCTGGTTTAAAACATACCCGCGTTAGAAGGTGGGCGCTGGTTTAAAACATACCCGCGTTAGAAGGTGGCGCTGGTTTAAAACATACCCGCGTTAGAAGGTGGGCGCTGGTTTAAAACATACCGCGTTAGAAGGTGGGCGCTGATTTAAAACATACCGCGTTAGAAGGTGGGCGCTGATTTAAAACATACCGCGTTAGAAGGTGGGCGCTGATTTAAAACATACCCGCGTTAGAAGGTGGGCGCTGATTTAAAACATACCCGCATTAGAAGGTGGGCGCCTGATTTAAAACATACCCGCATTAGAAGGTGGGCGCCTGATTTAAAACATACCCGCATTAGAAGGTGGGCGCCTGATTTAAAACATACCCGCATTAGAAGGTGGGCGCCTGATTTAAAACATACCCGCATTAGAAGGTGGGCGCCTGGTTTAAAACATACCCGCATTAGAAGGTGGGCGCCTGGTTTAAAACATACCCGCATTAGAAGGTGGGCGCCTGATTTAAAACGTCGTGTTGACGTAATGTAAAGTGTGGCCCTATTGCCATGCCATGATAGTTAATGTGTGGACATAAGCGATGCAAAAGTTGAGTAGATGAGAATGCGACCCTGTAAGTCGAAATACCGTTCTTTGCGTGGACACAACACGGTTGGGAACATGTAGTTTAGCATGACGTCTTTGTACAATCTCCAAACAGGAAAGTGATTCTTGTAGTGAGTTGCGATGCGGAGGCCCTTGCGGATCTGCTCATAAATGTTGCGACTTCCTGCTTTGTTTCGACTGAAGAACCTGTACTCAAATAAATTTATGAGTTTTGGGAGGGGGGAGTTGATTCGCGTTGACTTTGTAGCTTCGGCCTTGATATTTGCATGTCCTGCTAACTCGGACCCGTAGCCCCTCTCTGCTTTCCAGTGTTGGCCAGCCGTTAATGAAAACATTCGAAAACAATTTGTAGAAATGCATCTTAAAAAAATAGAAACATACAAATTCTATCGAATTTTGATGAAAATGTTTGTTGAAAAATAATTTGCTTATAAGAAATACTGCATATATATATATATATATATATATATATATATATATATATATATATATATATATATATATATATATAAATGTCTGTCGAGCAGTGACATGCGGTGAAACAAAGCAAACGTCATATCCAAAATTCTTCTGGCTGAAGACTTAGTTTACCGATGCTTTTCCATGTTTATCGGCGTCCTCTGGCAGTGATCCCTTAAAAAATGCCCCAGTTTCTGATATGTGAGAATGACGATCTTTTGAAAGGACAACCGAGTCTTGTGTAGATTGCTTGCCTGCCATATTAGGGTGATCAGATGGGTGCATTTTGTCTTTTGTGAGATAAAGGAGAAAATATTTCCTAATGGTGGGACCGAAGCCGATTTAGGCCGCCTACGTATCCCCATGAGGGAATCAGGTCGTGACGTAGTTCATTACAAGTAAAAGGGGATTGTAAGGATTTTCTAAAATGGGACCGAAGCCGATATGGCCGCCTACGTATCCCGCCGAGGGAATCAGGTCATAACGTAGTTCATGTTACAAAGAAATGTGTTTCTGGGGAAATTTGCAATCTAGGAAACGGAACCCGACATGGGTTCTTTGCGTATCCCGCCAGGGAGCGCAACTTTTACAACATAAGAAATGCATTACATGGAAAAATCCTAAATGTAGTATCTTTTCACTGCATCCGCATTGATAGCTTTTGGCCATACTTCACCGTCCATTTCAGCTAGGATTAACGCTCCTCCAGTCAACACCCGGTGAACCATATAAGGCCCTTGCCAGTTAGGTGCGAATTTTCCTTTAGCTTCATTTTGGTGCGGGAATATGCGTTTTAGCACCAATTGCCCCGGTTTGAAAGTCCTCGGTTTTACTTTCCTGTTGAAAGCTTTGGCCATCCTGTTTTGATAAAGTTGCCCATGGCATACCGCGTTCAATCGCTTTTCATCAATCAGCATCAATTGTTCGTACCGATTCTGTATCCATTTCGCTACTTTCAGCTCGGCTTCTTGGATAACTCTCAAAGATGGTATTTCCACTTCTGCTGGTAACACAGCTTCTGTTCCATAGACCAATAGATACGGCGTTGCCCCAGTAGAAGTCCTGATTGTAGTGCGATATCCCAAAAGTGCCAAGGACAAATGCTCATGCCAGTGCTTGTAATTATCAATCATCTTTCGTAGTATTCTTTTGATGTTTTTGTTGGGTCATTTGCTCCGTTGATCTGAGGTGGGTATGGAGTGGAATTGCGGTGAGTGATCTTAAACTTTTCGCATATGTCATTCATCGACATCTTGTTGAGATTAGCTCCATTATGCATTATAATCGACTCAAGGATTCCAAATCGACAAATGATGTTATTGCGGACAAAATCAACTACCACTTTCTTTATTCTTGACTTGTGGGACGATGCTTCTACCCACTTTGTGAAATAGTCAATTGCCACTAGAATAAATCTGTGTCCATTTGATGCGGCAGGTTCAATAGGGCCAATGACATCCATGCCCCAAGCTGTGAATGGCCAAGGAGAGCTCGTCACATTGAGTTCGTTAGGAGGCACCTTGATTAGATCGCCATGAATCTGACATCGATGGCATCTTTGCACGAAGTGGATGCAATCTGTTTCCATGGTCATCCAAAAGTATCCTGCTCTCAGAATCTTCTTTGCCAAAGTGAAGCTATTCATATGAGGCCCGCACGTGCCTCCGTGTATCTCTACAACTAAACTGCTTGCCTCTCGAGCATCAACACATCTTAACAAACCGAGATCTGGAGTCCTCCGATAAAGGATTTCTCCGTTTAGGAAGAAATGGTTTGCTAACCTCCTAAGTGTCCTCTTTTGTATACTGGTTATGCCTTCTGGATATTCACCTATCTTGAGATATCTCTTAATGTCGTGGTACCAAGGCTTTCCATCCAACTCTCCATCTATATTGAAACAATATGCCGGCTGATCCGATAAGCTCACCTTGATGGGATCAATGTAGTTCTTATCCGGATGTTGAATCATGGAGGACAGTGTTGCCAGAGCATCAGCGAACTCGTTTTGAGTTCGTGGGATATGCTTGAATTCTATCTTGCTGAATTTTTTGCATAATTCTTTCACGCAATGCAGGTAAGGAAGTATCTTCCCGTTCTTGGTTGCCCATTCGCCTTGCACCTGATGAATCAATAAGTCCGAATCACCTATAACCAATAATTCTTGAATGTTCATATCAACGGCCATTCTAAGTCCGAGTATACAAGCTTCATATTCCGCCATATTGTTGGTGCATGGAAATCGGAGTTTTGCCGAAATTGGGTAGTGTTGACCTGATTCTGAAATCAAAACTGCTCCAATACCAACTCCTTTGAAGTTTGCAGCTCCGTCGAAGAACATTCTCCAACCCGGGTACTCTTCTGAGATGTCTTCTCCAACAAACAGTACCTCCTCGTCCGGAAAATAAGTCCGGAGAGGCATGTATTCTTCATCCACAGGGTTTTCAGCAAGATGGTCGGCTAGTGCTTGTCCTTTGACAGCCGTTTGGGTGACATATATGATGTCAAATTCACTTAACAAGATTTGCCACTTCGCTAGCTTCCCGGTGGGCATGGGCTTCTGAAAAATATATTTGAGCGGGTCCATCCTTGAGATGAGATAAGTGGTATATGCAGACAGATAATGTCTAAACTTTTGTGCAATCCACGTTAAGGCACAACAAGTGCGTTCCAGCAAAGTATACCGAGCTTCATACGGCGTGAACTTCTTGCTTAAGTAGTATACGGCGTGAGTCTTCCTCATATTCTCCGAAGTCTTGCTCGTTGTTTGGGATTTTGTTTGCTTGTTTCATTATATGTCACATGTTATCGACAAATTTATTAGTTTGCATGATGAAAAAGAAAATTATTAAACAAAACAGATTTTAAAATAGCAAAAGCAATGCGGATTTGTCATTTTAAGCTTTCAAAAGGTGGAGGAAAAATACATTAAAATGCATAAATGCGATTCAGGCCTCAATTTAAATCGCGTTGTTTTAAGTTAGCACTAATACAATTTGGATAGGCAATGATTGGGAAATAAAATATGGGGTGCTCCGCCAGTTTTAGTCAACACGAATCAACATTTGGGGAAATAAATAAGGCAAAATGAAACTCCTGAAAAATGAAGAAAACCAAATTAGTATAAGGTGAGTAATTATTGATTTAAATAATATACACAGAGTGGAAAGCAGTAGAAAATAGCAAGCAAATTGTATATGCGCGTTCTAATATACATGGGGTCTCTCTTATGCCAGAGGTAGGCCTAAATGCCAGATATGCGGGATTACGACAAGTTTGATCCAAGCTGCTAAACTGCAATGCTTTGTCGGAAATGAGACAAAATGAATGTACATTTTCCAATTTCAGCATGTCATGATTAGTCTTGGATTAGTCTATCCTTATCACGCTACACATAATATAATGATTGGTCGTTGGGTTGTGAGACCCGTAGACATCTTTGGCGGATTTCTTAATTGTGGAGTCGATACCAAGGATCGACCCACCTAAGGTGTATGCATGCATGACTTAAAATAAAGGGTGGTATAGCTCTATCTTAAATTTTCTAAGATTTGGCTGACTAGACACAAGGTTCCCGAGCGGACTACTCGAGTGAGAAGGCTACGCGGCCACCGGATGGTCCGGTCACTCCACGCATACGCCAACTCTCCTAAAATTTGGTAGATTGAAAGAAATTTATGGGTGCGTAAAACACACCTCGCGTGTAGTGTGTGATAGTGTCAATTTTCCAGAGTGGAAGAAATATGAGCGAAATGCCAATTTAAGGAAAGCAGTAAGAGAATATACTAATTTAAGCAGTTTATGCAAAATCTCATAAATGAAACATATCAAAGCATTAAATCAAATAAGGAACAAAAGTAAAACAATAATTAATCCGAACTTGTTATGGTTAAGAACTTGAAGTCCCCAGCGGAGTCGCCATGCTGTCGCGCCCTATTTTGACCTTGCTCGGGCCAAAGCGGAGCACGGACGTGTTCGGTGATTCCTGGGTGAAAAGGGTTGAGGAGTCGCCACCTAATTATTTTTTACGGTGAATTAGGACACCTAAATATTAAACTAAATGCTGCAATGTAAACTCCGTTTTTAAGGTCTGCGAAACTAGTGAGGTTCTAGGTAAGGGTTCTTTATTATCCTAAAGGGAAGGGGTTAGGCATCCTTTAAGATCCGCTAACTTGCGGTTATCCGGTCAAACTCAGGTTAATTATTGCTAGAAAAATGCATGTTTTACAAGTATAATAGATTTAAAGATGTTTTGCAAATAATTAGTAAATGATGCATTTTAAAAAGAAAGATACATGTAGAGATTTTTAAAAATATGCATTTGTATGGTATTTAAAGAGAAATACATGTAGAGTTGAAAAAATATGTATTTGACAATTGATAGTAAAACAAATTATTTATAATGCCAAAGAAGTAAAATTTTGGGAATCAATGAATTATAAATTGACAAAAGATAAACTTATTCGGTATGATTAATAAAGCAAATAAAAGATGACAAAAGTTGTTTTGAAAATCTTGAATACGCGTGACGAGCCTAAAATAAATAAACTAGCGAAGGATTTCTAAGTTTGAATTCAACCGAGCCTACAAATAAATAAGCTAGCGACGGGTTTCAAATCTTAAACTACCCTATGAATTAATCCTAAGTTTGCCTATTCTAAGCATTTCAATAGTTACATAAGTGCGATAAATAATATTACAATACAAAGCGGGATAAAAGCTGAATTAAAGAAAGAAATAAAATAAATAAACTCCGAGGAATAATTCGCCGTTATTTACTTTAATCCTCGCAAGTCGCCAAGAACAAACGGTTAGAAAGCAGTTAAATACAAATAACTTCATATCCGTATTCAAAACAAAGAATGTTTTGATCACGGAGGGCTCGAACTTAAATTTTGAAAAGAACATTCCAATCACGCCGTGGCTGCAAACATATGACTAATGTGGTTTATTTTGATTGCCTCGCCTACTAAACGTGTTGGTCTCTCGGTGAAATAGAAAAGATCACTATAATCACGTCGTGGCTGCGAATATATAACTTGTTGGTTATTTTAGTCACCTCGCCTACTAAACATGTTGATCTCGGATGAAATAAAAAGGTTTAAGTCTTCATCATTGCCCGAAGTTATATTTTTCGTCTTTAGAATCGTGGAGGCCTCAAAATCGACGGATATTTTTCATCGGCGATGTAGTATCGTGTTCAAATCAAGAAATTAAAATGAAACAAAGAAGCAGCAGCAGTAGCGTAAACAGAGACGCAGTAGCGATGGCGATAAAAGAAGCGAGGCAATTTCCAAAAAGACGCGATGTTTAGTTTAAAAGCGATAAAGCGATAAATCGGATATTTGAATCTTTGAAACAGTGGATCAAAGCAGAAAGCAATGTCCGAAAGGTGCGGTTTTTATTTTAAAACAAGAAAAGCGGTAAAAGCAAGAAACAATAATCAATCCGAGCAAAGAATCAAAGCGAAAAACAGCGCCCGAACAGACGCGGTATTTGTTCAAAACAGTAAAACAATGATATCCGTCGCAAGAAATTTAAAACGGTAAACTTAATAAAACAATAAGATATCCGTTGCACGGATGTTTAAAACAGTTAAACTAAAAAATAGAGAAGCGAAACGAAAGAAAAGTGCGGCCTCGAATTCAATTCCATCGGCCTTAATGCGATATTAATAAAACAGTAAAACAGTAAAACAGTGCCAAAAAACGAGCAGTGAGCAATTTAAAATACCCGACCTGAGTTCTGAAATTCTGGAAACATCCAAATCGGGTCGACCCGACCCGGATCAGTGATCCAAACTCGAATCAGATTTCAACACCAAATTCAGATAGCCAATAACAACAACAGCAATAATGCAAGAAATTTAGAAATTCAAACCTGTCGACCGACCGATCAAGAATCTGACCGGTGGAGATTCAACCCGAGATCAAATAATTCCATCAATTCCAGATAATCAACATACAAAAATATGAAATGTAAGAATTCTGAAAATATTACTCAAGCCAAGATTGACCCAGGCAGATCGATGTTTGACCGAATCAGGTAAAAAATCCGAAATCGAATAATTCCATCAAATTCCAGATAACCAACATACATGAATATAAAAATGCAAGAGTTTTGAAATGTTACCCAACTGGTCGATTGACCAGGCAGAATCGAAAATTCAACCCGAAATCAAATATTCACCAAATTTTGATAACCAACATACATGAATATGAGCATGCAAGAATTCTGAAAATAATACCCAAACCGGGTCGACCCGGGTCGGGTCGACCCGACCCGAAATCAGTGAAGAACAACAAAAATGCAAACAGATTTTCGGACTCAAGTTCAAGAACGAAACTCACCTCCTTTCTTTCGAATCTTGGACCTATTTCAGACTTGTATCTTGAACAACAAAGACAGCAAATGATTTAAAATCAAGAACACAACAAATATTTTATGTATATATGGAATAGTCTTCCGAAAAATCCTTCGAAAATCTGTTTTTATCCCCGAAAAATCTCCCCTCCAAAATGAAGAACAACATGGGGTATTTATAGGTACTCACCCCAACGCTCCAACCTCTCATACCCCCCCTTAAAACGAATTTAAATTTCAAAATAAAGGGGGAACAAAATCTGATTTTTGGGGCGTATTCTTGGGGCATGCGTTCGGCGGTGTCAGGGTAGGGTGGTGGCAGTGGCGAAGTGACGGGGGTAGGGGTGTAGGGTCTTGGCGTCGGTTGGGGTAGGGTTTAGGTTTTCTGATTTTGGGGTTTTTTTTTTTTTTTTTCTTTTGGTTTTTGAGGGTTTTAGTCTTTTGGGGGAATTAAAAGGGGTAAGGGGAAATGGGTTTTGGGCTGACCGGGTTTGGGTCAGGTTGGGCTGTTTTGGTGGGTTTGGGAATGGGGTTTTAAGGGGTGGCGGTTGGGCTTGGAGTTTTGGGGGGAATATTGTTTTTGGGTTTGGAAATTGTTTTTTTGTGGTTTTGGGTTAAGGGGATAAAAGGGAATGGGTTTGGGGTATTGGGCTGGTCCGGTTTGGTTAGAGAATAGGGAGCTGAATTGTTTTGGGTTAAGTAGAATTAAATGGGTGATGGGTTGGGCTTTGGTGAAATGAGTTTTAGTTTGGGTAAAAATTGTTTTGGGTTGGAAAATGAATGGATTATGGATTAAAAATATGAAAGGGGTCTAATATAAAAAATATTATTTTTATTTTGTAAAAGATGTGAATTATTTAAAATAACGTAACGATGTGATAATAATAAAAAATATAATATTTGCGAAATGTTTAATGCTTAATAAAAATGGAAATGCGATGCAATTTTGCGAGAATAAAATAACATAGAATTTTTTGGATAAAACTTATGATTGTGATAAAAATGCGAATGACAGTAAAAAATGCGAATAATAATAATAATAAGAGAATAATATACATATATATATATATTTTTTAAATTGTTTTAAAAGTGTCAAAAATGTCAAAAATTACGAATAAAATCATAAAAGATGGGACAAAATTGGGTGTCAACAACGTCTGACCAAGGTACTCTCTCATCTTATTTCAATTTGAGCAACAATCGTGGCATAATTAATGGTAATGGAAATTCAATTCCAATTCGTGGTTACGGTCATAAAACTTTGTCTCCCCTCATCCACCTCTTATCTTGAAAAATACCCTTCATGCTCCTAAATTGATTAAAAATTTGGTGTCCGTCCGTAAATTCATCACTGATAATTCAGTTTCTGTTGGTTTTGATCCTTTTGGATTTTCTGTGAAGGATTTCAAGACGGATATTCCTCTCATGAGATGTGATAGTAGGGGAGATCTTTATCGTATCACGCCCACATCCGGTCTCTCGAGTCAAGCCTTACCATCTACTTTTGCAACTCTTGCTCCTTCCTTGTGGCATGCACGTCTAGGTCATCCGGGGTCGTCAATTTTGTCTTCCTTAGATAAAAATAATTTTATTTCTTGTAAGGGTACACGTAGTACTCCGATTTGTCAATCTTGTTCTTTAGAAAAAAATATTAGATTGCCGTTTGTAGACTCTAATTCTCGTATTTTAATGCCATTTGATATTATTCATAGCAATTTATGGACTTTTCCATTATCAGTTCTTCGACCATCATTATTATGTTCTTTTTTTGGATGATTATTCTAATTTTTTATGGACTTTTCCGTTGTGCGCGCCCGTTTTCGACCTGCTACGGGTCCAAAGCGGAGCACAGACGTGTCCGGTGATTCCTGGGTAAATGAATTGAGGAGTCGCCACCTAATTATTTTTTACGGTGAATTAGGACACCTAAATATTAAACTAAATGCTGCAATGTAACTCCAATTTTAAGGTCTGCGAAACTAGTGAGATTCTAGGTAAGGATTCTTTATTATCCTAAAGGGAAGGGGTTAGGCATCCTTTAAGATCCGCTAACTTGCGGTTATCCGGTCAAATTCAGGTTAATATTATACTAAGAAAAATGCATGTTTATAATATATAAAGTTAAACAAAAGTTTTACAAATATTTAATAAAAGAATGCATTTTTGTACAAGTATGCATTTGTATGGTATTTAAAGAGAAATACATGTAAAGTTGAAAAGCATGCATTCTTAACAATTGATAGTAAAGACAAATTATTTATAATGCCAAAGAATTAAATCTTTTGGAAATCCTTGAGTTGCAAATTAAAAGATAAACTTATTTGGTACGATAAATAAAGCAAATAAAAGATGACAAAAGTTGTTTTGAAAATCTTGAATACGCGTGACGAGCCTAAAATAAATAACTAGCGGAGGATTTCTAAGTTTGAATTAACCGAGCCTACGAATAGATAAACTAGCGACGGGTTTCAAGTCTTAAACTACCCTACGAATTAATCCTAGGTTTGCCTATTCTAAGCGTTTCAATAATTACATAAGTACAAGAAATAATATTACAATACATCGCCGGATAAAAACTGAATTAAAGAAAGTAAATAAAATAAATAAACTCCGAGGGAACATATGCCTTTGTTTACTTTATTCCCTGCAAGCTGTCAAGAACAAACGGTTAAAAGCAGTTAAATACAAATAACTTCATATCCGTATTCAAAACAGTGAATGTTTTGATACGGAGGGCTCAGACTTAAATTTTGAAAAGAACATTCCAATCACGTCGTGGCTGCAAACATATGACTAGTGTAGTTTATTTTTGATTGCCTCGCCTACTAAACATGTTGGTCTCTCGGGTGAAATAGAAAAGATCACTATAATCACGTCGTGGCTGCGAATATATAACTTGTTGGTTATTTTAGTCACCTCGCCTACTAAACATGTTGATCTCGGATGAAATAAAAAGGTTTAAGTCTTCATCATTGCCCAGAAGTTATATTTCCGTCTTTACAACTGTGGAGGCCTCAAAATCGACGGATATTTTTCATCGGCCAGTGTAGTATCGTGTTCAAATCAGTAAAATTAAAATGAAACAGTAAACAGCAGCAGCAGACGGTAAAACAAAGAAGCGTAAAATAATTTCCGAAAAGACGCGGTGTTTAGTTTAAAACAAGAAACAAAGAGAACAAAGAATTTGGAACCGAGCAGTTGAACTAAATAGAAAGCAAGACCGAAGAGACGCGATATTTATTCAAAACAAGAAAAACAAGAAACAGTTGATATCCGCTGCACGGATGTTTAAAACAAGAAATTAAAAAGCGATGAAATGAAACGAAAGAAAAGCGCGGCCTCGAATTCAATTTCGCTTACTTAAATGCGATATTAATAAAACAATAAAACAAAGGCCAAAGAAACGAGCGGTGAGCAATTAAAGTATCCGCCCGAAGTTCAAATTCGAAATATTCAAATCGGGTCGACCGACCCGGATCGTTGATTCAAACTCGAAATCGATTTCAAAGACCAATTTCAGATAACCAAGAACAAGAAATGAAATGCAAGAATTCTAAAAATATCCAAATCGGGTCGACCGACCGTCGATGACCGACCGAATCAGTGTCAAAAATCCAAATCAAATATTCACCAAATTCGGATAACCAACATACGTAAACACGAAATGCAAGAATTACGAAATAACGCCTAACCGGTCGATTCGACCGGTCGATGACCGACCGAATCAATGATCCAAAATCCAAATCAAAATTCACCAAATTCAGATAACCAACATACGTAAATATGAAATGCAAGAATTCTGAAATAATACCCGACCGTCGACCGACCGGTCGATGATCGACCGAATCGCTGATGCAACCCGAAATCGAATAATTTTACCAATTTCAGATAACCAACATATAGAAGTATGAAATGCAAGAATTTCAAAAAGTGCTCGACCGGTCGATCTGACCCAAAGGATGACCCGACCCGACCCGATGTCAAAATCAGAGAATCAAATGTAGAGAACCAACCTTTTTGGACTTAATTCTTGAACAACAAGGGAGGAAAAAATGTTTGAAATCAAGAACACAACCAAAAAAATATTTTATATCCAATCGGACTTCCGAAAATCTTTCGGTTTTCTCTCTTTCTCCTTTTCTTCCTTTTTTTCTTCTTTTTCGAAGAACACAAGGGGTTTTTATATCCCCATTCTCCCAAAAACCGAGCTCAAATTCGAAATAAAGGGCCCAAAAACAATGATTTTGGAACGGGTTTTTAGGGGTATGGGTTGGTGGTGTCAGGCGGCGGTGTTGGCGAGTGGTGGTGTCAGGTGTAGGGTGCGGCGACGTCGGGGGTAGGGGTGTAGGGTGCGGCGACGTAGGGGGTTAGGGTGGCGGGTGTGCGGCGATTGGATTGGGGGTAGGGGTATTAGGTTTTTTCTTTTGGGTTTTGGGGAATTTAAAGGAGGGTCGACCGGCTTGCGGGTTTTGGGTCGGGTTCGGGCCGACGGGTTGGGAATTGTGGGTCGACCAGGTTGGGCTATGGGGTTGTGGGCTCAGTATGTTGGGTGTGGGTTGTGGGCTCGGTCTGGGTGTAAGATGGAAATAAAGGGAAAGGGAATAAGGGGAATGGGTTTTGGTTAGGGGAAAGGGGTGTTGGGCCAGCCGAGTGGTTAGGGGAATTGTTTTGGGTTGGAAAAATAAAGTGGGTTAGAAATTGTTTTGGGTTAAAATAAAAGGGGTTTAACATAAAAATATTATTTTTATAAAAGATGTGAATTATTTAAAATAACTTAACGATGCGATAATAATAAAATATAATATTTGCGAAGTGTTTAATGCTTAATAAAAAAATGAAAAAATGCGATGCAATTTTGCGAGAATAAAATAACATAGAATTTTTCAGATAAAACTTATGATTATGATAAAAAATGCAAATGATAGTAAAAAATGCGAATAATAACAATAATAAGAGAATAATATATATATATATACACATATGTATGTATATAGATTAAAATTGTTTTTGAGGTGTTAAAAAATATTTAAAATTGCAAATAAATTAGAAAAGACGGGACAAAATTGGGTGTCAACATCCGTTAGCGAAAAAATCTCACATTTTAAAATTTAGAGCTTCCATCCGTATCCAATTCGAACAAAAAATTAAGAATATTAAATGTGATAGTGGAAAAGAATATGATAATGGGTTGTTTCGGGATTTTTTTGATAATAATGGTATCAATTTTCATTTCTCTTGTCCTCGTACGTCCTCTCAAAATGGAAAAGCCGAACGCAAAATTCGTACCATTAATAATATTGTCCGAACTTTATTGATCTATTCTTCCGCACCTCCTTCCTTTTGGCATCATGCTATACATATGGCTACTTATCTCCTTAACATTCTTCCCATAAAAGGTTTGACATATTCTTCCCCCTTCAAATATTATATAATAAGATTCATTCGTATTTCCATCTTAGGGTCTTTGATTGCTTATGTTATCCACTATTTCCGTCCACCACAATTAACAAACTCCAGGCCCGGTCTACCCCTTGTGTGTTTTTGGGTTATCCATCTAATCATCGTGGTTACAAATGTTTTGATTTATCGTCTAATAAAATTATCATTAATCGCCATGTTATTTTTTATGAATCCCAATTTTCGTTTGCTAAAGTGAGTAGTTCCGTGCCTAATTCGTATAATTTTTTAGATGACGATGTCTCCTCATTGATCATCCGCTATTTATCGGACCTGTCCCGCACCCAAAATCCGCCAGCGAGCCCACTGCCCGCTGGACCTCCAGTAACGTTGCCATCTACCGTCCTGGGTCTAGCAACTTAGCCATCTATCTAGCCCAGTTCCTATTTCACATCGGTCTGTGGCCGCCCAGCCTTATTTCAGGTTTCGCCCAGTTCAGTGTTGGGCCAGCCCATCGCTCGCCACCCGTCACACCGTCTCCGATATTTCCCAAAATCCACCCAATTCTCCCTCGAGTCACAGACCGGTCACTCATAGTCAACGGGGTATTTTTAAACTAAAAAGACATTTTAATTTAATTTCTAATATTCTTAAATCTCCTCTACCCCATAACCCAGTGTCTGCCTTAAATGACCCGAATTGGAAATTGGCTATGAACGACGAATATGATGTTTTTATTGCAAATAAGATGTGGGAGTTGGTACTCCGTCCTTCTGGTGTTAATATTATTCTATCTATGTGGATTTGTACTCATAAGGATAATTCTAATGGTTCTTTTGCGAGGCACAATGCTCGTCTTGTAGGTGATGGTAAGACTCAGCAGATTGGCGTAGATTGTGGTGAGACGTTTAGTCCGGTGGTCAAACCGGCTACCATTCGCATTGTTCTCAGTCTAGCTTTTTCCAAAGCATGACTCATTCATCAGTTATATGTGAATAGTGATTTCTTACATGGTGATCTCAAGGAGACTGTTTATATGCATCCGCCCTTGGGTTTTCGAGACCCCAAATATCCTCATCATGTCTGTTTATTGAAGAAGTCCTTGTATGGGCTTAAGCAGGCCCTACGGGCTTGGTACAAGAGATTTGGAGACTATGTTTTGTGTATTGGTTTTCGCATAACATGTCTGATAATTCATTGTTAATATATCATCGTGGTTCTTCCCTGGCTTATATTCTTTTGTATGTGGATGATATTTTCTTGATTGCCTCTACGGATGCTTTGCGCCAGTCTATCATGACCATGCTCAGTTCTGAGTTTGCTATGAAAGATTTGGGGCCCTTGAGTTACTTTTTAGGGATTGTTGTCACTCGTCATGCATGTGAGCTATTCTTATCACAACGAAAGTATGCAGCTGAGATAATTGAGCGAGCTGGTATGTCCTCCTGCAAGTCTACGTCCACTCCCATTGATACTAAACCCAAGCTGGGTGCTGCGGCTGTCTCACCTTAATAGGATCCGACTCACTATCGCAGTCTTACAGGGGCTCTTCAGTATCTTACTTTTACGAGGCCAGATATTACATATATTGTACATTAGGTGTGTTTGTTTATGCATGATCCCAGGGTTGAGCATATGAATGCGCTCAAATACATTATTCGATACATCCAGAGGACACTTGACTACGATTTATATTTATATCCATCGTCGACGGCTATACTTGTCTCGTATACATATGCTGATTGGGGTGGCTGTCCGGACACCAGACGCTCTACGTCTGGGTATTGTATGTTCTTTGGTGATAACTTGGTCTCGTGGTCTGCCAAACGACATGCTACCTTATCCCGCTCTAGTGCCGAGGCCGAGTATCGAGAAGTGGCTAATGTGGTGTCTGAATCATGTTGGCTCCGTAATCTCCTCTTAGATCTTCACTTTCCCATTCACAAAGCTACCTTGGTTTATTGTGATAATGTTAGTGCTATATACCTTTCTGGCAATCCGGTTCAACATCAACACACTAAACATATTGAGATAGATATCCATTTTGTTCACGAAAAGGTAGCTCATGGACAAGTACGCGTCCTACATGTCCCGTCCAGGTATCAAATTGCAGACATATTTACCAAGGGCCTTCCATCGGTGCTATTTGAAGATTTTAAGGACAGTCTCAGCGTACGAAGACTGCCCGTTATGACTGCGGGGGTGTGATAAATACCCATGATATACATAGGATATACACCGTGTATATAACAGGCAGTGGGCTGTATATTCACTGCTTATGAGCTGTAAATTCCGTGGTATACACGGTATGATATACCGTGTATATCACGGATTAATGGCTCTATTTTTGGTAGATTAGTTGTAATTAAATTAGAGTTGTACACTTACCATAATTGTATAATTATTGTACAAGTAGAATAAGGTTTTGGGAGTAGAATATGAATATGATTTTTCCTATTATGGAAATTGTAAATTGTATATATACTGTTTCATTAATGAAAATAATTAAGGAATTATTTCTTTTAATTACATATCAGCTAACTATGATCTCATGATAAAATTAAAAAAAATACATAAGTTGCTCTAAACTTATCCCGATAATCATTTACACACCTTTAATTCATAGGCGACCTAATAATGTCAATTTTTGTTTAAAGTTAAATTAATAATCTCTTTATATGGATATATAAGAATAAATAAGGACCCGTTTGGTCATGATAATAGTTTATTTTTTCCAGAATTTTTTTATTTTTTTTAAATTAGTGTTTGGCCATAAAAATTTTAAATACAACTTAAAGTTGTATGTAGAATTTGGAAAAATCCCAAACCTTGTTTTCATAATTTTCACTTTTTATTTTTGATTGTTGCTTTTGTATTTCACTTTTCAAATTTTACCCTACAATTTTTAATTTTATAAATTTGACCCCATTTAATTCTGCTGATCGGAAAATAAATGCTCGACGGGAGCAGATTGTTCACACAATGTGAGAGATTATATTAAAGAATAGCTATTACTAGTGTTGTTGATTTGTAGAACTAATGATTCTTTATAATAATAATTAGAATTGACGAAGTGTAATAGTATATTAGTAGCTCGTAGGCGAAAATAAATGCATCGGGTTATTTTAGTTCTGTAGCTCGTATAAATCATGGTTAATGTAATAAAAAATGATTGACGGACAATGTTTACACACTGATTATGTTTATTGTTTGTTTTTGATGGTTTTGCTAGTTTTTAAAATTGAAGGGTATAACTCATATTTCATATTTTAAAAAAAAAATACATTCCAACAACTAAATACTATTTGCAAAAACAATTGTCAAACACAAACTCCAACTCCAACTTCAAAAATTTCAAAAAAAAAGTGATTTTTTAAATTTCTTTGACCAAACGCCTATTAAGACTTAGGTATGCAGTGAATAAAACATGTCAATTTTAGTGGATACTAAATATTCTGCCTTTATTAGTTCGTTAAGGTGATCGAAGTGTAGGTGATGCTTTGTAGATTATGAAAGAGTTAATGTTATAGCAAATTAAATAAAAAACTCCTCCCTTGGCTTAACAAATATCGAAATTAAGAAGGTTACTGGTATTTTCTTAATTGAGAAAAAATTTATGGCGCATTCAATTCAAAATAACCAGCTATGAGTTCGAAAGTTTCAAATCTATGCATGCACTTTCTTCAATCTTTTCTGACCTTGTACCTAATAAAATATATGAGTGATCACAAATTCGGCTTAAGTGCTCGACATGTTATTAGATTACGTCATAAGATAAACTAGATGTAATTTTGTGCATGTTTTCTTTCATTTGTGATTCCTCTGATATTGTAAATTTACGTTTTTCATACATTAATTGCTATAAAGAAAATTATTTACTCTTTATTTCATTCGGTCGGATTCCATGTTTCCGTACTTCAAAGTTAAAAGAGAAGCACAAATGTCAAGTC